>SJYW01055826.1:13934-105795 GCA_006410735.1 Raphicerus campestris | reverse complement strand
GCATCGTCCACTCAGATGCACCTGACTGCCTTGCACTGCCTAGACTGTCACCCTGAGGCTCGATTCCCGACACACTGACACTTTTGACCGCCTTGGGGTACCTCGAGGGCAAGCCACAGTTCCCTGTGACTGCTCGACCGGGAGTAGGACACTGCTGCCGCAGCTGGGGAGAAAAGCAGCCTTGCACGCCTCCAGGCGAGACCAGGCCAGACTCCTCTGTGCAGGCCCCAAGGAACCCAAGACCTATGTCAGCATGGGCAAGGCAAGATCAGGCTCAAGCCTCAGCACCAGATGAGGACTGAGGACCCAGCGATGACTGGGGAGGTATCCCCAGAGGCGCCTGGCAACACAGAAGGAGACTGGTCTCTCCTGAGACCACAGGGGCAGGTCTCTGGGGTCCCCATCGTAACTCGAGAGGATCCCGCCGCAACTTGAGAAATACCTGAAGCTTCTCCCCTGCAGGCGCTGTGAGGCCCTTGTCTACTGTGGTGTCTCTGGGGAAATCTCCCTTCCCAAATGGATCTCGAAAGTCTCCTTCACACCCTTGCTGTGATCCAAGAAGTTCCCCGGCCCCACCCATCCCCACTCGAGAGGAACCCCGAGAGTCCCGCCACGACTCAAGAGGAGCCCCGTTTTCCCCTGCTCAGTTCCAGATGACAGGCCCTTTCCCTGCTCCGTAGGGAAAGGGTTCCTGACACTCCCGTCGCATCCCAAGAAGAGGCGCTCACACCAGGAGAGTCGGTGGGAGCCTCAGGGGTCGGGCCACAATTTCCCAAGGCCCCAAAATGCATCGTCCACTCCAAATGCACCTGACTGCCTTGCACTGCCTCGACTGTCACCCCGAGAATCGACTCCCTACACACTGGCACGTGTGACAGCCCTGGGGTACCTCGAGGGCAAGCCACTGATCCCTGTGTCTGCTCGATGGGGAGCCAGACACAGCTGTTGCAGCTGGGGAAGAAAGCAGCAGTGCAAGTCTCCAGGAGAGACAAGGATTGACTCCCCTGTGCGGGCCCCAGGGGAACACCAAGACCTATGTCAGCACAGGCGAGGCAACCTGAGACTCCGGCCTCAGCATCAGACGAGGCTTAAGGACCCGGCGACGACAGGGGAGGAATCCCCATAGATGCCTTGCAGCTCCCACGGAGACAGAGCTCTCCTGAGGCCAGAGAGCCGGGTCCCTCTTGTCCCCGTCGTAACTCAAGAGGACCCCGACGCCACTAAAGAAAAAGCGGAAGCTTCTCTCCTGCAGGCGGGTGAGGCCCTTGTCTGCTGCGGCGCTCAGGGGAAATCACTCTTTCCCTCTTGGACCTCGAATGGTTCCTTCACACACTTGCTGTGAACCAAGAAGTTCCCTACTCCAGCT
The DNA here is from genome assembly GCA_006410735.1 of Raphicerus campestris. Classification (NCBI taxonomy): domain Eukaryota; kingdom Metazoa; phylum Chordata; class Mammalia; order Artiodactyla; family Bovidae; genus Raphicerus; species Raphicerus campestris. The sequence continues at coordinate 104,429 of SJYW01055826.1, read as the reverse complement.
GTCCCGACTCAAGAGTAATCCCAAGAGTCCCGCCTGGACTCAGGAGGTGCCCCGTTTTCCCCTGCTCAGCTTCAGATGAGGGGCCATTTCCCTGCTCCGTTGGGAAAGGGTACCCGGTGCTCCCCTTGCATCCCAAAAGGAGGCGCTCACACCAGGAGAGCTGGGAAGAGGCTCAGGGGTTGGGCCAAAATTCCCCAAGAACCCCAAATGCCTCGTCCACTCCAGATGCACCTGTCCTGCACTGCCTCGACTGTCACCCCGAGGCTTGACTCCCAACACATAGCCACGTGTGACAGCCCTGGGGTACCGCAATTGCCACCCACAGATCCCTGTCTCCTCTTGACAGGGAGCCGGACACTGTTGCTGCAGCTGGGGAGGAAAGCGTCTGTGCACATCTCCAGGCAAGACGAGGTCTGACTCCCGTGTGGGGGCTCCAGGGGACCACCAAGACCTATGTCAGCACAGGCGAGGCAAACTCAGACTCCGGCCTCAGCACCAGATGAGGACTCAGGACCCCATGACGACTGGGGAGGAATCCCCAGAGGCGCCTCTCATTCCCACAGAGACTGGCCTCCCCTGAGGCAACAGGGGCGGGTCCCTGGGGTTCCCATTGTAAATCGAGTGGACCCCTCCGCAAATCGAGAAAAACCAGAAGCTTCTCCCTTGCAGGCAGAGTGAGGCCCTTGTCTGCTGCGACNTTCTTAACTCGAGAGGACCCTGCCGCAACTCGAGAAAAACCAGATACTTCTCCCCTTGCAGGTGGTGTGAGGCCCTTGTCCGCTGCAGCATCTCAGGGGAAATCAACCCTTCCATCTTGGACCACGAAAGGCTCCTTCACACCCTTGCTGTGACCCAAGAAGTTCCCCATCCCACCCATTCCTACTCGAGAGGAACCCCAAGGGTCACACTGTGACTCAAGAGGAGCCCTGTTTTCCCCTGCTCAGTTTCAGATGAGGGGGCCGTTTCCTGCTCCATCGGGCAAGGTTCCTTCGTTCTCCCCTGGCATCCCTGGAGGAGGCGCTAGCACCAGGAGAGTCTGGAGGAGCTTCAGGGTTCGGGACACCATTCCCCAAAACCCCCAAATGCATCGTCCACTCAGATGCACCTGACTGCCTTGCACTGCCTAGACTGTCACCCTGAGGCTCGATTCCCGACACACTGACACTTTTGACCGCCTTGGGGTACCTCGAGGGCAAGCCACAGTTCCCTGTGACTGCTCGACCGGGAGTAGGACACTGCTGCCGCAGCTGGGGAGAAAAGCAGCCTTGCACGCCTCCAGGCGAGACCAGGCCAGACTCCTCTGTGCAGGCCCCAAGGAACCCAAGACCTATGTCAGCATGGGCAAGGCAAGATCAGGCTCAAGCCTCAGCACCAGATGAGGACTGAGGACCCAGCGATGACTGGGGAGGTATCCCCAGAGGCGCCTGGCAACACAGAAGGAGACTGGTCTCTCCTGAGACCACAGGGGCAGGTCTCTGGGGTCCCCATCGTAACTCGAGAGGATCCCGCCGCAACTTGAGAAATACCTGAAGCTTCTCCCCTGCAGGCGCTGTGAGGCCCTTGTCTACTGTGGTGTCTCTGGGGAAATCTCCCTTCCCAAATGGATCTCGAAAGTCTCCTTCACACCCTTGCTGTGATCCAAGAAGTTCCCCGGCCCCACCCATCCCCACTCGAGAGGAACCCCGAGAGTCCCGCCACGACTCAAGAGGAGCCCCGTTTTCCCCTGCTCAGTTCCAGATGACAGGCCCTTTCCCTGCTCCGTAGGGAAAGGGTTCCTGACACTCCCGTCGCATCCCAAGAAGAGGCGCTCACACCAGGAGAGTCGGTGGGAGCCTCAGGGGTCGGGCCACAATTTCCCAAGGCCCCAAAATGCATCGTCCACTCCAAATGCACCTGACTGCCTTGCACTGCCTCGACTGTCACCCCGAGAATCGACTCCCTACACACTGGCACGTGTGACAGCCCTGGGGTACCTCGAGGGCAAGCCACTGATCCCTGTGTCTGCTCGATGGGGAGCCAGACACAGCTGTTGCAGCTGGGGAAGAAAGCAGCAGTGCAAGTCTCCAGGAGAGACAAGGATTGACTCCCCTGTGCGGGCCCCAGGGGAACACCAAGACCTATGTCAGCACAGGCGAGGCAACCTGAGACTCCGGCCTCAGCATCAGACGAGGCTTAAGGACCCGGCGACGACAGGGGAGGAATCCCCATAGATGCCTTGCAGCTCCCACGGAGACAGAGCTCTCCTGAGGCCAGAGAGCCGGGTCCCTCTTGTCCCCGTCGTAACTCAAGAGGACCCCGACGCCACTAAAGAAAAAGCGGAAGCTTCTCTCCTGCAGGCGGGTGAGGCCCTTGTCTGCTGCGGCGCTCAGGGGAAATCACTCTTTCCCTCTTGGACCTCGAATGGTTCCTTCACACACTTGCTGTGAACCAAGAAGTTCCCTACTCCAGCTGTCCCGACTCAAGAGTAATCCCAAGAGTCCCGCCTGGACTCAGGAGGTGCCCCGTTTTCCCCTGCTCAGCTTCAGATGAGGGGCCATTTCCCTGCTCCGTTGGGAAAGGGTACCCGGTGCTCCCCTTGCATCCCAAAAGGAGGCGCTCACACCAGGAGAGCTGGGAAGAGGCTCAGGGGTTGGGCCAAAATTCCCCAAGAACCCCAAATGCCTCGTCCACTCCAGATGCACCTGTCCTGCACTGCCTCGACTGTCACCCCGAGGCTTGACTCCCAACACATAGCCACGTGTGACAGCCCTGGGGTACCGCAATTGCCACCCACAGATCCCTGTCTCCTCTTGACAGGGAGCCGGACACTGTTGCTGCAGCTGGGGAGGAAAGCGTCTGTGCACATCTCCAGGCAAGACGAGGTCTGACTCCCGTGTGGGGGCTCCAGGGGACCACCAAGACCTATGTCAGCACAGGCGAGGCAAACTCAGACTCCGGCCTCAGCACCAGATGAGGACTCAGGACCCCATGACGACTGGGGAGGAATCCCCAGAGGCGCCTCTCATTCCCACAGAGACTGGCCTCCCCTGAGGCAACAGGGGCGGGTCCCTGGGGTTCCCATTGTAAATCGAGTGGACCCCTCCGCAAATCGAGAAAAACCAGAAGCTTCTCCCTTGCAGGCAGAGTGAGGCCCTTGTCTGCTGCGACGTCTCAGGGGAAATCACTTCTTCCCTCTTGGACCTTGAAAAGCTCATTCTCACCCATGCTGTGATTCACTAGATCCCCGCCCCCCCGTCCTCACTCGAGAGCAACCCCGAGGGTCCTGCCATGACTCAAGTGGAGCCCTGTTTTCCCCTGCTCAGATCCAGATGAGGGGCCCTTTCCCTGCTCCGTCAGGAAAGGGTTCCTGGCACTCCGCTCACATCCCAAGAGGAGGCGCTTGCACCAGGAGTCTGGAGGAGCCTCAGGTGTCGGGCCGCCATTCCCCAAGGCCCGCAAATGCCTCGTCGACTCCAGATGCACCTGACTGCCCTGTACTGCCTTGACTGTCATTCCGAAGGTCGACTCCCTACACACTGGCACGTGTGACAACCCTGGGGTACCTCGAAGACAAGCCACTGATCCCTGTGTCCCCTAGAAGGGGAGCCGGACACAGTTGTTGCAGCTGGAGAGGAAAGCAGCTGTGCACGTCTCCAGGAGAGAAAAGGATTGACTCCCCTGTGCGCACCCCAGGGGAACACCGATACCTATGTCAGCACAGTCGAGAAAACCTCAGGCTCCAGCCTCAGCATCAGTCGAGGCCTGAGGACCCAGTGACTACAGGGGAGAAATCCCCAGAGGCGCCTTGCAACTCGCACAGAGACTGGCCTCTCCTGAGGCCAGAAAAGTGGGTCCCTGGTGTCCCCGTTGTAACTCGAGAGGACCCTGCCACCACTAGAGAAAAAGCAGAAGCTTCTCTCCTGCAGGCGGGGTGAGGCCATTGTCCGCTGCGGCACTCGGGGGAAATCACTCTTTCCCTCTTGGACCTCGAATGGCTACTTCAGACACTTGCTGTGAACCAAGAATTTCCCCACCCCTCCCATACCCACTCGAGAGGAACCTCGAGGGTCCCACTGCGAATCAAGAGGAGCCCTGTTTTCTTCTGCTCAGCTCCAGATGAGGGGGCCCTTCCCTGCTCTGATGGGAAAGGGTTCCCAGTGTTCCACTCGCATCCCAAGAGGAGGCACTCGCACCAGAAGAGTCAGGAGGAGCCTCAGGTGTCGGGCCACCATTCCCCAAGACCCACAAATGCCTCGTACACTGCAGGTGCACCTGACTGCCCTGCACTGACTCGAAAGTCACCCCAAAGCTTGACTCCCGACACACTGGCACGTGTGATGGCCCTAAGGTACCTCGAAGGCAAGCCACAGATCCCTGAGTTCGCTCAACGGTGAGTCGGACACTGCTGCTGCAGCCAGGGAGGAAAGCGGCCATGCACGTCTCCAGGCGAGACAAGGCCTGACTCCCCTGTGGGGGCTCCAGATAAACCACAAGACCTATGTCAGCATGGGCGAGGCAAGTTCAGGCTCTGGCCTCAGCAACAGACAAGGACTGAGGACCCGGCGATGACTGGGGAGAAATCCCCAGATTCATCTCACAACTCGCATGGACACTGGCCTCCCCTGGAGCCACAGAAGCGGGTCCCAGGTTTCCCTGTCGTAGCTCGAGAGGATCCAACCGTAACTCGAAAAATACCAGAAGCTTCTTCCCTGCAGGTATGGTGAGGCCCTTGTTCACTGCGGCGCCTCGGAGGAAATCACCCTTTCCCTCTTGGACCTCGAAAGGCTTCTTCACTCCCTTGCTGTGAACCAAGAAGTTCCCTACCCCACACGTCCCCACTTGAGAGGAATGCCGAACGTACTGCCACTACTCAAGAGGAACCCGTTCTCCCCTGCTCAGGTCCAGATGATTTGCCCTTTCCCTGCTCCATCGGGAAAGGTCTCCTGGCGCTCCCCTCACATCCAAAGAGGAGGCACTCACACCAGAAGAGTCGGGAGGAGCCTCAGGGGTCGTGCCACAAGTCACCAAGACATCCAAATGCCTCTTCCACTCCAGATGACCCTGAATGCCCTGCACTGCCTCGAGTGTCACCCCGAGGCTCGACTCCCGACACACTGGCGCATGTGACAGCCCTGGGGTACCTCAAGAGCAAGCCACAGATCCCTGTGTCCGCTCGACGGGGAGTCATACACTGCTGATGCAGCTGGGGAGGAAATCGGCAGTGCACTTCTCCAGGCTAGATGTGGCCTGATTCCCCTGTGGGGGCTCCAGGAGAACCACAAGACCTATGTCAACACAGGCGAGGAAAGGTCAGGCACAGCCCTCAGCACCAGACGAGGACTCAGGACCCCGTGACGACAGCGGAGGAATCCCCAGAGGCTCCTGGCAATTTGCACAGAGACTGGTCTCTCCTGAGGCCATAGGGGGTGGTCCCTGTCTTAATTTGAGAGGAACCCATCGCAACGCGAGAAAAACCAGAAGCTTCTCCGCCGCAAGTGGGGTGGGGCCCTTGTCTGCTGCGGCGTCTCCGGGGAAATCACTCCTTCCCTCTTGGATCTCAAAAGGCTCATTCTCACCCTTGCTGTGATCCACTAGATCCCCGCCCCACCCGTCCCCACTCGAGAGCAACCGCTAGGGTCCCATAGCAACTCAAGTGGAGCCCCGTTTTTCCCTGCTCAGCTCCAGAGGAGGGGCCCTTTCCCTGCTCCATCAGGAAAGGGTTCCTGGCACTCCGCTCACATCCCAAGAGGAGGCACTTGCACCAGGAGAGTCTGGAGGAGCCTCAGGTGTCGGGCCGCCATTCCCCAAGGCCCGCAAATGCCTCGTCGACTCCAGATGCACCTGACTGCCCTACACTGATTTGACTGTCACCCAGAGGCTCGACTCTCTATGCACTGGCACGTGTGACAGCCCTGGGGTACCTCGAGGTCAAGGCACAAACCCCTGAGTTCGCTCAAAAGGAAGTCGGACACTGCTGTTGCATCCGGGGAGGAAAGCGGCTGTGCAAGTCTACAGGATAGATGAGGCCTGAATCCCCAGTGGGGGCTCCAGGGGAACACCAAGACCTATGTCAGCATGGGCGAGGCAAGCTCAGGCTCCGGCCTCAGCACCAGACGAGACTGACCCAGCGATGACTGGGGTGGAACCCCCAGAGGCACCTCGAAAGTGGCATGGAGACTGGCCTCTCCTGAGCCCACAGGGTCGGGTCCCGGGTCCCTGAGGCCCACGTCGTAACTTGAGAGGATCCTGCCTCAACTGGAGAAAAACCAGAAGCTTCTCCCCTGCAGGAGGGGTGAGGCCTTTGTCCTCTGCGACATCTGGGGGGAAATCACCCCTTCCCTCTTGGACCTCAAAAGGCTGCTTCACACCCGTGCTGTGACCCAAGAAGTTCCCCACCTCACCCTTCCCCAGTCAGGAGGAACCCCGAGGGTCCCGCTGTGACTCAAGAGGAACCTCGATTTCCCCTGCTCAGCTCCAGATGAAGGACCCTTTCCCTGCTGCATTGGGAAAGTGTTCCCGGTGCCCTCCTCACATCCCAAGAGGAGGCGCTCACACCAGGAGAGTAGAGAAGAGCCTCAGTGTTCAGGCCACCATTTCCCAAGACCCCCAAATGTCTCATCCACTCCAGGTGCACCTGACTGCCCTTAACTGCCACGAATGTCACCAGGCGGCTCAACGCCTGACACACTGGCCCGTGTGACAGCCCTGGGGAACCTCGAGGGCAAGTCACAGATCCCTGTGTCTGCTTGACGGGGAGCCGGACACTGCTGCTGCCGCTGAGGAGGAAAGCAGTCGTTCATATCTCCAGGCAAGACGAGGCCTGATTCCCCTGTGGGGGCTCCAGGGGAACCCCAAGACCTATGTGAGCACTGGTGAGCAAGCTAAGACTCCAGCCTCAGCATCAAATGACGACTGAGGCCCCGGCGACGACTGTGGAGGAATGCCCAAAAGTGCCTCGCAATTCGCACGGAGACTGGCCTCTCCTGAAAACACAGGGGCTGGTTCACGCCCTAACTCGAGAGGACCCCGCCACAACTCGAGAAAAAGCAGAAGCTATTCCCCTGCCGGCAGGNCGCCGCAAGTGGGGTGGGGCCCTTGTCTGCTGCGGCGTCTCCGGGGAAATCACTCCTTCCCTCTTGGATCTCAAAAGGCTCATTCTCACCCTTGCTGTGATCCACTAGATCCCCGCCCCACCCGTCCCCACTCGAGAGCAACCGCTAGGGTCCCATAGCAACTCAAGTGGAGCCCCGTTTTTCCCTGCTCAGCTCCAGAGGAGGGGCCCTTTCCCTGCTCCATCAGGAAAGGGTTCCTGGCACTCCGCTCACATCCCAAGAGGAGGCACTTGCACCAGGAGAGTCTGGAGGAGCCTCAGGTGTCGGGCCGCCATTCCCCAAGGCCCGCAAATGCCTCGTCGACTCCAGATGCACCTGACTGCCCTACACTGATTTGACTGTCACCCAGAGGCTCGACTCTCTATGCACTGGCACGTGTGACAGCCCTGGGGTACCTCGAGGTCAAGGCACAAACCCCTGAGTTCGCTCAAAAGGAAGTCGGACACTGCTGTTGCATCCAGGGAGGAAAGCGGCTGTGCAGGTCTACAGGATAGATGAGGCCTGAATCCCCAGTGGGGGCTCCAGGGGAACACCAAGACCTATGTCAGCATGGGCGAGGCAAGCTCAGGCTCCGGCCTCAGCACCAGACGAGACTGACCCAGCGATGACTGGGGTGGAACCCCCAGAGGCACCTCGAAAGTGGCATGGAGACTGGCCTCTCCTGAGCCCACAGGGTCGGGTCCCGGGTCCCTGAGGCCCACGTCGTAACTTGAGAGGATCCTGCCTCAACTGGAGAAAAACCAGAAGCTTCTCCCCTGCAGGAGGGGTGAGGCCTTTGTCCTCTGCGACATCTGGGGGGAAATCACCCCTTCCCTCTTGGACCTCAAAAGGCTGCTTCACACCCGTGCTGTGACCCAAGAAGTTCCCCACCTCACCCTTCCCCAGTCAGGAGGAACCCCGAGGGTCCCGCTGTGACTCAAGAGGAACCTCGATTTCCCCTGCTCAGCTCCAGATGAAGGACCCTTTCCCTGCTGCATTGGGAAAGTGTTCCCGGTGCCCTCCTCACATCCCAAGAGGAGGCGCTCACACCAGGAGAGTAGAGAAGAGCCTCAGTGTTCAGGCCACCATTTCCCAAGACCCCCAAATGTCTCATCCACTCCAGGTGCACCTGACTGCCCTTAACTGCCACGAATGTCACCAGGCGGCTCAACGCCTGACACACTGGCCCGTGTGACAGCCCTGGGGAACCTCGAGGGCAAGTCACAGATCCCTGTGTCTGCTTGACGGGGAGCCGGACACTGCTGCTGCCGCTGAGGAGGAAAGCAGTCGTTCATATCTCCAGGCAAGACGAGGCCTGATTCCCCTGTGGGGGCTCCAGGGGAACCCCAAGACCTATGTGAGCACTGGTGAGCAAGCTAAGACTCCAGCCTCAGCATCAAATGACGACTGAGGCCCCGGCGACGACTGTGGAGGAATGCCCAAAAGTGCCTCGCAATTCGCACGGAGACTGGCCTCTCCTGAAAACACAGGGGCTGGTTCACGCCCTAACTCGAGAGGACCCCGCCACAACTCGAGAAAAAGCAGAAGCTATTCCCCTGCCGGCAGGGAGAGACTCTGGGCCGATTCGGCATCTCGGAGGAAATCACCCCTTCCCTCTTGGAACACAAAAGGCCCCTTCACACCCTTGCTTTGACCCAAGAAATTCCCCGACCCCCCGGCCCCACTCTATACTAACCCCGAGGGTCCTGCCGTGACTCAAGAGGAGCCCCCTTTTCCCCTGCTCAGCTCCAGATGAGGGGCTCTTTCCCTGCTCCATCAGGAAGGGTTCCCGGTGCTCCCCTCACATCCCAAGAAGAGGCACTAGCACCAGGATAGTTGGGAGGAGCCTCATGTGTCGGGCCACCATTCACCAAGCGCCGCAAATGCCTCATGCACTCCAGATGCACCTGACTGTCCTGCACTGCCTTGGCTGTCACCCGGAGGCTCCACTCGCGACACACCGGCACATGTGACAGCCCTGGGGTACCTCGAGGGCAAGCCACAGGATCCTGTATCCGCTGGACGGGTAGCCAGACACTGCTGCAGCTGCTTGGGAGTAAAGTGGCCGTGCACGTCTCCAAGTGAAATGAGGCCTGACTCCCATATGGGAGCTCCAGGGGAATCCCAAGATTTATGTCAGCATGGCTACACAAGCTCAGGCACTGGCCTCAGGACCAGACGAGGACTGAGGACCCGGCGACTACTGGGGAGGAATCCCCAGAGGAGCCTGGCAACTCGCACGGTGACTGGCCTCTCCTGAGGCCACAGGGATGGGTCCCTGCAGGCCCCATTGTAACTTGAGAGGACCCTACTGCAACTCGAGAAATACCAGAAGCTTCTCCCATGCAGCCAGTGTGGGGCCCTTGTCCTTTGTGGCGTCTCGGGGTAAAAGACCCCTTCCCTCTTGGACCTCGTCGAAAGGCTCCTTCACACCCTTGCTGTGACCCAAGAATTTCCCACCCCACCCGTCCCCACAGGAGAGGATCCTGGAGCTTCCCGCCATGACTCAAGAGGAGCCCCGTTTTCCCCTACTCAGCTCCACATGAGGGGCCCTTTGCTTGTTCCTTGTGGAAAGGGTTCCCGGTGCTACCATCACATCTCAAGAGGAGGCGCTCGCACCAGGAGAGTCAGAAGAGTCTCAGGGTCGGGCCACCATTCCCCAAGCCCTCCAGATGCCTTGTCCACTCCAGATGCACCTGACTGCCCTGCACTGCCTTGGCTGTCACCCTGAGGCTCGACTCCCGACACACTGGCAAGTGTGACAGCCCTGGGGTACATCGAGGGCAAGCCACAGGAACCTGTGTCCACTCAACTGGGAGCCGGACACTGCTGCTGCAGCTGGGGAGGAAAGCGGCTGTGGATGTCTCCAGGCGAGAAGAGGCCTGACTCCCCTGTGGGGTCTCCAGGGGAACCCCAAGACCTATGTCAGCACGGGCGAGGCAAGCTCAGGCTCCGGCCTCTGCCCTAGACGAGGACTGAGGACCCGTCAATGACAGGAGAGGAATCCCCTGAGGTGCCTCGCAACTCCCACGGAGACTGGCCTCTTCTGAGGACACAGGGGCAGGTCCCTGGTGATCCCGTCGTATCTCAAGAGGACGCCAAAGCAACTCGAGCGAAACAAGAAGCTTCTCCCCTGCAGGCGAGGTGAGGCCCTTGTCTGCTGCTCGTCTCAGGGGAAATCGCCCTTTCCCTGTTGGATCTCGAAAAGCTCTTTCACACGCTTGCTTTGACCCAAGAAGTTCCCCGCCTGACCCAGCCCCACTCCAGTGGAACACCAAGGGTTCTGCCGCGACTCAAGGGGAGGTCCGTTTTCCCCTGCTCAGCTCTGGATGAGGGGCCCTTTCCCTGCTCCATCAGGAAAGGGTTCCCGGCGCTCCCTTCCCATCTCCGGAGGCGCTTGCATGAGAAGTGTCGGGAGGAGACTCAGGGGTCGGGCCCCCATTCCCCATAACCCCCAAATGGCTCGTCCATTCCAGATGCACCTGACTGCCCTGCACTGCCTCGACTGTCACCACAAGGCTCAACTCCTGACACACGGGCATGTGTGACAGCCCTGGGGTACTTTGAGAGCAAACCAAAGTCAGCCATTCAAGTCTCAGGCCAGATGAGGCCTGACATCCCTGTGGGGGCTTCAGGGGTACCCCATGACCTATGTCAGCACGGGCAAAGAAAGCTCAGTCTCTGGCTTCAGAAACAGATGAAGACTGAGGACCCGGCGATGACTGGAGAGGAATCCCCAGAGGAACTTCACAACTTGAATGGAGACTGTCCTCTCCTGAGGCCACAAGGGCGGGTCCCTGGAGTCCCCGTCGTAACTGGAGAGGACCCCACTGCAACTCGAGAATAACCAGAAGCTTCTCCCCTGCAGGTGGGCTGAGGCCTCTGTCCGCTGCGGCATCTCCTGGAAAATCACCACTTCCCTCTTGGACCTCGAAAGGCTCCTTCACATCCTTGCTGTGACCAAAGAAGTTCCCCGCCTCACCAGTCCCCACTCCAGAGGAACGCCAAAGGTCTTGCCGCCACTCAAGTAAAGCCCTGTTTTCCCCTGCTTGGCTCCAGATGAGGGGCCCTTTCCCTGCTCTGTTGGGAAAGGATTCCTGGTGCTCCACTTGCATCCCAAGAGGAGGCACTTGCATCAGGAGAGTCCGCAGGAGCCTCAGGGGTCGGGCCACCAGTCCCCAAGTCCTCAAAAGCCTCGTCCACTCCAGATGCACCTGACTGCCCTGCACTGCCTCGAGTATCACCCCGAGGCTCGACTCCTGACACACTGGCACATGTGACAGCCCTGGGGTAGCTCGGGGGCAAGCCACAGATCCCTGTGTCCACCCTATGGGGAGCCGGACACTGCTGCTGCAGCTGTGGAGGAAAGCAGCCATGCCCGTCTGCAGGCAAGACAAGGCCTGACTCCCCTGTGGGGGCTTCAGGGGAACCCCAGGATTTAAGTCAGCAGGTTGAGGCAAGTTCAGTCTCTCACATCAGGACCAGACGAGGACTGAGGACCCAGCGACGACTGGTGAGGAATCCCCAGAGGAGCCTCGCTACTCACAGGGAGACTGGCCTCTCCTGAGGCCACAGGGGCGGGTTCCTCGCGTCCCCGTCATAACTCGAGAGGACCCCGCCACAACTCAAGAAAAACCAGAAGCTTCTTCCTTTCAGGTGGGGTGAGGCCCTTGTCTGCTGTGGCGACTTGGGGGAAATGCCCCCTTCCCTCTTGGACCTAGAAAGGCTCCTTCACACCATTGCAGTGATGCAAGAAGTTCCCCGCCCCACCCGTCCCCACTTGAGAGGAACCCCACAGGTCCTTCCCGGACTCAAGAGTAACCCCGTTTTACCCTGCTCAGCCCCAGATGATGGGCCCTTTCCCTGCTCCGTCTGGAAAGGTGTCCCGGGGCTCCCCTCGCATCCCAAGAGGAGGGGAGGAGAGTCGGGAGGAGATTCAGGGGTCGTTTACCATGCCCCAATATCCCAAAATGCCTCATCCACTCCATATGAACCTGACTCCCCTGTACTGCCTTGGAAGTGACCCCGAAGCTCTACTCCCGACACACTGGCACGTGTGACCACCCTGTGGTACCTCAAGGGCTAGCCACAGATTCCTGTGTCCGCTCAACAGGGAACCGGACACTGCTGGTGCAGCTGGGGAGGAAAGAAGCCATGCACATCTCCAGGCGAGACAATGCCTGACTCCCCCATGGGGGCTCCAAAGGAACCACAAGACCGATGTCACCACGCGCGAGGAAAGCTCAGGCTCCGTCCTCAGCAACCGACGAGGACTGAGGACCTGGAGACAAATGGGGAGGAATCCCCAGATGCGTCTAGCAACTCGCACGGAGACTGTCCTCTCCTAACTCCACAGGGGCGGGCTCTGGGGACCTGTTGTATATCAAGAGGACCCCAGCGCAACACAAGAAAAAACAGAAGCTTCTCCCCTGCAGGCAGGGTGAGGCCCTTGTCCACTGCGGCGTGTCAGGGAAAATCACCCCTTTTATCTTGGACCTTGAAAGGCTCCACACTCTTGCTGTGACCCAAGTAGTTCCCTGCCCCATCCGTCCCCACTCGAGAGGAACCTCGAGGGTCCTGCCGTGACTCAGGAGGAGCCCCATTTTCCCCTGCTCAGCTCCAGATGTGGGTCCCTTTCACTATGGCATCGGAAAACATTTCCCAGGGCTCCCCTCGAATCTCAAGAGGAGGCGCTAGCATCAGGAGAGTCGGGAGGAGCCTCAGATTTCGGGCCACCATTCCCTAAGTCCCCCAAAATCTCGTCCACTCCAGATGAACCTGACTGCCCTGCACTGCTCGACTGTCTCCATGAAGCTCAACTGCCGACAAAGCGGCAAGTGTAACAGCCTTGGGCACCTCGAGGGCAAGCCACATATCTCTCTGTCTGCTCGATGGGAGCTGGAAACTGCTACTGCAGCTAGGAACAAAAGCGGCCGTGCAGGAGTCCAGGTGAGAAGAGGCCTGACTCCTCTGTGGGGGCTTCAGTGGAACCCCAAGACCTATGTCAGGATGGGCGAGGCAAGCTCCGGCTCCAGCCTTACTACCAGACGAGGAATGAGGACCTGGGGACGATTGGGGAGGAATCCCCAGAGGCCACTTGCAAATCTCACGGAGACTGGCCTCTCCTGACGCCACAGTGGCGGGCCTCTGGCTTCCCGGTCGTAACTCGAGAGGACCCTGCTGCAACTCAAGAAAAACCAGACGCTTCTCCCCTGCAGGTGGGGTGAGGCCTTTGTCTGCTGCGGCATCTCAGGGGAAATCACCCCTTCCCTCTTGTAACTCAAAAGGCTCCTTCACACTCTTGCTGTGACCCAAGAAGTTCCGAGCCACACCCATCCCCACTCGAAAGGAACCCCGAGGGTCCCACTGCAACTCAGGTTGAGTCCCCTTTTCCACTGCTCAGCTCGAGATGTCAGGCCCTTTCCCTGCTGCATGGGGAAAAGTTTCCCAGCACTCCCCTCGCATACCAAGAGGAAGCGTTCACACCAGGAGAGTCGGGAGGAGCCTCAGAGGTCAGGCCACCATTCCCCAAAACCCCCAAATGTCTCATTCTCTCCAGATGCACCTGACTGCCCTGCACTCCCTCGACGGTCACCCCGAGGCTCGTCTCCCGACACACTGTCACGTGTGACAGCCCTCGGTACCTTGAGGGCAGGCCACAAATCCCTGTGTCCACCCAACTGGAAGACGGACACTGCTGCTGCAGAGGGGGAAGAAAGCAGCCCTGCACGTCTCCAAGCGAGAGGAGGACTGACTCCCCTGAGGGGGATCCAGGGGAACCCAACGACCTATGTCAGAATGGGCGAGGCATGCTCAGGCTCTGGCCTCTTCACCAGACAGGGATTGAGGGCCAGACAACGACTGGAAAGGAATCCTCAGAGGCGCCTCATAACTCAAACGGAGACTGGCCTCTCCTGAGGCAACAGGAGCGGGTCCAATGTGATCCCATCGTAACTCGAGAGGACCCGGCCGCAACTGGAGAAAAGCAGAGGTTTCTGCCCTGCAGGGGGTGTGAGGCCCTTGTACACAGCGGCATTTCGGGGGAAATCACGCCTTCTCGCTTGAACCTCAAAAGGCTCCTTCACACCCTTGCTGTGACTCAAGAAGTTCCCCACCCCACCTGTCCCCACTGGAGAGGTACCCAGAGGGTCTCGCCCATACTCAAGAGGAGCCGTTTTCCCCTTCTCAGCTCCAGCTGAGGGGCCATTTCCCTGCTCAATCAGGAAAGATTTCTCGGTGCTCCCCTCGAATCCCAAGAAAAAGTGCTCACACAGGAGAGTCTGGAGGAGACTCAGGGTTCAGGCCACAATTCCCTAGACCCCCAAATGCCTCGTTAAATCCAGATGAACCTGACTGCCCTGCACTGCCTTGCCTGTCACCCCGAAGCTCGACTCCCAACACACTGGCCCGTGTGACAGCCCTGGGTACTTCGAGGACATGCCACAGATCCCTGTGTCTGCTCGATTGAGAGCTGGACACTGATGCTGCAGCTGGGGAGGAAAGCGGCCGTGCACATCTCCATGCGAGACGAGGCCTGACTCCCTTGTGGGGGCTCCAGGGGTACCCCAAGACATATGTCAGCACGGAGAGGTAAGCACAGGCTCCAGCCTCAGCTCAGACGAGGACTGAGGACCCGCTGACGACTGGGAAGGAATCCCCAGAGGTGCCTCACAAGTCGCACGGAGACTGGCCTCTCCTGAGACCACAGGGGCGGGTCCCTGGGGACTCAGCCTAACTCGAGAGGACCCCACTGCAACTCGAGAAAAACCAGAAGCTTCTCCCCTGCAGGAGGGATGAGGCCCTTGTAGGCTGTGGAGTCTCAGGGGAAATCACTCCTTCACTCTCGGACCTAGAAAGGCTCCTTCACACCCTTGCTGTGACCCAAGAAGTTCCCCGTCCACCTGTCCTGACTCGAGAGGAACCCCGAGGGTCACGCCATGACTCAAGAGAAGCCCCATTTTCCTCTGCTCAGCTCCAGATGAGGGGCCCTTTCCCTGCTCCGTCGGGAAAGGGTTCCAGGTGCGCCCCTTGCATCCCAAGATTAGGCGCTCACAACAGGAGNCCACCATTCCCTAAGTCCCCCAAAATCTCGTCCACTCCAGATGAACCTGACTGCCCTGCACTGCTCGACTGTCTCCATGAAGCTCAACTGCCGACAAAGCGGCAAGTGTAACAGCCTTGGGCACCTCGAGGGCAAGCCACATATCTCTCTGTCTGCTCGATGGGAGCTGGAAACTGCTACTGCAGCTAGGAACAAAAGCGGCCGTGCAGGAGTCCAGGTGAGAAGAGGCCTGACTCCTCTGTGGGGGCTTCAGTGGAACCCCAAGACCTATGTCAGGATGGGCGAGGCAAGCTCCGGCTCCAGCCTTACTACCAGACGAGGAATGAGGACCTGGGGACGATTGGGGAGGAATCCCCAGAGGCCACTTGCAAATCTCACGGAGACTGGCCTCTCCTGACGCCACAGTGGCGGGCCTCTGGCTTCCCGGTCGTAACTCGAGAGGACCCTGCTGCAACTCAAGAAAAACCAGACGCTTCTCCCCTGCAGGTGGGGTGAGGCCTTTGTCTGCTGCGGCATCTCAGGGGAAATCACCCCTTCCCTCTTGTAACTCAAAAGGCTCCTTCACACTCTTGCTGTGACCCAAGAAGTTCCGAGCCACACCCATCCCCACTCGAAAGGAACCCCGAGGGTCCCACTGCAACTCAGGTTGAGTCCCCTTTTCCACTGCTCAGCTCGAGATGTCAGGCCCTTTCCCTGCTGCATGGGGAAAAGTTTCCCAGCACTCCCCTCGCATACCAAGAGGAAGCGTTCACACCAGGAGAGTCGGGAGGAGCCTCAGAGGTCAGGCCACCATTCCCCAAAACCCCCAAATGTCTCATTCTCTCCAGATGCACCTGACTGCCCTGCACTCCCTCGACGGTCACCCCGAGGCTCGTCTCCCGACACACTGTCACGTGTGACAGCCCTCGGTACCTTGAGGGCAGGCCACAAATCCCTGTGTCCACCCAACTGGAAGCCGGACACTGCTGCTGCAGAGGGGGAAGAAAGCAGCCCTGCACGTCTCCAAGCGAGAGGAGGACTGACTCCCCTGAGGGGGATCCAGGGGAACCCAACGACCTATGTCAGAATGGGCGAGGCATGCTCAGGCTCTGGCCTCTTCACCAGACAGGGATTGAGGGCCAGACAACGACTGGAAAGGAATCCTCAGAGGCGCCTCATAACTCAAACGGAGACTGGCCTCTCCTGAGGCAACAGGAGCGGGTCCAATGTGATCCCATCGTAACTCGAGAGGACCCGGCCGCAACTGGAGAAAAGCAGAGGTTTCTGCCCTGCAGGGGGTGTGAGGCCCTTGTACACAGCGGCATTTCGGGGGAAATCACGCCTTCTCGCTTGAACCTCAAAAGGCTCCTTCACACCCTTGCTGTGACTCAAGAAGTTCCCCACCCCACCTGTCCCCACTGGAGAGGTACCCAGAGGGTCTCGCCCATACTCAAGAGGAGCCGTTTTCCCCTTCTCAGCTCCAGCTGAGGGGCCATTTCCCTGCTCAATCAGGAAAGATTTCTCGGTGCTCCCCTCGAATCCCAAGAAAAAGTGCTCACACAGGAGAGTCTGGAGGAGACTCAGGGTTCAGGCCACAATTCCCTAGACCCCCAAATGCCTCGTTAAATCCAGATGAACCTGACTGCCCTGCACTGCCTTGCCTGTCACCCCGAAGCTCGACTCCCAACACACTGGCCCGTGTGACAGCCCTGGGTACTTCGAGGACATGCCACAGATCCCTGTGTCTGCTCGATTGAGAGCTGGACACTGATGCTGCAGCTGGGGAGGAAAGCGGCCGTGCACATCTCCATGCGAGACGAGGCCTGACTCCCTTGTGGGGGCTCCAGGGGTACCCCAAGACATATGTCAGCACGGAGAGGTAAGCACAGGCTCCAGCCTCAGCTCAGACGAGGACTGAGGACCCGCTGACGACTGGGAAGGAATCCCCAGAGGTGCCTCACAAGTCGCACGGAGACTGGCCTCTCCTGAGACCACAGGGGCGGGTCCCTGGGGACTCAGCCTAACTCGAGAGGACCCCACTGCAACTCGAGAAAAACCAGAAGCTTCTCCCCTGCAGGAGGGATGAGGCCCTTGTAGGCTGTGGAGTCTCAGGGGAAATCACTCCTTCACTCTCGGACCTAGAAAGGCTCCTTCACACCCTTGCTGTGACCCAAGAAGTTCCCCGTCCACCTGTCCTGACTCGAGAGGAACCCCGAGGGTCACGCCATGACTCAAGAGAAGCCCCATTTTCCTCTGCTCAGCTCCAGATGAGGGGCCCTTTCCCTGCTCCGTCGGGAAAGGGTTCCAGGTGCGCCCCTTGCATCCCAAGATTAGGCGCTCACAACAGGAGAGTCGGGATGAACCTCAGGGATCAGGCCACCATTCCCCAAGATACCGAAATGCCTAGTCCACTCCAGATGCTCCGGACTGCCATGCACTGCCTCGACCCTCACTCAGAGGCTCAACTTCTGACACACTGGCATGTGTGACAGCCCAGGGGTACCTTGAGGTCAAGCCACAGATCCCTGTGTCCGCTCGACAGGGAGCCGGACACTGATGCTGCAGCTGCAGAGGAAAGCGGCTGTGCACGTCTCCAGCCGATACGAGGCCTGACTCTGCTGTGTGGGCTCCAGGGGAACCCCTTGACCTATGTCAGCACGGGCGAGGCAAGCTCAGGCTCCGGCCTCATCACCAGATGAGCACTGATGACCCTGCGACGACAGGGGAGGGATCCCCAGAGGTGCTTCTCAAATCGCATGCACTCTGGCCTCTCCTGAGGCCAGAGGGGCGGGTCCCTGCGTCCGGGTCATAACTGGTAATAACTCGAGAGGACCCCGCCGCAACTCGAGAAAAACCAGAAGCTTTTCCCCTGCAGGCGCGATGAGGCCCTTGTCCATTGAGGCATCTCAGGCGATATCTCCCCTTTGATCTTGGATCTCAAAAGGCTCCTTCACACCCTTGTTGTGACCCAAGAAGTTCCTCGCCCCACCCATCCCCACTCGGGAGGAACTCCGAGGGTCCTATCACCACTCAAGAGGAGCCCTGATTTCCCCTGCTCAGCTCCAGATGAGGGGCCTTTCCCTGCTCCGTAGGGAAAGGGTTCCTGGCGTTCCCCTCACATCCCAAGAGGAGGCGCTAGCACCAGGAGAGGCGGGCGGAGCCTCAGGGGTCGAGACACAATTTCCCCAAGTCCCCCAAATGACTCGTCCACTCCAGATGCACCTGATTGCCCTGCAATGCTTGGACTGCCACCCCGAGGCTCGACTCCAGACACACTGGCACGTGTGACAGCCCTTGGGCACCTCGACTGCAAGCCACAGATCCTGTGTCTGCTTGACTGGTAGACGGACACTGCTGCTGCAGCTAGGGAGGAAAGCGGCCATGTATGTCTCTAGGTGAGACAAGGCCTGACTCACCTGTGGGATTCCAGGGGATCATCAAGACATATGTAAGCATGGGCGAGGCAAGCCCAGGCTCCGCGTCACCACCAGACAAGGACTGAGAACCGCATGATGAATGGAGCGGAATCCCCAGAGGCGCCTTGCAAACCACAGGGAGACTGGCCTTTCCTGAGTAAACAGAGGAGGGCTCCTGGGGTCCCCGGTCTAACTCGATAGGACCCCGCCACAACTCGAGACAAACAGGAAGCTTCTCCTCTCTATGCGGACAAGGGGTGAGGCCCTTGTCCGCTGCAGCATATCCGGGGAAATACCCCCTTTTCTCTTGGATCTCCTAAGGCTCCTGCACACCCATGCTGTGACCCAGGAAGTTCAATGCCCCAACAGTCCCCAGTCGAGAGGAATCCCGATGATGCTGCCGGGACTCAAGAGGAGCCCCGATTTCCCCTGCTCAGCTCCAGATGAGGGGCCCTTTCCCTGCTCCATTGGGAAAGGATTCCTGGCGCCCCCCTCACATTCCAAGAGGAGGCGCTCGCAACAGGAGAGTTGGGAGGAGCCTCAGGGGTTGGGCCACCATTCCTCAATACCCGCAAATGCCTGGTCCTATAAAGATGCACCTAACTGCCCTGCACTGCCTCGACGGTCACCCCGAGGCTCAACTCCCGACACAATGGCACGTGTGACAGCCCTGGGGTACCTCAAAGGCAAGCCACCAATCCCTGTATTCGCTCAACTGGGAGCCGGACACTACTGCTGCAGCTGAGGAGGAAAGCGGCCGTGCACTCTCCAGGCGAGACGAGGCCTGACTCCCCTCTGGGGGATCCAGGGGAACCCCAAGACCTATGTCAGCACGGGCGAGGCAAGCTCAGGCTCCGACCTCAGCAAAAGACGATGACTGAGGACCTGATGACGACTGTGGAGGAATCCCCAGAGGCGCCTCGCAATTCACACAGAGATTGGCCTCTCCTGAGGCCACAGAGGTGGGTCCCTGTTGTCCACGTCATAACTCGAGAGGACCCCACTGCAACTCAAGAACAACCAGAAGCTTCTCCCTTGCAGGCAGGGTGAGGTCCTTGTCCACTGCAACATCACGTGGGAAATCCTGCCTTCCCTATTGAACCTCAAATTGCTCCTTCACACCCTTGCTGTGACCCAAGAATTTCCCGCCCCACCCATCCCCACTCGAGAGGAACCCTGAGGGTCCCACCTTGACTCAAGAGGAGCCACGTTTTCAGCTGCTCAGCACTAGATGAGGGGCCCTTTCTATGCTCCCCCTGGCATCCCAAGAGGAGGCACTCGCATCAGGAGGGTCAGGAGGAGCCTCAGGCATCGGGCCATCATTCCCCAAGACCCCCCACTCCTCATCCACTTCAGATGCACCTGACTGCCCTGCATTACCTCGACTGTCTCCTCAAGGCTCGACTCATGACACACTGTCACGTGTGACAGCCCTGGGGTACCTCGAGGGCAAACCACAGATCCCTGTGTCCGCTCGACCGGGAGCTGGACACTGCAGCTACAGCTGAGTGGAAAGCGGCCGTGCACATCTGCCCGTGAGATGAGGACTGACTCCCCGGTGGGGGATTCAGGGAGACCCCCAAGACCTATATCAGCATGGGCGAGGCAAGCTCAGGCTCTTTCCTCAGAACAAGACGTGGCCTGAGGACCCGGCAATGACTGGGGAAATATCCCCAGAGGGAACTCTCACAGAGACTGGCCTCTCCTGAGGCAACAGGGGTGGGTGCCTGTGGTCCCCGTCATAATTTGAGAGGACCCCGCAGCAAATCTAGAAAAACCAAAAGCTTCTCCCCTGCAGGCGGAGTGAGGCCCTTGTCTGCTGCAGCGTCTCGGGGGAAATCAACCCTTACCTTGGACCTCGAAAGGCTACTTCACACCCTTGCTGTGACCCAACAAGTTCCCCGTCCCACCAGTCCCCACTCGGGAGGAACACGGAGGGTCCCATTGTGACTCAAGAGGAGCCCCGTTTTCCCCTGCTCAGGTCCAGATGAGGGGCCCTTTCCCTACTCCGTTGGGAAAGGATTCCTGGCGCCCCCCTCACATCCTAAGAGGAGGCTCTTGCACCAGGAGAGTTGGGGGGAACCTCAGGGTTCAGGCCAACGTTCCCCCAAGACACCCAAATGCCTCCTCTGTTCCTGATGCACCTGATTGCTCTGCACTGCCTCGACAGTCAGCCTGAGGCTCGACTCCCAACACACTGTCACGTGTGACAGCCCTGGAGTTCCTCCAGGGGAAGCCATAGATTCCGGTGTCCGCTCAATGGGAAGCCAGACACTGCTGCTGCAGCTGGGGAGGAGAGCGTCCGTGCACATCTACAGGTGAGACGAGGCCTGACTCCCCTATCCAGGCTCCAGGGGAACCCCAAGACCTATGTCAGCATGGGCGAGGCAAGCTCAGACTCTGGCCTCAGTACCAGACAAAGACTGAGGACCCAGCAAGGACTGGGAGGAATCTCCAGAGCTGCCTCACAACTCGCACGGAGACTGGCCTCTCCTGAAACCACAGGGGCAGGTTCACATCCTAACTCGAGAGGGCCCCATCACAACTCGAGAAAATGCAGAAGCTATTTCCCTGCAGTCAGGGAGAGATTCTGGTCCGATTCGAAATCTCGGAGGAAATCACCCCTTCCCTCTTGATAGAAAAAGGGCCCTTTCACACCCTTGCTTTGATCCAAGAAATTCCTCGACCCCTGGGCCCCACTCTATAGTAACCTCGAGGGTCCCATCATGACTTAAGAGGAGCCCCCTTATCCCCTGCTCAGCTCCAGATGAGGGGCCCTTTCCTTGCTCCGTTGGGAAGGGTTCCCGGTGCTCCTCTCACATCCCAAGAAGAAGCGCTAGCACCAGGAGAGTTTGGAGGAGCCTCATGTGTCGGGCCACCATTCACCAAGCACCGCAAATGCCTCATGCACTCCAGATGCAACTGACTGCCCTGCACTGCCTCGGCTGTCACTCCGAGGCTCCACTCCTGACACACTGGCACGTGTGACAGCCCTGGGGTACCTCGAGGGCAAGCCACAGGATCCTGTGTCCGCTCGACGGGTAGCCAGACACTGCTGAAGCTGCTTGGGAATAAAGCGGCCGTGCACGTCTCCAGGCGAGACGAGGCCTGACTCCCCTATGGGAGCTCCAGGGGAATCCCAAGATTTATGTCAGCATGGCTACACAAGCTCAGGCTCTGGCCTCAGGACCAGACGAGGACTGTGGACCCAGCGACTACTGGGGAGAAATCCCCAGAGGAGCCTGGCAACTCGCACGGTGACTGGCCTCTCCTGAGGCCACAGGGACGGGTCCCTGTGGGCCCCGTCGTAACTTGAGAGGACCCTGCTGCCCTTCGAGAAATACCAGAAACTTCTCCCATGCAGCCAGTGTGGGGCCCTTGTCCTCTGTGGCGTCTCGGGGTAAAACACCCCTTCCCTCTTGGACCTCGAAAGGCTCCTTCACACCCTTGCTGTGACCCAAGAATTTTCCTGCCCTACCCATCCCCACATGAGAGGAACCCGGAGGGTCCCACCACAACTCAAGAGGAGTCCCGTTTTCCACTACTCAGCTCCACATGAGGGGACCTTTGTTCCATCTGGAAAGGTTTCCTGGTGCTACCGTCTCATCTCAAGAGGAGGCGCTCGCACCAGGAGAGTCAGGAGGAGTCTCAGGGTCGGGCCACCATTCACCAAGCCCCCCAAATGCCTCGTCCACGCCAGATGCACCTGACTGCCCTGCACTGCATCGGCTGTCACCCTGAGGCTCGACTCCCGACACACTGGCAAGTGTGACAGTTCTGAGGTACAACGAGGGCAAGCCAAAGGAACATGTGTCCACTCGACTGGGAGCTGGACACTGCTGCTGCTGCTGGGGGAGAAAGCAGCCACGCACATCTCCAGGCCAGGTGAGGCCTGACTCCCCTGTGGGTGCTGCAGGGAAACCCAAGACCTATGTCAGCAGGGACAATGCAAGCTCAGCCTCCAGCTTCAGCACCAGACAAGGACTGAGGACCCGGCGACGACAGGGGAGGTATCCGCACAGGAGCCTTGCAACTCCCATGGAAACTGGCCTCTCCTGAGGCTACAGGGGTGCGCCCCAGGGATCCCCGTCCTAACTAGAGAGGACACAGCCACAACTTGAGAAAAACCAGAAACTTCTCTCCTGCAGGCAGGGTGAGGTTTTGGTCTGCTGCAGCATCATGTGGAAAATCCTGCCTTCCCTATTGGACCTCGAATTGCTCCTTCACACCCTTGCTGTGACCCAAAAAGTTCACCGCCCCACCCGTCCCCACTCGAGACGAACCCTGAGGGTCCCGTCGCGACTCAAGCGGAGCCCCGTTTTCCCCTGCTCAGCTCGAGATGAGGGGCCCTTTCCCTGCTCCGAAGGGAAAGGGTTCCTGGCACTCCCCTGGCATCCCAAGTGGAGGCTCTCTCACCAGGAGAGTAGGGAGGAGCCTCAGGGGTCAGGCCACCATTCTCCAAGACCCCCAAATGCCTCGTCCAACCGGATGCATCTGACTGCCCTGCACTGCCTCGACTGTCACCCCGAAGCTCGACTCTCGACACGCTGGCACGTTTGACAGCCCTGGGATACCTCGAGTGCAATCAAAGATCCCTGTGTCTGCTCGACGGGGAGACTGACACTGATGCTGCAGCTGGTGAAGAAAGCAGCCGTGCACGTCTCCAGGCAAGACGAGGCCTGACTCCCCTCTGGGGGATCCAGGGAAGTCCAAGACCTATGTCAGCACGGGCGAGGCAAGCTCAGGCTCCGCCCTCAGCAACAGACAATGACTGAGGACCTGGCGATGACTGGGGAGAAATCCCCAGAGGCACCTAGCAATTCACAAAGAGACTGGCCTCTCCTGAGGCCACAGAGGCGGGTTCCTGTTGTCCGCATTGTAACTCGAGAGGATCCCGCCGCAACTCAAGAACAACCAGAAGCTTCTCTCCTGCAAGCAGGGTGAGGTCCTTGTCCCAGGCGGCATCACAGGGGAAATGCTGCCTTCCCTATTGAACCTCGATATGCTCCTTCACACCCTTGCTGTGACCCAAGAAGTTCCCCTACCAACCAGTCCCCACTGGAGAGGAACCCAAGGGTCCCGCCGTGACTCGAGAGGAGCCCCGTTTTCCCCTGCTCAGTTTGAGACGAAGGACCCTTTACCTGCTCCGAAGGGAAAGGGTTCCTGGCCCTCCCCTCACATCCCAAGCAGAGGTTCTCCCACCAGGAGGGTCGGGAGGAGCCTCAGGGGTCAGGCCACCATTCCAAAAGACCCCCCATACCTCATTCACTTCAGATGCACTTGACTGCCCTGCACTGCCTCTACTGTCACCTTGAGGCTCGACTCCCGATACCCTAACTTGTGTGAGAGCCCTGGTTTACCTCGAAGGCAATCCACACTTTCCTGTGTCCACTCGACAGGGAGCCAGACTCTGCTGCTGAAGCTGGGGAGGAAAGCGGCCATGCACGTCTCCAGGCGAGACATGGCCTGACTAGCGTGTGGGGGCTCCAGGGGTACCCCAAGACCTAGGTCAGCAGGGGCGAGGTCACCTCAGGCTCCGGCCTCAGCACCAGACGAGGATGAGGACCTGGCGACGACTGATGAGGAATCCCCAGTCGCCTCGCAACTCGCTGGGAGACTGGCTTCTCCTGAAGCCACAGCGGGTGGTCCCTGAGGTCCCCATCTTAACTCGAGAGGACCCCGCCACAACTCAAGAAAAACCAGAAGCTTTTCCCCTGCAGGTGGGATGAGGCCCTTTCCCGCTGCAGCGTCTCCTTGAAATCCCCACTTTCCGCTTAGATCTTGAAAGGCTCCTTCACACCCTAGAAGTGACCCAAGAAGTTTCCCGCCCAACCCATCCCAACTCGAGAGGAATCCCGATGGTGCAGCCACGAATCAACTGGAGCCACGTTTCCACTGCTCAGCTCCAGATGAGGGGCCCTTTCGTTACCCCTTCCGGAAAGGGTTTCCGGCACTCCCCTCATATCAAAAGAGAAGGCATTCATACCAGGAGAGTAGGGAAAAGCTTCAGATGTCAGGCCACCATTCCCCAAGACCCCCTAATGCCTCGTCCACTCCAAATGCACCTGACTGCCCTGGATTGACTCGACTGTCACCCCGAGGCTCAACTCCTGACACACTGGCTCTTATGACAGCCCTGGGGTACCTTGAGGGAAAGCCACAGATCCCTGTATCCGCTTGACGCGGAGCCGGACACTGCTGTTCCGCTGGGGAGGAAAGTAGCCGTGCACGTCTCCACACATGACGAGGCCTGACTCCCATGTGTGGGCTCCAGGAAATCCCCAAGACCTATGTCAGCACCGGCGAGGGAAAGTCAGGATCCAGCCTCAACACCAGACGAGGAATGAGGACCTGGGGACGACTGGTGAGGAATCCCCAGAGACCCCTCACAACTGGCACGGAAACTGGCCTCTCCTGAGGTCACAGGGGCGGGTCCTTCGGGTCCCCATTGTAACTTGAGGGGACCCCACAGCAACTCGAGAAAAACTAGAAGCTTCTCCCCTGCAGGTGGGGTGAGGCCATTGTCCACTGCAGCGTCTTGGGGGAAATCCCCCCTTCTCTCTTGGACATTGACAGGCTCCCTCACACACTTGCTGGGACCACAAGTTCCCCCCGCTTCCCTCTTGGACATAAAAAGTCACAGCAAGGGTGTAAATGAGCCTTTGGAGGTTCAATTGGAAAGGGCAGATTTCCCCCGAAACACTGCAGAGGACAAGGGACTCACCCCACCTGCAGGGTAGAAGTTTATGTTTCCTCTGGAGTTGCGATGGGGTCCTCTCTAGTTACGAAGGGGACCACAGGGGCTCACCCGTGGTCCTTCACACCCTTGCTGTAACCAAAGAAGTTCCCCGCTGAACCCATCCCACTCGAGAGGAACCCAGAGGGTTCCACCACGAATCAAGAGGAGCCCCATTTTCACCTGCTGAGATCCACGTGAGGGGGTCTTTTCCTGCTCCTTCGGGAAAGGGTTCCTAGCGCTCCCCTTGGATTCCAAGTGGAGGCGCTCACACCAGGAGAGTTGGGAGGAGCCTCAGGGGTCAGGCCACCATTCCCCAAGACCCCTAAATGTCTCGCCCACTCCAGATGCACCTGACTGCCCTGCACTGCCGTGACTGTCACCCTGAGGCTCAACCCCCGACTCACTGGCACGTATGATGGCCCTGGTGTACCTCAAAGGCAAGACAAAGATCCCTGTGTCCACCAGATCGGGAGATGGACTCTGCTGCTGCAGCTGGGGATGAAAGTGGTCCTGCACGTCTCCAGGCGAGATGAGGCCTGACTCCCGTGTGAGAGCTCCAGGTAACCCAAGACCTATGTCAGCATGGGCGAAGCAAGATCAGGCTACAGCCTCAGTACCAGACGAGGACTGAGGACCCAGTGATGACTGGGGAGGAATGCCCAGAGGCAACTCGCACGGAGACTGGCCTCTAAAGAAGCCACAGGGGCATGTCCTTGTGTTCCCCGTCGTAACTCGTGCCGACCCCGTCGCAACTGGAGAAAAACCAGAAGTTTTCCTGCATGTGGCTTGAGGCCCTTATCCGCAGCGGTGTCTCCGCGGAAATCACACCTTTCCTCTTGGTCCTTGAAAGGATCCTTCACACCCTTGCTGTGACCCAAGAAGTTCCACGCCCCACACGTCCCCACTCGAGAGGAACCCTGAGGGACCCACCACCACTCAAGAGGAGCCCCGTTTTCCCCTGCTCAGCTCCAGATAAAGGGCTATTTCCTTGCTCCATCAGAAAAGGGTTCCCCGCACTCCCTTCACAACCCAAGAGGAGTCGCTTGCACCAGGAAAGTCAGGAGGGGCTCAGGGGTCGGGCCTCCATTCCCCAAGACCCCCAAGTGCCTCGTCAAGTCCAGATGCACCTGACTGCCCTGCACTGCCTCGGCTGTCACCATGAGGCTCGACTTCCGACACACTGGATCATGTGACAGGCCTGGGGTACCTTGAGGTCAAGCCACCGATCCCTGTGTCCACTGGATGGGGAACCAAACACAACTGCTGCAGCTGGGGAGGAAAGTGGCCGTGCGCATCCCCAGGCGACTCGAGGCCTGACTCCCCTTTGGGGGCTTCAGGAGAACTTCAAGACCTATGTCAGCATGGGCGAGGTAAGCTCAGGCTCAGGCCTCAGCACCAGACGAGGACTGAGGGCCCAGCGATGACAGGGGAGGAATCCTCAGAGGAGCATTGCAACTCGCATGGAGACTCTCCTCTCCTGAGGGCACAGGAGCTGTTCCCTGTGGTCCCCATCCTAACGCGAGAGGACCCCGCCGCAACTCGAGAAAAACCAGAAGCTCCTCTCATGCAGGCGGGGTGAGGCCCTTGTCCGCTGCGGCATCTTGGTGAAATCACTGCTTCCCTCTTCAACCTTGAAAGGATCCTTCACACCCTTTCTGTGACCCAAGAAGTTCTCCACCCCACCCGTCCCCACTCGAGTGGAAACCCGAGAGTCTTTCCACGACTCAAGAGGAGCCCTGTTTTCCCCTGTTCAGCTCCAGATGAGGGACCATCGTGNGGAAACGCTCCTTCACACCCTTGCTGTGACCCAAGAAGCTCCCAGCCCCACCCAAGATGTGTATAAGAGACAGCAAGAGGAGCCCTGTTTTCCCCTGTTCAGCTCCAGATGAGGGACCATCGTGAAAGGGTTCCCGGCCCTCTCCTCGCATCCCAAGAGGAGGCACTAGCACCACGAGAGTCGAAAGGAACCTCAGTGGTCGGGTCATGATTCCCCAAGACCCCAAAGTGCCTTGTCCACTCCAAATGCTTCTAACTGCCTGGCACAGCCTCGACGTCATCCCGTGGCTCGACTCCGACACACTGGCACGTGTGACATGCTTGGGGTACCTGGTGGGCAAGCCACAGATCCCTGTATCCACGAGACACGGAGCTGGACACTGCAGCTGCAGCAGGAGAGGAAAACGGCCGTGCACGACTCCAGGCAAGACTAGGCCTGACTCCCCTGTGGGGGCTCCAGGGGAACACCAAGACTTATTTCAGCACGTGCAAGGCATGCTCAGGCTCCGGCATCAGCAACAGATGAGGACTCAGGATCCAGTGACGACTGGGAAGGAATCCCCAGAGGCGCCTCACAACTCTCACGGAGACTGGCCTCTCCTGAGAACACAAGAGCGGGTCACTGGGGATCCGTCATAACTCGAGGGAAACCCCCCACAACTCGAGAGATATCAGAATCTTCTCCCCTGTAGGCGGGCTGAGCCCCTTGTCCACTGCGGCGTCTCCAGGGAAATGACACCTTCCTTCTTGGGCCTGGAAAGGCTCCTTCACACCCTTGCTGTGACCCAAGAAGTTCCCCACCCTACCCGTCCCCACTCTAGAGGAACCCTGAGGGTCCCGCCGCGACCTAAGAGGAGCACCATTTTCCCCTGCTGAGCTCCAGATGAGGGGCTCTTTCCCTGCTAAGTTGGGAAAGTGATCTCGGTGCTCCCCTAGCAACCCAAGGGGAGGGGCTCACACCGGGAGAGTCAGGAGGCACATCAGGGGTCGGGCCACCATTATCCAAGACCTCCAAATGCCTCGTCCACTCCAGATGCACCTGACTGCCCTGCACTGCCTCGAGTGTCACCCCGAGGCTCGAATCCCGACACACTGGCATGAAGTTGGGGAGGAAAGCGGCCCTGCACTACTCCAGGCGAGATGAGGCCTGATTCCACTGTGGGGGCTCCAGGGGAACCTCAAGACCTATGTCAGCACGGGTGAGGCAGGCTCAGGCTACAGCCTCAGCATCAGACGAGGACTGAGTAACCGGCGACGAGTGAGGAGGAATCCCTAGAGATTCCTGGCAACTCACATGGAGACTGGCCTCTCCTGAAGTAAAAGGGTCGGTTCCCTGTGGTCCCCGTTGTAACTCAAGAGGACCCCGCCGCAACTGGAGAACAAGCAGATGCTTCTCCCCTGCAGGCGGGGTGAGGTGCTTGTCTGCTGCGTTGTCTCGAGGGAAATCACTCTTTCCCTCTTGGACCTGGAAAGACTCCTTCACACACTTGCTGTAAGCCAAGAAGTTCCCCGCCCCACCGGTCCCCACCCGAGAGGAACCCAGTGGGTCCTACCACAACTTAAGTGAGACCCGTTTTTCCCTTCTCAGTCCCCGATGAGGGTCACTTTCCCTGCTTCGTGGGAAAAGGGTTCCCGGTACTCCCCTCGCATACCAAGAGGAGTCGCTCACACCTGGAGACTCGGGGGGAGCCTCAGGGGTCGGGCCACCATTCCTCAAGACCCCCAAATGCCTGGTCTATTCCAGATGAAGCTGACTGCCCTGCACTGCCTCGGCTGCCACCCCGAGGTTCGACTCCCGACACACTTGCACTTGTTACAGCCCTGGGGTTCCTCGAGGGCAAGACACAGATCCCTGTGTCCACTTGATGGAGAGCCAGACACTGATGCTGCAGCTGACGAGGAAAGCAGATGTGCACGTCTCCAGGCAAGACGAGGCCTGACTCCCCTATGGGGGCTCCAGGGATACCACAAGACCTATGTCAGCAACTGTGAAGCAAGCTCAGGCTCTGGCCTCAACACAAGTCGAGAACTGAGGACCCGACGATGACTGGGAAGGAATCATCAGAGGCTCCTTTCAACTCGCACTGAAACTGGCCTCTCTTGACACCACAGGGGCTGGTCCGTGGGATTCCCGTCTTAAGTCGAGAGGACCCTGCCGCAACTCGATAAACACTAGAAGATTCTCCCCTTCAGGCGGGCTGAGGCCCTTTTCTGCTGCAGCGTCTCTTGGAAAATCACCCCTTCCTGCTTTGACATTGAAAGGTTCATTCACACCCTTGCTGTGACCCAAGAAGCTCCCAGCCCCACCCATCCCCAGTAGAGAATAAAACCGAGGGTCCCACCGCCACTCAAGAGGTGCCCCGTTTTCCCATGATCAGCTCCAGATGAAAAGCCCTTTTCCTGCTCCATCGTAAAAGGGTTCCTGGCGCTACCCTCACATCCCCAGTGGAGGTGCTCACCCCAGGAGATTCTGGTGGATCCTCAGGTATCGGGCCACCATTCCCCAAAACCCCCTAATGCCTGGCCACTCCAGATGCACCTGACTGCCCTGCACTTCCTCGACTGTCACCACAAGGCTCGACCCACGACACACTGGCATGTGTGTCAGCCCTTGGGTACGTCAAGGGCAAGCCACAAATCCCTGTATCCGCGCGACACGGAGCTGGACACTGCAGCTGCAGCAGGAGAGGAAAACGGCCGTGCACGACCCCAGGCGATACTAGGCCTGACTCCCCTGTGGGGGCTCCAGGGGAACACCAAGACTTATTTCAGCACGTGCAAGGCATGCTCAGGCTCCGGCATCAGCAACAGATGAGGACTCAGGATCCAGTGATGACTGGGGAGGAATCTCCAGAGGCGCCTCACAACTCTCACGGAGACTGGCCTCTCCTGAGAACACAAGAGCGGGTCACTGGGGATCCGTCATAACTCGAGGGAAACCCCCCACAACTCGAGAGATATCAGAATCTTCTCCCCTGTAGGCGGACTGAGCCCCTTGTCCACTGCGGCGTCTCCAGGGAAATGACACCTTCCCTCTTGGGCCTGGAAAGGCTCCTTCACACCCTTGCTGTGACCCAAGAAGTTCCCCACCCCTCCTGTCCGCACTTGAGAGGAACCTCGAGGGCCCTGCCACGACTCAAAAGGAGCCCCATTATCCCCTGCTCAGCTCCAGATGAGGGGCCCCTTCCCGGCTCTGTTGGGACAGGGTTTCCGGCACTCCCCTTGCATCCCAAGAAAAGGCACTAGCACCAGGAGAGTCGGGAGGAGCCTCAGGGCTCAGGCCACCATTCCCCTTGACACCCGAATGCCTCCTCCACTCCAGATGTACCTGACTGCCCTGCACTGCCTCGTCTGTCATCGCCGAGGCTCAACTCCCGACACACTGGCACTTGCTACAGCCCTGGGGTTCCTGGAGGGTAAGAAACAGATCCCTGTGTCCGCTTGGTGGGGAGCTGGACACTGATGCTGCAGCTCGCAAGGAAATGGGCCGTGCACGTCTCCAGGCTAGACGAGGCCTGACTCCCCTGTGGGGGCTCTCAGGGCCACCAAAGACCTAAATCAGCACGGGAGCGGCAAGCTCAGGCTCTGGCCTCAGCACCAGACTAGGACTGAGGACGCGGAGACCACTGGGGAGGAATCCCTAGAGGTGCCTCGCAACTCGCACGGAAACTGGTTTCTTCTGAGGCAACAGGGGCGGGTTCCTTGGGTCCCCGTCATAAGTCGAGAGGATGCCGCCAAAACTCAAGAAAAACCAGAAGCTTCACCCCTGCAGGCGGGGTGAGGCCTTTGTGCGCTGGGGCATCTTGGGGGAAATCCCCCCTTCCCTCTTGAAACTCGAAAGTCTACTTCACACCCTTGCTGTGACCCAAGAAGTTCCCTGCCCCACCCTTCCAGACAGGAGAGGAACCCCAAGGGTCCTGCTGTGACTCAAGACTATCCCCGTTTACCCCTGCTCAGCTCCTGCCTCGACTGTCACCCCGAGCCTCCACTCCTGTCACACTGGCACGTGTGTCAGCCCTTGGGTACTTCGAGGCAAGTCACAGATCCCTGTATCCGCTTGACACGGAAGTGGACACTGCTGCTGCAGCAGCGGAGGAAAGCGACCGTGCTCGACTCCAGGTGAGACTACGCTTGATTCACCTATGGGGGCTCCAGGGGAACCCCAAGGCCTATTTCAGCACGTTTGAGGCATGCTAAGGCTCTGGCGTCAGCACCAGATTAGGACTCAGGATCCAGCGACGACTAGGGAGGAATTCCCAGAGGCAGCTCACAACTCTCTCTGAGACTGGCCTCTCCTGAGGACACAAGAGCGGGTCAATGGGATCCCTGTCGTTACTCGAGAGGAACCCGCCACAACTCGAGGAAAAAGAGAAGCTTCTCCCCTGCAGGCAGGGTGAGGCCTTGGTCCGCTTTGGCATCTAGGGTGAAATCACCCCTTCCATCTTGGACCTCGAAAGTATCCTTCACACCCTTGCTGTGACCCTCGAATTTCACTGCCCCACCCGACCCCATTGCAGAGGAACCCCGAGGTTCCCGCCGTGACTCAAGAGGAGCCCCGTGTTCTGCTGCTCAGCTCTACATGAGTGTCCCATTCCCGGTTCTGTCCAGAAAATATTTCCGGCACTATTCTCGCATCCCAAGAGGAGGCACTCGCACCAGTAGAGTTGGGAGGAGCCTCAGGGGTCGGGCCACTATTGGTAAAGACCTGCAAATGCCTATTCCACACCAGATGATCCTGACTGCCCTGCACTGCCTAGAATGTCACCCCGAGGCACGACTACCGAAACACTGGCAAGTGAAACAGCCCTGTGGTATATCGAGGGCAATCCACAGATCCCTGTGTCCGCTCGACAGGGAGGCGGACTCTGCTGCTGAAGCTGGGGAGGAAAGTGGCCGTGCACGTCTCCAGGCGAGAAATGGCCTGACTACCATGTGGGGGCTCCCAGGGTACCCCAAGACCTATGTCAGTAGGGGCGAGGTCAGCTCAGCTTCCAGCCTCAGCAGACGAGGATGAGGACCAGGCAACGACTGATGAGGAATCCCCAGAGTAGCCTCGAAACTCGCAGGGAGACTGGCCTCTCCTGAGGCCACAATGGGTGGTCCTTGAGGTCCCCATCGTAACTCGAGAGGACCCCGCCACAACTCAAGAAAAACCAGAAGCTTTTCCCCTGCAGGCTGGATAAGGCCCTTCTCCGCTACAGCATCTCCTTGAAATCCCCCCGTTCTGCTTGGATCTTGAAAGGCTCCTTCCTTTCAAGGTCCAAGAGAGAAGGGGGATTTCCCCCGAGACGCTGCAGTGGACAATGGCCTCACCCTACCTGCAGGGGAGAAGCTTCTGGATTTTCTCGAGTTGCCGTGGGGTCCTCTCGAGTTACAATGGGGACCCGAAGGACCCGCCCCTGTGACCTCAGGAGAGTCCAGTCTCCGTGCCAGTTGCGAGGGGCCTCTGGGGATTCCTCACCAGTCATCCCCCAGTCCTCAATCCTCGTCTGGTGCTGAGGCTGGATCCTGACCTTCCCTCGCCCGTGCTGACATAGGTCTTGGGGTTCTCCTGGAGATCCCACATGGGAGTCAGGCCTCGTCATGCCTGGAGACGTGCACGGCTGTTTTCCTCTCCAGCTGAAGTAGCAGTGTCCGGCTCCGCGTTGAACGGACACAGGGATCTGTGGCTTTCCCTCAAGGTACCCCAGGGCTGTCATAAGAGCCAGTGTGTCAGGAGTTGAGCCTCGGGGTGACAGTCGAGTCAGTGCAGGGCAGTCAGGTGCATCTGGAGTGGACGAGGCATTAGGGGGTCTTGGGGAATGGTGGCCTGACATCTATGTGACCCAAGAAGTTTCCCGCACTACCTGTCCCAACTCGAGAGGATCCCCGAGGGTGCAGCCAGGAATCAACTGGAGCCAGGTTTCCACTGCTCAGCTCCAGATGAGGGACCCTTTCTCTACCCCATCTGGAAAGGATTCCTGGTGCTCCCCTTGCATCATAAGAGAAGGCGCTTGCACCAGGAGAGTAGGGAGGAGCTTCAGCTGTCACTCCACAATTCCCCAAGACCCCCTAATGCCTCGTCCTCTCCAGATGCACCTGACTGCCCTGCACTGACTCGACTGTCACCCCGAGGCTCAACTCCTGACACACTGGCTCTTATGACAGCCCTGGGGTACCTTGAGGGAAAGCCACAGATCCCTGTGTCCGTTCAACGCGGAGCCGGACACTGCTACTTCAGCTGGAGAGGAAAACAGCCGTGCACGTCTCCAGGCATGACGAGGCCTGACTCCCATGTGGGATCTCCAGGAGAACCCCAAGACCTATGTCAGCACGGGCGAGGGAAGGTCAGGATCCAGCCTCAGCACCAGACGAGGATTGAGGACTGGGGGATGACTGGTGAGGAATCCCCAGAGGCCCCTCGCAACTGGCACGGAGACTGGACTCTCCTGAGGTCACAGGGGCGGGTCCTTCGGGTCCCCATTGTAACTCGAGAGGACCCCACGGCAACTNCCTCTCGAGTGGTGATGGGTTCAGCAGGGAACTTCTTTGGTTACTGCAAGGGTGTGAAGGACCAGGGGTGAGGCCCTGTGGTCCCCTTTGTAACTAGAGAGGACCCCATCACAACTCCAGAGGAAACAGAAACTTCTACCCTGCAGGCGGGGTGAGTACGTTGTCCTCTGCAGTGTCTCGGGGGAAAGCCGCCCTTTCCGATTGAACCTCGAAAGGCTCATTTACACCCTTGCTGTGACTTTTTATGTCCAAGAGGGAAGTGGGGGGAACTTGCGGTCCCAGCAAGTGTGTGAAGGAGCCTTTTGAGGTCGAAAAGAGAAGGGGGGAATTCCCCCGAGACGCTGCAGTGGACAATGGACTCATCCTACCTGCAGGGGAGAAGCTTCTGGTTTTACTCAAGTTGCCGTGGGGTCCTCTCGAGTTACAATGGGGACCCGAAGGACCCGCCCCTGTGACCTCAGGAGAGTCCAGTCTCCGTGCCAGTTGCGAGGGGCCTCTGGGGATTCCTCACCAGTCATCCCCCAGTCCTCAGTCCTCGTCTGGTGCTGAGGCTGGATCCTGACCTTCCCTCGCCCATGCTGACATAGGTCTTGGGGTTCTCATGGAGACCCCACATGGGAGTCAGGCCTCGTCATGCCTGGAGACGTGCACGGCTGTTTTCCTCTCCAGCTGAAGTAGCAGTGTCCGGCTCCACGTTGAGCGGACACAGGGATCTGTGGCTTTCCCTCAAGGTACCCCAGGGCTGTCATAAGAGCCAGTGTGTCAGGAGTTGAGCCTCGGGGTGACAGTCGAGTCAGTGCAGGGCAGTCAGGTGCATCTGGAGTGGACGAGGCATTAGGGGGTCTTGGGGAATGGTGGCCTGACATCTATGTGACCCAAGAAGTTTCCCGCGCTACCTGTCCCAACTCGAGAGGATCCCCGAGGGTGCAGCCAGGAATCAACTGGAGCCAGGTTTCCACTGCTCAGCTCCAGATGAGGGACCCTTTCTCTACCCCATCTGGAAAGGATTCCTGGTGCTCCCCTTGCATCATAAGAGAAGGCGCTTGCACCAGGAGAGTAGGGAGGAGCTTCAGCTGTCACTCCACAATTCCCCAAGACCCCCTAATGCCTCGTCCTCTCCAGATGCACCTGACTGCCCTGCACTGACTCGACTGTCACCCCGAGGCTCAACTCCTGACACACTGGCTCTTATGACAGCCCTGGGGTACCTTGAGGGAAAACCACAGATCCCTGTGTCCGCTCAACGTGGAGCCGGACACTGCTACTTCAGCTGGAGAGGAAAACAGCCGTGCACGTCTCCAGGCATGACGAGGCCTGACTCCCATGTGGGGTCTCCATGAGAACCCCAAGACCTATGTCAGCATGGGCGAGGGAAGGTCAGGATCCAGCCTCAGCACCAGACGAGGACTGAGGACTGGGGGATGACTGGTGAGGAATCCCCAGAGGCCCCTCGCAACTGGCACGGAGACTGGACTCTCCTGAGGTCACAGGGGCGGGTCCTTCGGGTCCCCATTGTAACTCGAGAGGACCCCACGGCAACTTGAGTAAAACCAGAAGCTTCTCCCCTGCAGGTAGGATGAGTCCATTGTCCACTGCAGCGTCTCGGGGGAATTCCCCCCTTCTCTTTTCGACCTCAAAAGGCTCCTTCACACACTTGCTGGGACCGCAAGTTCCCCCCACTTCCCTCTTGGACATAAAAAGTCACAGCAAGGGTGTAAATGAGCCTTTCGAGGTTCAATCGGAAAGGGCGGCTTTCCCCCGAGACACTGCAGAGAACAACGTACTCACCCCGCCTGCAGGGTAGAAGTTTCTGTTTCCTCTGGAGTTGTGATGGGGTCCTCTCTAGTTACAAAGGGGACCACAGGGCCTCACCCCTGGTCCTTCACACCCTTGCAGTAACCAAAGAAGTTCCCTGCTGAACCCATCACCACTCGAGAGGATCCCAGAGGGTTCCACCACGATTAAGAGGAGCCCCATTTTCACCTGCTGAGATCCACATGAGGGCCCTTTTCCTGCTACTTCGAAAAGGTTTCCCAGCGCTCCCCTCGGATTCCACGTGGAGGCGCTCACACCAGGAGAGTTGGGAGGAGTCTCAGGGGCCGGGTCACCATTGCCCAAGACCCCTAAATGCCTCGTCCACTCCAGATGCACCTGACTGCCCTGCACTGTCTCGTCTGTCAGCCCGAGGCTTGACTCCTGACACACTGGTACATGTGACAGGACTGGGGTACTTCGAGGGCTATCCACAGATCCCTGTGTCTGCTCGACAGGGAGCCGCACACTGTTGCTGCAGCTGGGGACGAAAGTGGCCGTGCATGGCTCCAGGTGAGACGAGGCCTGACTCACCTGTGGGGGCTCCAGGGGAATACCAAGACCTCTGTGAGCATGGGCGAAGCAAGATCAGGCTCCGGCCTCAGCATCAGACGAGGACTGAGGACCCGGTGGCAACTGGGAGGAATCCCCCGAGGAGCCTTGCAACTCGCATGGAGATTGGCTTCCTGAGGCCACACGGGTGAGGCCCTGTGGTCCCCTTCGTAACTAGAGAGGATCCCATCGCAACTCCAGAGGAAACACAAACTTCTACCCTGCAGGAGGGGTAAGTCCCTTGTCCTCTGCAGTGTCTCGGGGAAATCCGCCCTTTCTGATTGAACCTTCAAAGGCTCATTTACATCCTTGATGTGACACAAGTAGTTCCCCTCCTCAGCTATCCCCACTCAAGAGGAACCACGAGGGTCCTGCCGCGAATTAAGAAGAGCCCCGTTGTCCCTTGCTCAGCTCCAAATGAGGGGCCCTTTCTCTGCTCAGTCGGGAAAGTGTTCCTGCTGCTCCCCTCACCTCCCACGAGGAGGCGCTTGAACGAGGAGAGTCAGGAAGAATTTAAGGGGTCGGGCCACCATTTCTCAAGACCCCAAATGCCTCGTCCATTCCACATGCACCTGACTGCCCTGCACTGCCTTGACTGTCACCCTGAGGCTCGACCCCTGACTCACTGGCACTTGTGACGGCCCTGGTGTACCTCAAAGGCAAGACAGAGATCCCTGTGTCCACCTAAGGTGGAGACCGACTCTACTGCTGCAGCTGGGGATGAAAGTGGTCGTGCATGTCTCCAGGTGAGACGAGGCCTGACTCCCCTGTGAGAGCTCCAGGGTAACCCAAGAACTATGTCAGCATGGACGAAGCAAGATCAGGTTCAGCCTCAGCACCAGACGAGGACTGAGGACCCGGCGACGACTGGGGAGGAATGCCCAGAGGCACCTCGCAACTCACACGGAGACTGGCCTCTAAAGAAGCCACAGGGGCATGTCCTTGTGTTCCCCGTCGTAACTCGAGGCGACCCCGTCGCAACTCGAGAACAACCAGAAGTTTCCCTGCATGTGGCTTGAGGCCCTTATCCACTGCAGTGTCTCCACGGAAATCATACCTTTCCTTTTGGACCTCGAAAATCTCCTTCACACCCTTGCTGTGACCCAAGAAGTTCCACGCCCCACACGTCCCCACTCGAGAGGAACCCTGAGGGACCCACCACCACTCAAGAGGAGCCCCGTTTTCCCCTGCTCAGTTCCAGATAAAGGGCCATTTCCTTGCTCCATCAGAAAAGGGTTCCCAGCGCTCCCTTCACAACCCAAGAGGAGTTGCTTGCACCAGGAAAGTCGGGAGGGGCTCAGAGGTCGGGCCTCCATTCCCCAAGACCCCCAAATGCTTCGTCCACTCCAGATGCACCTGACTGCCCTGCACTGCCTCGGCTGTCATCATGAGGCTCGACTCCCGACACACTGGAACGTGTGACAGGCCTGGGGTACCCTGAGGGCAAGCCACCGATCCGTGTCCTCTCGATGGGGAGCCAAACACAACTGCTGCAGCTGGGGAGGAACGTGGCCATGCACGTCTCCAGGCGACTCGAGGCCTGACTCCCCTTTGGGGGCTTCAGGAGAACTTCAAGACCTATGTTAGCATGGGCAAGGTAAGCTCAGGCTCAGGCCTCAGCACCAGACGAGGACTGAGGGCCCAGCGACGACTGGGGAGGAATCCTCAGAGGAGCATCGCAACTCGCATGGAGACTCTCCTCTCCTGAGGGCACAGGAGCTGTTCCCTGTGGTCCCTGTCCTAATGCAAGAGGACCCCGCCGCAACTCGAGAAAAACCAGAAGCTCCTTCCATGCAGGTGGGGTGAGGCCCTTGTCCGCTGCGGCATCTTGGGGAAATCACGGCTTCCCTCTTCAACCTTGAAAAGCTCCTTCACACCCTCTGTGACCCAAGAAGTTCTCCGCGCCACCTGTCCCCACTCGAGTGGAACCCTGAGGGTCCTGCCACGGCTCAAGAGGAGCCCTGTTTTCCCCTGTTCAGCTCCAGATGAGGGGCCCTTTCCCTGCTCCATCGTGAAAGGGTTCCCGGTCCTCTCCTCGCATCCCAAGAGGAGGCACTAGCACCAGGAGAGTCGAAAGGAGCCTCTGTGGTCGGGCCATCAATCCCCAAGACCCCAAACTGCCTTGTCCACTCCAGATGCTCCTGACTGCCTGGCACAGCCTCGACAGTCACCCCATGGCTCGACTCCGAGACACTGGCATGTGTGACCTGCTTGGGGTACCTGATGGGCAAGGTACAGATCCCTGTGTCCACTCGATGGGGAGCCAGACACTGCTGCAGCAGCTGGGGAGGAAAGCAGCCATGCATGTCTGCAGGATAGAGGAGGCCTGACTCCCCTGTGGGGCTCCAGGGGAACCCCAAGTACTATGTCAGCAGGGGTGAAGCAAGCTCAGGCTCCGACCTCAGCACCAGACAAGGACTGAGGACACTGCAATGACTGGGGAAGAATCCCCAGAGGCGCCTCGCAACTTGCAGGGAAACTGGACTCGCCTGAGGCTACAGGGGCGGTTCCCTGGGTCCCCGTTGTAACTCGAGAGGATGTCGCCACAACACGAGAGGACCCCACCGCAACTCAATAAAAACCAGAAGCTTCTCCTTTGCAGGCGTGGTGAGGCCCTTGCCGGCTGCAGCGTCTCGGGGGATATCACCTCTTCCCTCTTGGACCTAGAAAGGCTCCGTCACACACTTGATGTGACCCAAGAAGTTCCGTGCCCCACCAGTCCCCACTGGAGAGGAACACCGAGGGTACCACCACGACTCAAAAGGAGCCCTGTATTCCCATGCCCAGCTCCAGATGATGGGCCCTTTCCCTGCTCCGTCATGAAAGGGTTCCCGGCGCTCCCCTCACATTCTAAGAGGAAGCGCTGGCACCAGGAGACTGGGGAGGAGACTCAGGGTTCAGGCCACCATTCCCCAAGACCCACAAATGCCTCGTCCACTCCTGAAGTACCTGACTGCCCTGCACTTCCTCGACTCTCACCCCGAGTCTCGACTCAGGACACACTGACNCCTTGCTCCATCAGAAAAGGGTTCCCAGCGCTCCCTTCACAACCCAAGAGGAGTTGCTTGCACCAGGAAAGTCGGGAGGGGCTCAGAGGTCGGGCCTCCATTCCCCAAGACCCCCAAATGCTTCGTCCACTCCAGATGCACCTGACTGCCCTGCACTGCCTCGGCTGTCATCATGAGGCTCGACTCCCGACACACTGGAACGTGTGACAGGCCTGGGGTACCCTGAGGGCAAGCCACCGATCCGTGTCCTCTCGATGGGGAGCCAAACACAACTGCTGCAGCTGGGGAGGAACGTGGCCATGCACGTCTCCAGGCGACTCGAGGCCTGACTCCCCTTTGGGGGCTTCAGGAGAACTTCAAGACCTATGTTAGCATGGGCAAGGTAAGCTCAGGCTCAGGCCTCAGCACCAGACGAGGACTGAGGGCCCAGCGACGACTGGGGAGGAATCCTCAGAGGAGCATCGCAACTCGCATGGAGACTCTCCTCTCCTGAGGGCACAGGAGCTGTTCCCTGTGGTCCCTGTCCTAATGCAAGAGGACCCCGCCGCAACTCGAGAAAAACCAGAAGCTCCTTCCATGCAGGTGGGGTGAGGCCCTTGTCCGCTGCGGCATCTTGGGGAAATCACGGCTTCCCTCTTCAACCTTGAAAAGCTCCTTCACACCCTCTGTGACCCAAGAAGTTCTCCGCGCCACCTGTCCCCACTCGAGTGGAACCCTGAGGGTCCTGCCACGGCTCAAGAGGAGCCCTGTTTTCCCCTGTTCAGCTCCAGATGAGGGGCCCTTTCCCTGCTCCATCGTGAAAGGGTTCCCGGTCCTCTCCTCGCATCCCAAGAGGAGGCACTAGCACCAGGAGAGTCGAAAGGAGCCTCTGTGGTCGGGCCATCAATCCCCAAGACCCCAAACTGCCTTGTCCACTCCAGATGCTCCTGACTGCCTGGCACAGCCTCGACAGTCACCCCATGGCTCGACTCCGAGACACTGGCATGTGTGACCTGCTTGGGGTACCTGATGGGCAAGGTACAGATCCCTGTGTCCACTCGATGGGGAGCCAGACACTGCTGCAGCAGCTGGGGAGGAAAGCAGCCATGCATGTCTGCAGGATAGAGGAGGCCTGACTCCCCTGTGGGGCTCCAGGGGAACCCCAAGTACTATGTCAGCAGGGGTGAAGCAAGCTCAGGCTCCGACCTCAGCACCAGACGAGGACTGAGGACACTGCAATGACTGGGGAAGAATCCCCAGAGGCGCCTCGCAACTTGCAGGGAAACTGGACTCGCCTGAGGCTACAGGGGCGGTTCCCTGGGTCCCCGTTGTAACTCGAGAGGATGTCGCCACAACACGAGAGGACCCCACCGCAACTCAATAAAAACCAGAAGCTTCTCCTTTGCAGGCGTGGTGAGGCCCTTGCCGGCTGCAGCGTCTCGGGGGATATCACCTCTTCCCTCTTGGACCTAGAAAGGCTCCGTCACACACTTGATGTGACCCAAGAAGTTCCGTGCCCCACCAGTCCCCACTGGAGAGGAACACCGAGGGTACCACCACGACTCAAAAGGAGCCCTGTATTCCCATGCCCAGCTCCAGATGATGGGCCCTTTCCCTGCTCCGTCATGAAAGGGTTCCCGGCGCTCCCCTCACATTCTAAGAGGAAGCGCTGGCACCAGGAGACTGGGGAGGAGACTCAGGGTTCAGGCCACCATTCCCCAAGACCCACAAATGCCTCGTCCACTCCTGAAGTACCTGACTGCCCTGCACTTCCTCGACTCTCACCCCGAGTCTCGACTCAGGACACACTGACACGGTGACAGCCCTGGGGTATCTCGTGGGCAAGCCACAGATTCCAGTGTCTGCTCAACGGGGAGCCAGCCACAGCTGCTGCAGCTTGGGAGGAAAGGGATCATGCATGTCTCCAGGAGAGATGAGACCTGACTCCCCTGTGGAAGCTCCAGGGGAACCCCAAGGCCTATGTCAGCCCTGACAAGGCAAATCAGTCTCTGGCCTCAGGACCAGACAGGAACTGAGGACAGGGTGACGACTGGGGAGGAATCCCCAGAGGTGCTTTGCAAGTCGCAAAGAGACTGGCCTCTCTCCCAGCAGCAACTCGAGAAAAGAAACTCCTCTCCTGCAGGCGGAGTGATGCCCTTGTCCTCTGCGGTGTCTCGGGAGAAATTACCCCTTCCCTCTTGGACCTCCAAAAACTCCTTCACACCCTTGCTGTGACCCAGAAAGTTCCAGCCCGAGGAGGAGGTGCTCACACCAGAAGAGCCGGGAGGATCCTCAGGGTTCAGGCCATCATTCCCCAATAGCCCCAAATGCTTCGTCCAGTCCAGATGCACCTGAATGCCATGCACTGCCTCGACTGTCACGCTGAGGCTCGACTCCCAGCACACTGGCACGTGTGACAGACCTGGGGTACCTGGAGGGCAAGCCACAGATCCCTGTGTCCGCTCGACAGGGACCCAGACTCTGCTGCTGCAGCTGGGGAGGAAAGCGCCGTGCACGTCTCCAGGCGAGATGAGGCCTGACTCCCCGGTGGAGGCTCCAGGGCAACCCCAATTCCTATGTCAGCACGGGCGAGGCAAGCTCCGGCTCCGGGCTCAGCACCAGACGAGGACAGAGAACCCGGCCTGGACTGGGGAGAAATCCCCAGAGGCGCCTTGCAACTTGCAAGGAAACTGGCCTCTCCTGAGGCCACAGGGGCGGTTCCCTGTGTCCCCATCGTAACTCGAGAGGACGCCGCCACAACTCGAGAGGACCCCACCGCAACTCAATAAAAACCAGAAGCTTTTCCCCTGCAGGCGTGGTGAGGCCCTTGCCCACTGCAGTGTCTCGGGGGAAATCACCTCTTCCCTCTTGGACCTAGAAAGGCTCGGTCACACACTTGATGTGACCCAAGAAGTTCCGCCCCCCACCAGTCCCCACTGGAGAGGAACACCGAGGGTACTGCCATGACTCACAGGAGCCCCGTTTTCCCGTGCCCAGCTCCAGATGAGGGGCTCTTTCCCTGCTCCGTCGTGAAAGGGTTCCCAGCACTCCCCTCACATTCCAAGAGAAAGCACTGGCACCAGGAAACTGGGGAGGAGACTCAGGGTTCAGGCCACCATTCCCCAAGACCCCCAAATGCCTCGTCCACTCCTGAAGTACCTGACTGCCCTGCACTTCCTCGACTCTCACCCCGAGTCTCGATTCAGGACACACTGACACGGTGACAGCCCTGGGATACCTCGTGGGCAAGCCACAGATTCTTGTGTCTGCTTAACGGGGAGCCGGCCATAGCTGCTACAGCTGGGGAGGAAAGGGACAATGCACGTCTCCAGGAGAGACGAGGCCTGACTCCCCTGTGGAAGCTCCAGGGGAACCCCAAGGCCTATGTCAGCCCTGGCGAGGCAAATCAGTCTCTGGCCTCAGGACCAGACGAGAACTGAGGACAGGGTGACGACTGGGGAGGAATCCCCAGAGGTGCTTTGCAACTCGCAAAGAGACTGGCCTCTCCTGAGGCCATAGGGGCTGGTCCCTTGGGTCCCCGTCGAAACTCGAGAGGACCCGGCCGCAACTTGAGAAAAGCAAGAAACTCCTCTCCTGCAGGCAGAGTGATGCCCTTGTCCTCTGTGGCGTCTTGGGAGAAATCATCCCTTCCCTCTTGGACCTCCAAATACTCCTTCACACCCTTGCTGTGATCCAGGAAGTTCCAGCCTGAACTGTCCCCACCCGAGAGAAACCTGAGGGTCCCGCTGTGACTCAAGAGGAGCCCCATGTTCCCCTGCTCAGTTCCAGATGAGGGGCCCTTTCCCTGCTCCCTCTGGAAAGGTTTTCCGGTGCTCCCCTCGCATACCAAGAGGAGGTGCTCACACCAGGAGAGCCGGAGGATCCTCAGGGTTCAGGCCGCCTTTCCCCAAGAGACCCAAATGCTTCGTCCAGTCCAGATGCACCTGACTGCCACACACTGCCTCGACTGTCATGCCAAGGCTCGACTCCCGACACACTGGCACATGTGACAGACCTGGGGTACCTCGAGGGAAAGCCACAAATCCCTGTGTCTGCTCGACAGGGACCTGGACTCTGCTGCTGCAGCTGGGGAGGAAAGCGCCATGCATGTCTCCAGGCGAGATGAGGCCTGACTCCCTGGTCGAGGCGTCAGGGAAACCCCAATTCCTATATCAGTACGGGTGAAGCAGTCTCAGGCTCCGGGCTCAGCACCAGACGAGGACTGAGAACCCGGCAAGGACTGGGGAGGAATCCCCAGAGGTGTCTCGCAACTCGCATGGAGACTCGCCTCTCCTGAGGCCACAGGGGCGGGTCCCTAGAGTGGCCATCGTAACTCGAGAGGACCCTGCCTCAACTCTAGAAATCCAGAGGCTTCTATTCTGCAGACGGAGTGAGGCCCTTGTTCTCTGCGGTGTCTCGGTGAAATCCCCCCTTCCCTCTCGGACCTGGAAAGGCTCTTTCAC
The DNA here is from genome assembly GCA_006410735.1 of Raphicerus campestris. Lineage (NCBI taxonomy): Eukaryota > Metazoa > Chordata > Mammalia > Artiodactyla > Bovidae > Raphicerus > Raphicerus campestris. Next base: position 61,081 of record SJYW01055826.1, on the reverse strand, counting down.
ACCCTTGCTGTGACCCCAGAAGTTCCCCACCCCTCCCCACTTGAGAGGAACTGCGAGGGTCCCGCAGTGACTCAAGAGGAGCAACTTTTTCCCTTTCTCAGCTCCAGATGACTGGCCCTTTCCCTGCTCCATCAGGAAAGGTTTCCCTGTGCTCCCCTCGAAGGCCAAGTGGAGGTGCTCACACCAGGAGTGTCGGAAGGAGCCTTAGGGGTCTGGCCACAATTCCCCAAGACCCTCAAATACTTCGTCCAGTCCAGATGTACCTGACTGCCCTGCTCTGCGTCGACTGTAACACCGAGGCTCGACTCCTGACACACTGGCATGTGTGACAGCCCTGGGTACCTTGAGGGCAACCACAGATCCCTTTGTCTACTCGACGGGGATCCGGACACTGCTGCTGCAGCTGGGAAGGAAAGCGGCCGTGCACGTCTCCAGGTGAGACGAGGCCTGACTCCCCTGTCGGGGCTCCAGGGGAACCCCATGACCTATGTTAGCATGGGCAAGGCAAGCTCAGGTTCCATCCTCAGCACCTGATGAGGACTGAGGACCTGGCGATGACTGGGGAGGAATCCTTTGAGGCACCTCACATCTCGCCCGTAGACTGGCCACTCCTGAAGCCATAGCAGTGGGTCCCTGGGGTCCCCCATCGTAACTCAAGAGGACCCAGCCACAACTGGAGAAAAAACAGAAGCTTCTCCCCTGCAGGCAGGATGAGGCACTTGTCCAGTGAGGCCTCTAGGAGAAAATCACCCCTTCCCTCTTGGAACTCGAAAGGCTCCTTCACAACTGTGCTGTGACCCAAGAAGTTCCTTGCCCCACCCATCCCCATTCGAGAGGATCCCCAAGTGTCCCGCCGCGAATGAAGAAAAGCCCTGGTTTACCCTGCTCAGCTCCAGAAGAGGGTCCCTTTCCCTCCTCCATCGGGAAAGGGCTCCCGGCGCTCCACTCGCATCCCAATAGGAGGCGCTTGCAACAGGACAGTCGGGATGAGCCTCAGGGGTCGGGCCACCATACCCCAAGACCCCCAAATACCTCGTCCACTTCAGATGCACCTGAGTGCCCTGCACTACCTTGACTGTCACCCCGAGGTTCCAATCCTTACACACTGGAACATGTGACAGCCCTGGGGTGCCTCGAGGGCATGACACAGATTCCTGTGTCCGCTCGAAAGGGGAGCCGCACACTGCTGCTGCATCTGGTGAGGAAAACGATGGTGCATGTCTCCAGGCGAGAGGAGGCCTGACTCCCCTGTTGGGGCTGCAGGGAAACCTCAAGACCTATGTCAGCATGGGTGAGGCATGCTCCGGCTTCAGCCTCAGCACCAGACAAGGACTGAGGACCCGGCGACAATTGATGAGGAATCCCCAGAGGCACATCACAACTGACACTGAGACTGGCCTCTCCTGAGGCCACAGGGGCGGGTCCCTCGGGTCCCCTTCAAAACTAGAGAGGACCCCACAGCAACTCGAGAAAAACCAGAAGCTTCTCCCATGCAGGTGGGGGTGAGGCCATTGTCCACTGCAGCGTCTGGGGGGAAATGCCCCCTTCTCTCTTGGTCCTCGAAAGGCTCCTTCACAAACTTGCTGGGACCACAAGTTTGCCCTGCTTCCCTCTTGGACTTAAAAAGTCTCCTTCACACCTTTGCTATGACCGAAGAAGTTCCCCGCTGAACCCATCCCCACTCGAGAGGAACCCAGAGGGTTCCACCACGACTCAAGAGGAGTCCCATTTTCACCTGCTGAGCTACACATGAGGGAACCTTTTCCAGCTCCATCGGGAAAGGTTTCCTGGCGCTCCCCTTGCATACCAAGTGGAGGCGCTCACACGAAGAGAGTCAGGAGGAGCCTCAGGGGTCGGGCCACCATTTCCCAGGACCCCTAAATGCCTCGTCCACTCCAGATGCACCTGACTGCCCTGCACTGCCTCGTCTGTCAGCCCGAGGCTTGACTCCCAACACACTGGCACATGTGACAGCCCTGGGGTACCTCAAGGGCAAGCCACAGATCCCTGTATCTACTCGACGGGGAGGCAGACACAGCTGCTGCAGCTGGGGAGGAAAACGTCCTTGCACATCTCCAGGTGAGATGAGGCCTGACTCCCATGTTGGGGCTCCAGGGGAACCCCAAGAGCTATGTCAGCATGGGCGAGGCAAGCTCAGGCTCCAGCCTCAGCACCGGATGAGGACTGAGGACCCGGCAACGACTGGGAAGGAATCCCCAGAGGCACCTCACAGAACGCACGGAGACTGGCCATTCCTGAGGCCACAGGGGCGGGTCCCTTCTATCCCCGTCGTAACTCGAGAGGAACCCACCGAAACTCGAGAAAAACCAGAATCTTCTCCCCTGCAGGCGGGGTGAGGCCCTTGTCAGCTGTGGCATCTCAGGGGAAATCACCCCTTCCCTCTTGGACCTCAAAGGATCCTTCACACCCTTGCTGTGAACCATGAAATTCACGCCCCTCCCATCCCCACTCGAGAGAAACACCGAGTGTCCCGCCGTGAATCAAGATGACCCCTGATTTTCCCTACTCAGCTCCAGATGAGGGATCCTTTCCCTTTTCCATCGGGAAAGGGTTCCAGGCACTCTCCTCCCATCCCAAGAGGAGGAGCTCTCACCAGGAGAGTCTGGAGGAGCCTCAGGTGTCTGGAAAACATTCCCCAAGACTCCCAAATGCTTCGTCCACTCAAGATGAACCTGACTGCCCTGAACTGTCGGCTGTCACCCTGAGGCTCGACCTCCAACACACTGGCACATGTGACAGCCTTGGGGTACCTCGAGACCAAGTCACAGATCCCTGTGTCCCCTCGACGGGGAACCGGATACCGCTGCTTCAACTGGGAGGAAAGCTTCCAGGCACGTCTCCAGGTGAGACAAAGCCTGATTCCACTGTGGGGGCCTCAGGGGAACCCCAGGAACTATGTCAGAACTGGCGAGCAAACTCAGGAACCGGACTCAGCACCAGACAAGGACTGAGTAACTGGCGCTTGACTGGGGAGGAATCCCCAGAGGAACTACATAACTCACACGGAGACTGGCCTCTCCTGAGGCCACAGGGTCGGGTCCCTGGGTTCGCCGTTGTAAATCGAGAGGACCCCGCCGCAAATCGTGAAAAAGCGAAAGCTTCACCCCTGCAGGCAGGGTGAGGCCCTTGTCTGCTGGGGCATCTTGGGGCAAATCACCCCTTCCCTCTTGGACCTCAAAGGATCCTTCACACCCTTGCTGTGACCCAAGAAGTTCACGCCCTGCCCGTCCCCACTTGAGAGGAACCCCGAGGGTACTGCAAAGACTCAAGAGGAACCCGTTTCCCCTGCTAAGCTCATGATGAGGAGCCCTTTCCCTGTTCCATTGGCAAAGGGGTCACGGCATTCCCCCCGCATCCCAAGAGGAGGTGCTTGCCCCAGGAGAGTCGCGAGGAGCCTCAGGGGTCAGGCCACCGTTCCCCAAGACCCTCAAATGCCTCGTCCACTCCAGATGCACCTGACTGACCTGCACTGCCTCGACTGTCACCCCGAGGCTCGACTCCCAACACACTGGCACGTGTGACAGCCCTGGGGTATCTCCAGGTCAAGCCACAGATCCCTGTGTCCGCTCGAAGGGGGGCCAGACACTGCTGCTGCAGCCGGGGAGGAAAGTGGCCATGCACGTCTCCAGGCGGTCGAGGCCTGACTCCCCTGTGGGGGCTTCAGGGCAACCCCAAGACCTATGTCAGCACGGGAGAGGCAAGCTCAGATTCCCGCCTAAGCACCAGTCGAAGACTGAGGACCCGGAGACAACTGGGAAGGAATCCCCAGAGGCGCCTCACAAATCACACAGAGAGTGGCCTCTCCTGAGGACACAGGAGCGGGTCCCATGTGGTCCCCGTGAAAACTAGAGAGGACCCCTCTGCAACTCCAGAAAAACCTGAAGCTTTTCCCCATTAGGCGGGGTGAGGCCCTTGTCCGCTGCGGCATCACGGGGGAAATCACCCATTCCCTCTTGGACCTCGAAAAGCTCCTTCACACCCTTTCTGTNAGGGTTCCAGGCACTCTCCTCCCATCCCAAGAGGAGGAGCTCTCACCAGGAGAGTCTGGAGGAGCCTCAGGTGTCTGGAAAACATTCCCCAAGACTCCCAAATGCTTCGTCCACTCAAGATGAACCTGACTGCCCTGAACTGTCGGCTGTCACCCTGAGGCTCGACCTCCAACACACTGGCACATGTGACAGCCTTGGGGTACCTCGAGACCAAGTCACAGATCCCTGTGTCCCCTCGACGGGGAACCGGATACCGCTGCTTCAACTGGGAGGAAAGCTTCCAGGCACGTCTCCAGGTGAGACAAAGCCTGATTCCACTGTGGGGGCCTCAGGGGAACCCCAGGAACTATGTCAGAACTGGCGAGCAAACTCAGGAACCGGACTCAGCACCAGACAAGGACTGAGTAACTGGCGCTTGACTGGGGAGGAATCCCCAGAGGAACTACATAACTCACACGGAGACTGGCCTCTCCTGAGGCCACAGGGTCGGGTCCCTGGGTTCGCCGTTGTAAATCGAGAGGACCCCGCCGCAAATCGTGAAAAAGCGAAAGCTTCACCCCTGCAGGCAGGGTGAGGCCCTTGTCTGCTGGGGCATCTTGGGGCAAATCACCCCTTCCCTCTTGGACCTCAAAGGATCCTTCACACCCTTGCTGTGACCCAAGAAGTTCACGCCCTGCCCGTCCCCACTTGAGAGGAACCCCGAGGGTACTGCAAAGACTCAAGAGGAACCCGTTTCCCCTGCTAAGCTCATGATGAGGAGCCCTTTCCCTGTTCCATTGGCAAAGGGGTCACGGCATTCCCCCCGCATCCCAAGAGGAGGTGCTTGCCCCAGGAGAGTCGCGAGGAGCCTCAGGGGTCAGGCCACCGTTCCCCAAGACCCTCAAATGCCTCGTCCACTCCAGATGCACCTGACTGACCTGCACTGCCTCGACTGTCACCCCGAGGCTCGACTCCCAACACACTGGCACGTGTGACAGCCCTGGGGTATCTCCAGGTCAAGCCACAGATCCCTGTGTCCGCTCGAAGGGGGGCCAGACACTGCTGCTGCAGCCGGGGAGGAAAGTGGCCATGCACGTCTCCAGGCGGTCGAGGCCTGACTCCCCTGTGGGGGCTTCAGGGCAACCCCAAGACCTATGTCAGCACGGGAGAGGCAAGCTCAGATTCCCGCCTAAGCACCAGTCGAAGACTGAGGACCCGGAGACAACTGGGAAGGAATCCCCAGAGGCGCCTCACAAATCACACAGAGAGTGGCCTCTCCTGAGGACACAGGAGCGGGTCCCATGTGGTCCCCGTGAAAACTAGAGAGGACCCCTCTGCAACTCCAGAAAAACCTGAAGCTTTTCCCCATTAGGCGGGGTGAGGCCCTTGTCCGCTGCGGCATCACGGGGGAAATCACCCATTCCCTCTTGGACCTCGAAAAGCTCCTTCACACCCTTTCTGTGACCCAAGAAGTTGCCCGCCCCATCCGTCCCCTCTTGAGAGGAAACCCGAGGGTCTAGCTGTGACTCAAGAGGAGCCCCATTTTCCCCTGCTCAGATCCAGAAGAGGGACACTTTCCTTGCTGCATCGGGAAAGGGATCCTGGCACTCCCCTCGCATCCCAAGAGGAGACGCTTGCACCAGGAAATTCGGCCTGAGCCTCAGGGTTGGGGCCATCATTCCCCAAGACCCCCAAATGCCTCCTCCACTGCAGATGCACCTAACTGCCCTGCACTGGCTCGACTGTCACCCCGAGGCTCGACTCCTGACACACTGGCACATGTGACAGCCCTGGGGTACCTGGACGGCAAGCCAAAGATCCCTGTGTCCCCTCGACGGGGAGCCGGACACTGCTGCTGTAACTGGGGAGGAAAGCGGCTGTGCACGTCTCCAGGTGAGACGAGGCCTGACTTCCCTGTGGAGGCTCCTGGAGTACCCCAAGAACTATGGCAGCACGGGCGAGGCAAGCTCAGGCTCCGGCCTCAGCACCAGATGAGGAATGAGTTGCTGGACGACTGGGGAGGAATCCCAAGAGGTGCCTCGCAACTCGCATGGAAAATGCCCTCTCCGGAGGCCACAGTGTCAGGTCCCAGTGGTCCCCGTCATAACACGAGAGGACCCCGCCGCAAACTTGAGCAAACTCAGGAACTTCTCCCCTGCAGGCAGGCTGATGTCCTTGTCTGATGCAGCATCACGGGGGAAATCCCCCTTCCCTCTTGGACCTCGAAAGTCTACTTCACACCCTTGCTGTGACCCAACAAGTTCCCTGCCCCACCCATCACCACTCGAGAGGAACCCTGAGGGTCCCGCCCCAGCTCAAGAGGAGCCCCCTATACCCTGCTCGGCTCCAGATGAGGGGCCCTTTCCCTGCTCCGTCGGGAAAGGGTTCCCGGGGCTCCTCTCACATCCCAAGTGGAAGGGCTCGCACCAGGAGAGTCAGGAAGAGCCTCAGGAGTCGGGCCACCATTCCCCAAGACCCCAAAATGCCTCATCAACACCAGAGGCACCTGACTGCCCTGCACTGCCCCAACTGTCACCCACAGGCGCCACTCCTGACACACTGGCACATGTGACAACCCTGGGGTACCTCTAGGGCAAGCCACAGATCCCTGTGTCTGCTCGACGGGGAGCCGGACACTGCTGCTGCAGCTGGGGAGGAAAGCGGCCGTGCACACCTCCAGGCGAGACTAGGACTGACTCCCCTGTGGGGGCTCCAGGGGAACCTCAAGGCCTATGTTATCACGGGTGAGTTAAGCTCAGGATCCAGCCTAAGCACCAGACAAGGACTGAGGACTTGGCGCCAACTGGTGAAGCATCCCCAGAGGCGCCTCCCAACTCGCATGGAGACTGGCTTCTCCTGAGGCCACAGGGGCGTGTCCTTGTGGTCCCCACCCTAACTCGAGAGGACCCAGCTGCAACTCGATAAAAACCAAAACCTTCTCCCATAGAGGCGAGTTGAAGTTCTTGTGCGCTGAGGTGTCTCAGGGAAAATCATCACTTCCCTCTTGGACCTCGAAAGACTCCTTCACACCCTTGCTGTGACCCAAGAATTTCCCAGCCCCACCCGTCACCACTTGAGNTAGGCGGGGTGAGGCCCTTGTCCGCTGCGGCATCACGGGGGAAATCACCCATTCCCTCTTGGACCTCGAAAAGCTCCTTCACACCCTTTCTGTGACCCAAGAAGTTGCCCGCCCCATCCGTCCCCTCTTGAGAGGAAACCCGAGGGTCTAGCTGTGACTCAAGAGGAGCCCCATTTTCCCCTGCTCAGATCCAGAAGAGGGACACTTTCCTTGCTGCATCGGGAAAGGGATCCTGGCACTCCCCTCGCATCCCAAGAGGAGACGCTTGCACCAGGAAATTCGGCCTGAGCCTCAGGGTTGGGGCCATCATTCCCCAAGACCCCCAAATGCCTCCTCCACTGCAGATGCACCTAACTGCCCTGCACTGGCTCGACTGTCACCCCGAGGCTCGACTCCTGACACACTGGCACATGTGACAGCCCTGGGGTACCTGGACGGCAAGCCAAAGATCCCTGTGTCCCCTCGACGGGGAGCCGGACACTGCTGCTGTAACTGGGGAGGAAAGCGGCTGTGCACGTCTCCAGGTGAGACGAGGCCTGACTTCCCTGTGGAGGCTCCTGGAGTACCCCAAGAACTATGGCAGCACGGGCGAGGCAAGCTCAGGCTCCGGCCTCAGCACCAGATGAGGAATGAGTTGCTGGACGACTGGGGAGGAATCCCAAGAGGTGCCTCGCAACTCGCATGGAAAATGCCCTCTCCGGAGGCCACAGTGTCAGGTCCCAGTGGTCCCCGTCATAACACGAGAGGACCCCGCCGCAAACTTGAGCAAACTCAGGAACTTCTCCCCTGCAGGCAGGCTGATGTCCTTGTCTGATGCAGCATCACGGGGGAAATCCCCCTTCCCTCTTGGACCTCGAAAGTCTACTTCACACCCTTGCTGTGACCCAACAAGTTCCCTGCCCCACCCATCACCACTCGAGAGGAACCCTGAGGGTCCCGCCCCAGCTCAAGAGGAGCCCCCTATACCCTGCTCGGCTCCAGATGAGGGGCCCTTTCCCTGCTCCGTCGGGAAAGGGTTCCCGGGGCTCCTCTCACATCCCAAGTGGAAGGGCTCGCACCAGGAGAGTCAGGAAGAGCCTCAGGAGTCGGGCCACCATTCCCCAAGACCCCAAAATGCCTCATCAACACCAGAGGCACCTGACTGCCCTGCACTGCCCCAACTGTCACCCACAGGCGCCACTCCTGACACACTGGCACATGTGACAACCCTGGGGTACCTCTAGGGCAAGCCACAGATCCCTGTGTCTGCTCGACGGGGAGCCGGACACTGCTGCTGCAGCTGGGGAGGAAAGCGGCCGTGCACACCTCCAGGCGAGACTAGGACTGACTCCCCTGTGGGGGCTCCAGGGGAACCTCAAGGCCTATGTTATCACGGGTGAGTAAAGCTCAGGATCCGGCCTAAGCACCAGACAAGGACTGAGGACTTGGCGCCAACTGGTGAAGCATCCCCAGAGGCGCCTCCCAACTCGCATGGAGACTGGCTTCTCCTGAGGCCACAGGGGCGTGTCCTTGTGGTCCCCATCCTAACTCGAGAGGACCCAGCTGCAACTCGATAAAAACCAAAACCTTCTCCCATAGAGGCGAGTTGAAGTTCTTGTGCGCTGAGGTGTCTCAGGGAAAATCATCACTTCCCTCTTGGACCTCGAAAGACTCCTTCACACCCTTGCTGTGACCCAAGAATTTCCCAGCCCCACCCGTCACCACTTGAGAGAAACATTGAGGGCCCCGCCATGACTCAAGAGGAGCCCTGTTTTCCCCTGCTCAGCTCCATATGAGGGGCCCTTTCCCTGCTCCATCGGGACAGGTTTCCTGGCACTCCACTGGCATCCCAAGTGGAGGCGCTCCCACCAGGAGAGTCGGGAGGAGCATCAGGGGTCGGGCCACCATTCCCCAAGACCCCCAAATGCCTCGTCGACTCCAGATGCACCAGACTGCCCTGCACTGCCTCAACTGTCATCCCGAGGCTCGACTCCCAACACACTGGCATGTGTGACAGCCCTGGGGTACCTCGAGGGCAAGCCACAGATCCCTGTGTCCGCTCGAAGGGGAGCCGGACACTTTTTCTGCAGCTCGGGAGGAAAGTGGCCATGCATGTCTCCAGGCGAGATGAGGCCTGACTCCACTGTGGGGGCTTCAGAGAAAGCCCAAGACCTATGTCAGCTGGGGAGAGGCAAGCTCAGACTCCGGCCTCAGTACCATACGAGGACTGAGGACCCGGAGATGACTGGGGAGGAATCCCCAGAGGCGCCTCGCAAGTCGCAAGGAGAATGGCCTCTCCTGAAGCCACAGGTGCGTGTCCTTGGGGTTCCCATCCTAACTCGAGAGGACTCTACGGCAACTCGAGAAATACCAGAAGCTTCTCCCCTTTATTCGGGTTTTGGCTCTTGTGTGCTGCGGTGTCTTGGAGGAAATCATCCTTCCCTCTTGGACCTCGAAAGGCTCCTTCACACCCTTGCTGTGACCCAAGAAGTTCCACGTCCCACCCATCCTCACTCGAGAGGAACACCGAGGGTCCTGCCGTTACTCAAGAGGAGCCCTGTTTTCCCCTGCTCAGCTCCAGATGAGGGGCCCTTTACCTGCTCCGTCAGGAAACTGTTCCCAGCACTCCCCTCACATCCCAAGTGGAGGCGTTCCCACGAGGAGTTTCAGGAGGAGCCTCAGGAGTCGGGCCACCATTCCTGAAGACCCCCAAGTGCCTCGTCCACTCCAGATGCACCTGACTGCCCTGCACTGCCCCGTCTGTCTCACCCAGGCTCCACTCCCGACACACTGGCATGTGTGAGAGCCCTGGGGGACCTCGAGAGCAAGCCACAGATCCCTGTGTCTGCTCAACGGGGAGCTGAAAACTGCTGCTGCAGTTGGGAGGAAAGTGGCTGTGCACCTCTCCAGGCTAGATGAGGCCTGACTCCCCTGTGGGGGCTCCATGAGAAACCCAAGACCTGTGTCAGCATGGGCGAGGCAAGCTCAGGCTCCGGCCTCACCAACATAGGAGGACTGAGGACCTGGCCACGACTGGTGAGGAATCCCCAGAGTCGCCTCCCAACTTGCATGAAGACTGTCCTCTCCTGAGGCCACAGGGGCGGGTCTCTGGGTTCCCCATAGTAACTCGAGAGGACCCCCGCATCAACTCGAGAAAAATTAGAAGCTTCTCCCCTGCAGGAGTGGTGAGGCCCTTGTCCACTGCAGCGTCTCGGGGGAAATCCCCCCTTCCTGCTTCTACCTTGAAAGGCTCCTTTACACCCTTGCTGTGACGCAAGAGGTTCCCTGCACCACCCGTTCCCACACGAGAGGAACCCCGATGGTCCTGCCATGAACCATGAGGAGACCCTTTTTCCCCTGCTCAGCTCCAGATGAGGGGCCCTTTCCCTTCTCCTTCAGGAAAGGCTTCCTGGTGTTCCCCTCTCATCCCAAGAGGTGGCGCTTGCACCAGGAAAGTCACAATGTGCCTCAGGGTTCAGGCCATCATTCCCCAAGACTCCCAAATGCCTCGTCCACTCCAGATGCACCTGACTGCCCTGCACTGCCTCGACTGTCTCCTCTAGGCTCAATTCTGGTCACACTGGCAAATGTGAAAGCCCAGGGGTACCTCGAAGCCAGCCACAGATCCCTGAGTCTTCTCAACAGGGAGCCCGACACTGCTGCTGCAGCTTGGGAGGATAGCAGCCATGCATGTCTCCAGGTGAGACAAGGCCTGACTCCCCTGTGGGGGCTCCAGGGGAATCCCAAGACCTATGCCAGGATGGGATAGGCAAGCTCAGACACCCGCTTCACCACCAGATGAGGACTGAGGACCCGGCGACAACTGGGGAGGAATCCCCAGAGGCGCCCCGCAACTCGCACGGAGACTGGCCTTTCCTGTGGCCACAGGGGCGGAACACTGGGATTCTCGTCGTATCTCGAGTACCCCGTTTTCCCCTGCTCAGCTCCAGAAGAGGGGCTCTTTCCCTGCTCCATCGGGAAAGGGTTATCGGTGTTCCCTTCGCATCCCAAGATAAGGCGCTCACACCAGGAGAGCCAGGAGGAGCTTCAGGGGTTGCACCACCATTCCCCAAGACCCCCAAATGCCTTGTCCACTCTAGATGAACCTGACTGCCCTGCCCTGCCTAGAATGTCATCCCAAGGCACATGCGACATCTCTCTGGTACCCGGAGGGCAAGACACAGATCCCTGTGTCCCCTCAATGGGGAGCGGAACACTACTGATGCAACTGGGGAGGAAAGTGGTTGTGCACCTCTCCAGAAGAGACGAGGACTGACTCCCCTGTCCGGGTTCCAGGGGAACCCCAAGACCTATGTCAGCACAGGTGAGGAAAGCTCAGGCTCCAACCTCAGCACCAGAGGAGGACTGAGGACCAAGCGACGACTGTGGGGAATCCTCAGAGGCGCCTCACAACTCACAGGGAGACTGGCCTTTCCTGAGGCCTCAGGGATGGGTCCTTGGGTTTCCCATCATAACTCGAGAGGACCCCGCCACAATTCGAGAAAAACCAGAAGCTTCTTCCCTGCAGGCGGAATGAGGCCCTTGTCAGCTGCAGCATCTCAGGGGAAATCACCACTTTTCCTACTTGGTCCTCAAAGGGCTCCTTCACACTCTTATTGTGATCCAAGAATTACCCCACCTCACCCGTTTCCACTCGAGAGGAACCCCATGGGTCCTGCTGTGATTCAAGAGGAGCCCCGTTTTCCCTTGCTCAGCTCCAGATAAGGGACCCTTTCCCTACCTCGTCGGGAAAGGGTTCCAGGCACTCCCCTCACATTCCAAGAGGAGGCTCTCACACCAGGAGTGTTGGGAGGAGCCTCAGGTGTTGGGCCAACATTCCCTAATACCTCCAAATGCCTTGTCCACTCCAGATCAACCTGACTGCCCTGCACTACCTAGACTGTCAACCCGAGGCTCGACTCCCAACACATTGGCAAATGTGACAGCCCTGGGGTACCTCAGGGGCAAGCCATGGATCTCTGTGTCTGCTCGACAGTGAGCCAGACACTGCTGCTGCAGCTGGGGAGGAAAGTGGCCTTACATGTTTCCAAGCTAGACGAGGCCTGACTACCCTAATGGGGCTCCAGGGGAACCCAAGTCCTATGACAGCACGGGTGGTGAAAGTTCGGGTTACAGCCTGAGCAAGTGACAAGGACTGAGAACCCTGCGATGTCAGGGGAGAAATCTCCAGAGGCGCCTCGAAATTTGCACGGAGATTTACCTCTCCTGTGGCCACAGGGGCGGGTCACTGGGGTCCCCATCTTAACTCGAGAGGACCACACCACAACTCCGAAAAAAAACCCAAAACTTCTCCCCTGCCGGTGGGGTGAGACCCTTGTCTGCTGCGGCATCGCAGGGGAACTCACCCCTTCCCTCTTGGACTTCGAAAGTCTCCTTCACATACTTGCTGTGACACAAGAAGTTCCCGGCCCACAAGTCCCCACACGAGAGGAAACTTGAGGGTCCAGCCGCAACTCAAGAGGAGCATTGTTTTCTCCTGCTCAGCACCAGATGAGGGTCTCTTTCTCTGCTCCGTCTGGAAAGGGTTCCAAGCGCTCTCCTTGCATCCCAAGAGGAGGCGCTCCCACGAGGAGGATTGGGAGGAGTTTCAGGGGTTGGGCAACCATTCCCCAAGACCACCAAATGCCTCGTCCACTCCAGATGATCCTGTCCGCCCTGCACTGCCTTTACTGTCACCCCAAGGCTCGACTCCCGACACACTAGTACGTGTGACAGCCCTGGGGTACCTCGGGTTCAAGCCACAGAATCCTGTATCGCTCGACGGGGAGCCGGACACTGCTGCTGCAGCTGGGGAGGAAAGCGGCTGTGCACGTCTCACGTCTCCAGGCAAGAAGAGGCCTGACTGCCCTGTGGGGGCTCCAGGGGAACCCAAGGCCTATGTCAGCATGGGCAAGGAAAGGTCAGGATGCGGCCTCAGCACCAGACGAGGACTGAGGACTTGGTGACGACTGGGGAGGAATTCCCAGAGTCACCTCGCAACTCGCTCAGAGACTAGCCTCTCCTGAGGCCACAGGGGTGGATTCCTTGGATCCCAGTCATAATTCGCGAGGACAAGCCACAAGTTGAGAGAAACCAGAAGCTTCTAGCCTGCAGGTGGGGTGAGGCCCTTGTCCAGTGCAGTGTCTCGGGGGAAATAATCCCTTCCCTCTTCGACTTTGAAAGGTTTCTTCACACCCTTGCTGTGACCCGAGAAGTTCTCGGCCCCATCCGTCCCCTCTCGACAGGAAACCCGAGGGTATCGCCGCAACTCCAGAGGAGCCCCATTTTCCCCTGATAAGCTCCAGATGAAGTTCCATTTCTCTGCTCCATCGGGAAAGGATTCCCGGCACTCTCCTCGCATCCCAAGAGGAGGCGCTCGCACCTGGTGAGTCAGGAAGAGCATTAGGGGTCGGGCCACCATTCCCCAAGACCACCAAATGCGTCGTCCCCTCCATATGAACTTGACTGCTCTGCAGTTCCTCCACTGTCACTCTGAAGCTCGACTCCCAACACACTGGCAAGTGTGACAGCCCTGGGGTACCTCGAGGGCAAGCCACAGATCCCTGTGTCTGCTCCATGGGGAGCCGGACACTGCTGCAGCAGCTGGGGAGGAAAGAGGCCGTGCACGTCTCCAGGCAACATGAGGCCTGAGTCCCCTTTGGGGGCTCCAGGGAAACCCCAAGACCTGTCACCATGGGATAGGCAAGCTCAGACTCCGGCCTCAGCAACAGACAAGGAATGAGGACCCGGTGACAATTAGGGAGGAATCCCCAGAAGCGCCTAACAACTCGCATGGAGACTAGGCCACAAGGTAGGGTCGCTGGGGTCCTCGTCATAACTCGAGAGGACCCTGCCGCAACTCAAGAAAAACCAGAAGTTTTCCCCTGCAGGCGGGGTGAGGCCCTTGTCTGCTGCAGCGACTCGGGGGAAATCACCCCTTCCCTCTTGGACCTCAAAAGGCTCCTTCACACCCTTGCTGTGACCCAAGAAGTTCTCTGCCCCACCCGTTTCCACTGGAGAGGAACCCTGAGGGTCTCGCTGCGACTCAAGAGGAGCCCCATTTTCCTCTGCTCAGCTACAGTTAAGGGGCCCTTTCTCTGCTTTGTCGGGAAAGGGTTCCCTGCGCTCCCCTGTCATCCCAAGAGGAGGCACTCACACCAGGAGAGTCGGGAGGAGCCTCAGGGTTCAGGCCACCATTCTCCAAGACCCCCAAATGCCTCTTCCGCTCCAGATGTACCTGACTGCCCTGCACTTCCTAGCGTGCTTCGCCCGTGCTGACATAGGTCTTGGGGTTCCCCTGGAGTCCCCACAGGGAAGTCAGGCCTTGTATCGCCTGGAAACGTGCACAGCCGCTTTCTTCCCCAGCTGCAGCAGCACTGTCCGGCTCCCGGTCGAGCAGACACAGTGATCCGTGGCTTGTGCTCATGGTACCCCAGGGCTGTCACACATGCCAGGTTTTCGGGAGTCGAGTCTCGGGGTGACAACCGAGTCAGTGCAGGGCAGTCAGGTTCATCTGGGGTGGACGAGGCTTTTGGTGGTCTTGGGAAATGATGGCCTGACCCCTGATGCTCCTCCCGACCCTCCTGGTGCGAGCACCTCCTCTTGGGATGCGAAGTGAGCGCCAGGAATCCTTTCCCGACGGAGCAGGGAAAAGGCCCCTCATCTGGAGCTGAGCAGGGGAAACAGGGCTCCTCTTGAGTCCTGACCAGACCCTCGGGGTTCTTCTCGACTGGGGACAGGTGGGTCGGGGAAATTCGATGGTCACAGCAAGGGTGTTTAGCAGCCTTTTGAGTTCCAAGAGGGAAAGGGTAATTTCCCCTGGGATGCCACAAAGGACTATGGCCTCACCATGCCGGCAGTGTAGAAGGTCCTGATTTTTCTCGAGTTGCAGTTGGGTCCTCTTGAGTTACGAGGGGGCCCATAGGGATTCGACTCTCTGGCCTCAGGAGAGGCCAGTCTCTGTGCGAATTTCGAGGAGCCTCTGGGAATTCCTCCGCAGTCAGCGCCGCTTCCTCCATCCTCGTCTGGAGCTGAGACCAGAGACTGAGCTTTCCTTGCCCCTGCTCACATGGGTCTTTGGGTACTCCTAGAGCGCCCACAAGGGAATAAGGCCTCATCTTGTGTGGAGACGTGCATGGACACCTTCCTCCCGAGGCGCAGCAACAGTGTCAGCTACCCATCGAGCAGATACAAGGATCTGAGGCTTGTTCTCAAGGTACCCTGGCCTGTCACACGTGCCAGCATGGCGTGAGTCCATCCTTGGGGTGACAGTTGAGGCAGTGCAGGGCAGTCAGATTCATCTGGAATGGACGAGGAATTTGGGGGACATGGGGAATGGTGGCACAACCCCTGTTGTTCCTCCTGACTCTCCTGGTGCGAGTGCCTCCTCTTGAGATGTGAGCAGAGCATGGGGAATCCTTTCCCGACAAAACAGGGAAAGGGACGCAAATCTGGAGCAGAGCAAAGGAAAACGGGGCTCCTCTTGAGTCTGGCGGGACCCTCGAGGTTCCTCTTGAGTGATGACGGTGGGTCGGGGAAATTCATGGGTCACAGCAAGGATGTTTAGGAGCCTTTCAAGGTCCATGAGGAAAGGGGTAATTTCCCTCGAGATGCTGCAGCGCTCAAGGGCCTCACTCCACCTGCAGGGGAGAAGCTGATTTTTCTCAAGTTGCCACGGGGTCCTCTCGAGTTACGACAGAAACATCAGGGACTTGTCTCTTTCACCTCAGGAGAGGCCAGTTTCCATGCGAGTTGGGAGGGGCCTCTGGGGATTCCTCCCCAGTCGTCGCCGGGTCCTCAGTCCTCGTCTAGTACTGAGGCTGGAGCCTGAGCTTGCCTCGCCCGTGCTGACATAGGTCTTAGCGATATCCTGGAGCCACAACAGGAAAGTCAGGCCTTGTCTTGCCTGGAAATATTCACGGCTGCTTTTCTCCCCAGCGACAGCAGCAGTGTCCGGCTCTCATCCAGCTGACACAGGGGTCTGTGGTTTGCTCTCGACTTACCCCAATGCTCACCTGTGCCATTGTTTCAAGAGTCGAGTGTCGGTGTGACAGTTGAGGCAGTGCAGGGCAGTCAGGTGCATGTGGAGTGGACGAGGCATTTGAGGGTCTTGTGGAATGGTGGCCTGGCCCCTGAGGTTCCTCCCGTCTCTCCTGGTGCGAGTGCCTCCTTTTGGGATGCAAGGGGAGCGCCTGGAAACCTTTCTTGACAGAGCAGGGAAAGGGCTCCTCATCTGGAGCTGAGCAGGGGAAAATGGGGCTACACTTGAGGAGACACCCTTGGGATCCCTCTCAAATGAATTCTGGAGGGGCGGGGAACTTCTTGGGGCATAGCAAGGGTGTGAAGGAGCCTTTCAAGTTCCAAGAGGTAAGGAGGGATTTCCCCAAAGATGTTGCAGAGGATAACGGTCTCACTACGCCTGCAAGGGAGAAGTTTCTGGTTTTTATCGAGTTGCGGTGGGGTCCTCTCAAGTTACAATGCGGACCCCAGGGACCCTCCCCTGTGGCCTCAGGAGAGGCCAGTCTCCATGCGAGTTGCGAGGCACCTCTGGGAACACCTCCCAAGTCGTCTCTGTGTCCTCAGTCGTCGTCTTGTGCTGAGGCCGGAGCCTGAGCTTGCCTCGTCTGTGCTGACGTAGGACTTCGGGTTCCCCTGGAGCCCCCACAGGGGAGTCAGGCATCATCTCGCCTGAAGACGTGCACGAGCGCTTTCCTCCACAGCTGCAGCAGCAGTGTCCCAATCCACATCGAGTGGACACAGGGATCTGTGGCTTGCCCTCAAGGTACCTGATGGCTGTCACACGTGACAGTGTGTCTGGAGTCGAGCCATGTGGTGACATTTGAGGCAGGGCAGGGCAGTCAGGTGCATCTGAAGTGGAAAAGACATTTGGAGGTCTTTGGGATTGGTGGCCCGAAACCTGAGGCTTCTCCTGACTCTCCTGGTGTGAGCTCCTCCTCTTGAGATGCGAGTGGAGCGCTGGGAGACCTTTCCTGATGGAGCAGGGAAAGGGCCCCTCATCTGGAGCTGAGCAGGGGAAAACAGGGCTCCTCTTGAGGCTCTGTGGGACCTTTGGGGTTCCTCCTGAGTGGGGACGGGTGGGGCAGGGTACTTCTTGGGTCATAGCAAGGGATTGTAGGAGCCTTTCGAGGTCCAAGAGGGAAGGGGTGATTTCCTCCCAGGCGCTGCAGTGGACAAGGGCCTCACCCCGCCTGCAGGGGAGAAGCTTCTGGGTTTTCTCAATTTGTGGCAGGGTCCTCTTGAGAAATGTCGGGGACCCAAGGGACCTGCCCTTGTGGCCTCAGGAGAGGCCAGTCTCCCTCCGAGTTGCGAGGTGCCTCTGGGGATACCTCCCCTGTCATCGTCACATCCTCAGTCCTCGTCTGGTGCTGAGGACGGAGCCTGAGCTTGCCTGGCCCGTGCTCACCTAGGTCTTGGGTTACACTGACCTACCCCAGGGCTGTCACATGACCCAGTGTGTCGGGAGTCGAGTCTCCGGGTGACAGTTGAGGCAGTGCAGGGTAGTCAGGTTGATCTTGAGTGGATGAGGCATTTGGGTTTCTTGGGGAAAGTTGGCCCGTCCACTGAGGCTCCTCCTGACTCTCCTGATGTTAGCGCCTCCTCTTGAGATGCGATGGAAGCGCCAAGAACCCTTTTACCATGGAGCAGTGAAAAGGCTTCTCATCTGGAGCTCAGCAGGAGATCATGGTGCTCTTCTTGAGTCCCGGCAGCACCCCCTATTTTCCTCTCGATTGGGTATGGGTTGGGCGGGGAACTTCTTGGGTCACAGTAAGGGTGTGAAGGAGACTTTTAAGGTCCGAGAGGGAAAAGTTGATTTCCCCCGAGACGCAGCAGCGGACAAGGGCCTCACCCCGCCTGCAGGGGATAAGTTTCTTGTTTCTCTAGAGTTGTGGTGGGGTCCTCTCGAATTATGACGGGGACCACAGGGACCCACCCCTGTGGCCTCGGGAGAGGCCAGTCTCCATGCTAGTTACCAGGTGCCTCAGGGGATCCTCCCCAGTCTTCGCTGGGTCCTCAGTTCTCGTCTGGTGCTGAAGTTGGAGTCTGAGCTTACCTCGCCCATGCTGAAAGAGGTCCTGGGGTACCCCTGGAGCCCCCACAGGTGAGTCAGGCCTTGTCTCACCTGTAGATGTACACGGCCTCTTTCCTCCCCAGCTGCAGCAGCAGTGTCCAGCTCCCCGTCGAGCGAACACAGGGATCTGTGGCTTTCCCTAGAGGTATCCCAGGGCTGTCACACTTGCCAGTGTGTCAGAAGTCGAGTCTCGGGGTGACAGTCGAGGCAGTGCAGGGCAGTCAGGTATGTCTGGAGTGGATGAGGCATTTGGGGGTCTTGAGGAATTGTGTCCTGACCCCTGAGGCTCCTCCCAACTCTCCTGGTGTGAGTGCCTCATCTTGGGATGTGAAGGATCGCCGGGAACCCTTTCCCAATGGAGCAGGGAAAGGGCCCCACATCTGGAGCTTAGCAGGGAAAAACGGGGCTCATCTTGATTACCAGAGGGACCATGGGAGTTCCTGTCGAGTGGGGAAGGGTGGGGCGGGGAACTTCTTGGTTCACAGCAAGGGTGTGAAGGAGCCTTTCGAGGTCCAAGAGGGAAAAGTTGATTTCCCCCGAGACTCTGCAGCAGAAAAGGGACTCACTCCTCATGCAGGGAAAAGCTTCTGGTTTTTCTCAAATTGCTTCGGGGACCCCAGAACCCGGCCCTGTGGCCTCAGGAGAGGCCAGGCTCCGTGTGAGCTGCGAGGCGCCTCTGGAGATTCCTCCCCAGTTGTCGCTGTGTCCTGAGTCCTCATCTGTTGCTGAGGCCGAAGCCTGAGCTTGCCTCGCCCATGGTGACATAGGTCTTTAGGTTCCCCTGGTGCCCAAAAATGGGAGTCAGGCCTCGGCTTGCCTCAAGGCTTGCACGGCCACTTTCCTCCCCAGCTGCAGCAGCAGTGTTCGGGTCCCCGTTGAGCGGATGCAGGGATCTGGTGCTTGGCCTGGCAGTACCCCAGGGCTGTCACACGTGCCAGTGTGTCAGGAGTCGAGCGGCTGGGTGACAGTCGAGAAAGTGCAGGGCAGTCAGGTGCATCTGGAGTGGACGAGGCATTTGGGGTTCTTAGGGAATGGTGGACTGAACCCTGAGACTCCATCTGCCTTTCCTGGTGCGAGGGCCTCCTCTTGGAATGGGAGGGGAGTGCAGGGAACCCTTTCCCAAAAGAACAGGGAAAGGACCCCACATCTGGAGCTGAGCAGGGGAAAATGGGGGTCCTCTTGAGTCACGGCAGGACCCTTGGGTTTTCTCTCGATTGGGGACGGGTGGGGTGGGGAACTTCTTGGGTCACAGCAAGTGTGTGAAGGAGCCTTTCGAGGTACAAAAGGGAAGGGGGGATTTTTCCTGAGACACCACAGCGGACAAGGGCCTCACCATGGCTGCAGGGGAGAAACTTCTGGTTTTTCTCGAGTTGTGCCAGGGTCCTCTCGAGTTACAGCCCAGACACTAGAGACCCAAACATGTGGCCTCAGGAGAGACCAGTCTCCATGCGAGTTGCGAGGCACCTCTGGGGATTCCTCCGAAGTCCTCACCGGGTCCTTGTCTGGTGCTGAGGCCAGAGCCTGAGCTTCCCTCGCCCATGATCACATAGGTCTTGGGATTCCCCTGGAGCCTAACAGTGGAGTCAGGCCTCGTCTTGCCTGCAAACGTGAACAGCCGCTTTCCTTCTCAGCTGCAGCAGCAAAGTCAGGCTCCCCCTCGAGCGGCAGCAGGGATCTGTGGCTTGCCTTCGAGGTACCCCAGGGCTGTCACACATGCCAGTATGTCAGCAATCGAGCCTCGTGGTGACAGTTGAGGCCCTGCAGGGCAGTCAGGTTCATCTGGAGTGGACGAGGCATTTGGGGTTCTTGGGGAATGATGACCCAAACCTTGAGGTTCCTCTCGACTCTCATGTTGCAAGCACCACCTCAGGATGTGAGGGGAGTGCCGGGAACCCTTTTCCAACGGAGCAGGGAAAGGGCCCCTCATCTGGAGCTGAGCAGGGGAAAACGGAGCTCCTCTTTCATTGGGGCAGGACCCTCGGGGTTATTCTCCACTATGGATGGGTTGGTCCCCATTGTAACTCGAAAGGACTCCACCGCAACTCGAGAAAAAAAAAGAAGCTTCTCCCCTGCAGGCGGGGTGAGGACCTTAACCGCTGAGATGTCTCAGGGCAAATAACCCCTTCTCTCTTGGACCTGGAAAGGCTCCTTCACACCCTTGCTCGGACCCAAAGAAGTTCCCCGCTCAACCCGTCCCCACTCAAGAGGAAGCCCGAGGATCCCGCCATGACCCAAGAGGAGGCCCGTTTTTCCCTGCTCAACTCCAGGTGAGGGGCCCTTTCCCTGCTTCATCGGGAAATGTTACCCTGCACTCCCCTCGCATCCCAAGAGGAGGCGCTCACACCAGGATAGTCGGGAGGAGCCTCAGGTTTCTGGCCTCCATTCCCCAACACACCCAAATGCCTCAACCACTCCAGATGCACCTGACTGCCCTGCACTGCCTCGATTGTCACCCAGAGGCTCAACTACCGACACACTAGAACATGTGGCAGACCTGGGGTTCCTCCATAGCAAGCCACAGATTCCTGTGTCTGCTCGACGGGGAGCCGGAAACTGCTGCTGCAGCTGGGGAAGAAAGCGGCCGTGCTCGTCTCCAGGCGAGACGAGGCCTGACTCCCCTCTGAGGGCTCTAGGTGAACTACCAAGACCTATGTCACTACGGGCGACGCAAGCTCAGAGCCTCAGCACCTGATGAGGACTGAGGACCCAGCAATGACTGGGGAGGAATCCCCAGAGGCGCCTCGCAACTCACACGGAGACTGGCCTCTTCTGATGCTACAGGGGCGGGTCCCTGGAATCCCCTCCATAACTCATAGGACCCAGGTGCAACTCGAGAAAAACCAGAAGCTTCCCCCCGGCAGGCGGGGTGAGGCCCTTGTCCGCTTCAGTGTCTCGGTGGAAATCACCCCTTCCTCTTGGACCTCGAAAGGCTCTTTCACACCCTTGCTGTGACCCAAGAAGTTCCCGGCCCCACCTGTCCCCACTTGAGAGGAACCCTGAAGGTCCCGCTGTGACTCAAGAGGAGCCCCGTTTTCCACTGCTCAACTGTAGATGAGGGGCCCTTTTCCGGCACTTCCCAAGAGGTGGTGCTCACACCAGGAGAGTCGGGAGGAGCCTCAGGGTTCCGGCCACCATTCCCCAAGACACCCAAAAGCCTCGTCCACTTCACATGCACCTGACTGCCCTGCACTGCCTAGACTGTCGCCCCGAGGCTCGACTCCCGACGCACTGGCACGTATTACAGCCCTGGGGTACCTCGACGGCAAGCCCCAAATCCCTGTGTCCACTCGATAGGGAGCCAGACACTGCTCCTGAGCTGGGGAGGAATGCGGCCTTGCATGTCTTCAGGCGAGATGAGGCCTGACTCCCCTGTGGGGGCTCCAGGGGAATCCCAAGACCTATGTCAGCACCAGCTAGCCAAGCTCAGTGTCTGGCCTCAGCACCAGACGAGGACTGAGTACATGGAGAAGACTGGGGAGGAATCACCTGAGGCCCCTTGCAACTCACACGGAGACTGGCCTCTCCTGAGGCCAGGGGCGGGTCCCTGGTGTCCGAGTCTTAACTCAAGTGGACCCCGCCACATCTCGAGAAAAACCAGAAGCTTCTCCCCAGAAGGCAGGGTGAGGTCCTTGTCCACTGTGGTGTATCGAAGGGGAATCCTACCCTTCCCTCTTGGATCTCGAAAGGCTCCTTCACATTTTGCTGTGACCCAAGAAGTTCCCAGCTCCCCCGGCACCACTCGAGAGTAACACTGAGTGTCCCGCCACAACTCAACAAGAGCCCTGCTTTCCCCTGCTCAGCTCCAGATGAGGGTCCCTTTCCCTGCTCCACTGGGAAGTGTTCCCAGCGCTCGCCTCGCATCCCAAGAGGAGTTGCTCGCACCAGGATAGTCAGGAAGACACTCAGGGGTCGGGCCACCATTCCCCAAACACCCAAATGCCTCGTCCACTCCAGATGCACCTGAGTGTGCTGCACTGCCTCAACTGTCACCCCGAGGCTCGAATTCTGACACATTGGCACGTGAGACAGGACTGGGGTACCTCGAGGGCAAGCCACAGATCCCTGTCTCCACTCGACGTGGAGCTGGACACTGCTGCTGCAGCTGAGAGGAAAGCGGCAGTGCAAGTCTCCAGTCGAGATGAAGCCTGACTCCCCTGTAGGGGCGCGAGGGGAACCCCAAGACCTATGTCAGCACGGGTGAGGAAAGGTCAGGCTCCGGCCTCAGCACCAGATGAGGAGTGAGGACCCAACGACGACTGGGGAGGAATCCCCAGAGGCACCTCGTGACTCACATGGAGACAGGCCTCTGCTGAGTCCACAGGGCCAGGTCCCTGGGATCCCCGTCTTAACTCGAGAGGACCTCGCTGAATGTTGAGAAAAATTAGAAGCTTCCCTGCTGGCAGGCTGAGCCCTTTGTTCACTGCAGTGATTTTGGGAAAATCACACCTTCTATCTTGGACCTCAAAAGGCTCCTTCACACCCTTGCTATGACCCAAGAAGTTCCCCGCCCCACCCTTCCCCACTCGAGAGGAACCCAGAGGTTCCCGCCGTGACTCAAGAGGAGCCCCGTTTTCCCCTACTCAGCTCCAGATAAGGGGCCCTTTCCCTGCTCCATTGGGAAAGGGTTCTCTGTGCTCCCCTCGTGTCCCCAGAGGCACTCACATCAGGAGTGTCA
The DNA here is from genome assembly GCA_006410735.1 of Raphicerus campestris. Lineage (NCBI taxonomy): Eukaryota > Metazoa > Chordata > Mammalia > Artiodactyla > Bovidae > Raphicerus > Raphicerus campestris. The sequence goes on along the minus strand of SJYW01055826.1, from coordinate 38,270 downwards.
GGAGGAGACTCAAGGATTGGGCCACCATTCACCAAAACCCCCAAATGCTTCGTCCACTCCACATGAAACTGACTGCCCTGCACTGCCTCAACTGACACCACGAGGCTCGACTCCATGCGGCCGTGCACCTTTCCAGGTGAGTTGAGGCCTGACTCTCCTGTGGGGGCTACTGGGGTACCCAAAGACCTATCTCAGCACAGGTGAGGCAAGCTCAGGCTCCAGCATCAGCCCCAGAGGAGGATTGAAGACCCGGCAACGACTGGGGAGGAATCCCCAGAGGCGCCTCGCAACTCGCACGTAGACTGGCCTCTCCTGAGGCCAGAGAGGCAGGTCCCTGTGGTCCCCGTCATATCTCGAGAGGTTTCTCTCACCGAAACTTGAGAGAAACCTATCTTCTCCCCTGTAGGTGGTGTGAGGCCCTTGTCTGCTGTGGCATCTCAGGGGAAATCCTCCCTTCACTGTTGGATCTCGAAAAGCTCCTTCACACGTCTGCTTGTCCCAAGAAGTTCCCTGTCTGACCCGGCCCCACTCGAGTGGAGTGCCGAGGGTACCACCGTGACTCAAGAGGAGCCCCATTTTCCCCTGCTCAGCTCCAGATGAGGGGCTCTTTCCCTGCTCCATCACGAAAGGGTACATGGCAGTCCCTTCCCATTCCAAAGGAGTCGCTCACACCAGGAGAATCTGGAGGTGCCTCAGGGGTCGGATCACCATTCCCCCAAACCCCCAAATGCCTCGTCTACTTCAGATGCACCTGAGTGCCCTGAAGTGCCTCGACTGTCACCCCGAGGCTCGACTTCCAACACGCTCGCATGTGTGACAGCCCTGGGGTACATCGAGGGCAAGACACAGATCCCTCTGTCCGCTCGACGGGGAGCCAGACACTGCTGCTGCAGCTGGAAGGAAAGCAACCGTGCACGTCTCGTGGCGAGACGATGTGTGACTCCCCTGTGGGGGCTCCAGGGGAACCCCAAGACCTATGTCAGCACAGTTTAGGCAAGCTCAGGCTCAGGACTCAGCACAAGACGAGGACTGAGGAAGTGGCAACGACTCGGGAGGAATCCCCAGAGGCACTTTGCAACTCGCAAGGAGACTGGCCCTCCTGAGGCTATAGGGGTGGGTCCCTGGTGTCCCTGTCGTACCTTGAGAAGACCCCGCCACAAATCGAGAAAAACCAGAAGCTTCTCCCCTGCAGGCGGTGTAAGGCCCTCGTCTGCTACGGCCTCTCAGGGGAAATCACCCCTTCCCTCTTGTACCTTGAAAGGCTCCTTCACACATTTGCTCTTACCCAAGTTCTCCTCCTCACTTGTCCCCATTCAAGAGGAACCCCGAGGGTCCCGCAGCGTCTCAAAAGGAGCCCTGTTTTCCCCTGATCTGCTCCAATTGAGGGGCCCTTACCCTGCTCCGTCAGGAAAGGGTTCTCCCCTCTCCTCTAGCATCCTAAGACGAGTCAATTGCACCAGGAGAGTCGGGAGGAGCATCAGGTTCGGGCCTCCATTCCCCAAGACCCCCAAATGCCTCGTCAATACCAGATGAACCTGACTGCCCTGCCTTGCCTCGAGTGTCACCCCGAGGCTCGACTCCCGACACACTGGCATGTGTCACAACCCTGGGGCACCTCGAGGGCAAGCTACAGATCCCTGTGTCAGCTCGATGGGGAACCGAACACTGCTGCTGCAGCTGGGGAAGAACGCGGCCATGCAAATCTCAGGCTGGACATGTCTTGACTTCCATGTGGGGGCTCCAGGGGAACCCCAAGACCTATGTCAGCACAGGCAAGGAAATCTCAGGCTCCGACCTCAGAACCAGATGAGGACTGAGGACCCGGCGATGAATGGAGAGGAATCCCCAGAGGAAACTCGCAACTTACGTGGTCACTGTCCTCTCCTGAGGCCACAGCGTGGGTCCCTGGAGTCCCCGTCATAACTCGAGAGGACCCCACCACAACTCGAGAATAACCAGAAGCTTCTCCCTTGCAGGCGGGCTCAGGCCCTTGTCCAATGCCTACGGTCACTGTCCTCTCCTGAGGCCACAAGGGCGGGTCCCTGGAGTCTCCGACATAACTCGAGAGGACCCCACCACAACTCGAAAATAACCAGAAGCTTCTCCCTTGCAGGCGGGCTCAGGCCCTTGTCCAACGCCGCCTCTCAGTGGAAATCATCCCTTCCCTCTTGGACCTCTAAAGGCTCCCTCACACCCTTGCTGTGACCCAAGAAGTTCCCCGCCCTACACGTTTCCACTGGAAAGAGTCTCAACGTGACTCAAGAGGAGCTCTGTTTCCCCCTGCTCAGCTCCAGATGACAGGCCCTTTCCCTGCTCCATCTCGAAAGGGTACACGGTGCTCCCCTCTCATTCCAAGAGTAGTCACTTGCACCAGGAGAGTTGGGAGGAGCCTCAGGGGTAAGGCCACCATTCCCCAAGACTTCCAAATGCCTCATCCACTCCAGATGAACCTGACTACCCTGCACTCCCTCGACTGTTACCGCGAGGCTCGACACCCAGCACTTGAGACAGCCCTGGGGTACCTCAAGGGCAAGACACAGATCCATGTGTCCACTCGATGGGGAGCCAGACACTGCTGATGCAGCTAGGGAGGAAAGCGGCCATGCACGTTTCCAGTCGAGACGAGGCCTGACTCCCATGTGGGGGCTTCCGGGGTACCCAAAGACCTATCTCAGCACAGGCGAGGCAAGATCAGGCTCCGGCATCAGCCCCAGAGGAGGACTGTGAGGAAAGCGGCCATTCACGTCTCCAGGCAAGACGAGGCGTGACTTTCCTGTGGGGGCTCCAGGAGAACCCCAAGACCTATGTCAGCATGGTTGAGGCAGGCTCAGGTTCTGGCCTAAGCACAAGACTAGGACTGAGGATGCGGCGATGACTCAGGAAGAATCACCAGAGGGGCCTCGCAACTCGTATGGAGACTGGCCTCTCCTGAAACCACAGGGGCAGGTCCCTGGGGTCCCCGTCGTAACTTGAGAGGACCCCGACACAACTCGAGAAAAACCAGAAGCTTTTCCTCTGCAGGCGGGGTGAGGCCGTTGCCCACTGAGGCATCTCAGGGGAAATCATCCCTTCCCTCTTGGACCTTGAAAGGCTCCTGCACACCCTTGCTGTGACCCAAGATGTTTCCCCCCCCAATCGGCCCCACTCAAGAAGAACCCCGAGGTTCCTGCCACAACTCAAGAGGAGCCCCGTTTTCCTCAGCTCAGCTCCAGATGAAGGGCCCTTTCCCAGCTCCGTTGGGAAGGTTTTCCAGCACTCCCCTCTCATCCCAAGAGGAGGCGCTCACACCAGGAGATTCGGGAGGAGCCTCAGTGGTCAGGCAAACATTCCCCAAGTCTCCCAAATGCATCTCTCACAGCATATCATCCTGACTGCCCTGCACTGCCTCGACTGTCACCCCGAGGCACGTGTGTCAGCCCTGGGGTACCTCGAGGGCAAGTCACAAATCCCTATGTCCGTTCAAGTGGGAGCCAGACACTGCTGATGCAATTGGGGAGGAATGCGGCCATGCACGTCTCCAGGAGAGACGAGGCCTGACTCCCTTCTGGAGGCTCCAGGAGAACCCCAAGACCTATGTCAGCACGGGAAAGGCGAGTTCAGACTCTGGCCTCATCACCAGATGAGGCCTGAGGACAAGGCGACGACTGGAGAGAAATCCCCAAAGGCGCTTCGCAACTCGCATGGAGATACGCCTCTTCTGAGTCAACAGGGGCAGGTCCCTGGGGTCCTCATCGTAACTCGAGAGGACCCCACTGAATGTTGAGAAAAACTAGAAGCTTCTCCCCTGCCAGCAGGGTGACCCCCTTGTCCGCTGCGGTGTCTCGGGGGAAATCACCCCTTCCCTCTTGGACCTCAAAAAGCTCCTTCACACCCTTGCTGTGACCCAAGAAGTTCCCCGCCCGACCCTTCCCCACTCGAGAGGAACCCCGAGGGTCCCGCCGTGACTCAAGAGGAGCTCCGTTTTCCCCTGCTCAGCTCCAGATGTGGGGCCCTTTACGTGCTCCGTCAGGAAAGGATTTCCTGCGCTTCCCTCGCATCCCAAGAGGAGGTGCTCGCACCAGGAGAGTCGGGAAGACATTCAAGGGTCGGACCACCATTCCCCAAACCCCCAAATGCCTTGTCCACTCTAGATGCACCTGACTGCCCTGCACAGCCTTGACTGTCACCCCGAGGCTCGACTCCCAACACACTGGCATGTGTGACGGCCCTGGGGTACCTCGAGGGCAAGCCAGAGATCCCTGTGTCTGCTCGAAGGGGAGCCGGACACTGCTGATGCAGCTGGGGAGGAAAGCAGCCGTGCATGTTTCCAGTCGAGACGAGGCCTGACTCCCATGTGGGGGCTCCCGGGGTACCCAAAGACCTATCTCAGCACAGGAGAGGCAAGATCAGGCTCCGACATCAGCCCCAGAGGAGGACTGAGGACGCGGCGATGATGGGGAGGAATCCTCTGAGGCGCCTCACAACTCGCAGGGAGACTGGCCTCTTCTGAGGCCACAGGGGCGGGTCCCTGGTATCCCCATCATATCTTGAGAGGATGCCGCTGCAACTTGAGAGAAACCAGTAACTTCGCCAAGGGCAGGTTCCTGTGGTCCTCTAATAACTGTAGAAGACAAGGCAGCAACTCCAGAAAAACCAGAAGCGTATCCCCTGCAGGCAGGGTGAGGCACTTGTCCGCTGCAGCATCTCGGGTGAAATCACCCCTACACTCTTGGACTTCAAAAGGCTCCTTCACACACTTGCCATGACCCAACAATTTCCCCGCCCCGACTGTCCTCACTCCAGAGGAACCCCGAGAGTCCTGCCGCACCTCAAGAGGAGGCCATTTTTCCGCTGCTCATCTCCAGATGAGGGGCGCTTTCCCTGCTCTGTTGGGAAAGGGTTCCCGGTGCTCTGCTCACATCACAGGAGGAGACACTCGCACCTGGAGAGTCGGGAGGAGCCTCAGGGTTCGGGCCACCATTGCTTAAGACACCAAAATGCCTCGTCCACTCCAAACGCACCTCACTGCCCTGCACTGCCTTGACTGTCACCCCGAGGCTCGACTCCCGACACACTGGCACATGTGAGAGCCCTGGGGAACCTCGAGGGCAAGCCACAGACCCTGGTGTCCGCTCAATAGGGAGCCAGTCACTTCTGCTGCTGCTGGGGAGGAAAGTGGCCGTGCACGTCTCCAGGGAGACAAGGACTGACTTCCCTGTGGGGGCTCCAGGGGTACCCCAGAAATTACGTGAGCAGGGGCGATGCATTCTCAGGCTCTGGCCTCAGCACCAGAGGAGGACTGAGGACCAAGGCTGGCTGAGGAGGAATCCTTAGAGGTGCCTCCCAACTGACACAGAGACTGGCCTCTCTTGAGGCCACAGGGCTGGGTCTCTGGGGTCCCCGTGGTAACTCGAGAGGACCCCGATGCAACTCCAGAAAAACCAGACATTTCTCTCTGCAGGCAGGTTGAGGACCTTGTCCACTGCGGCATCTTGGGGAAATCCCCCCTTCACTCTTGGACCTCAAAAGGATCCTTCACACCCTTGCTGTGACCCAAGAAGTTCCCGCCCCCTCCCCCCATCCCCACTAGAAAGGAACCCCGAGGGACCCGCCGCAACTCAGGTGGAGCCCGGTTTTCCCCTGCTCAGCTCCAGATGAGGGGCCCTTTCCCTGCTCTGTCGGGAAAGTGTTCACGCTGCTCCACTCCCATCCCAAGAGGAGGCGCTCCCATCAGGAAAGTCAGAAGGAGCCTCAGGGGTCGGGCCACCATTCCCCAAGACCCCCAAATGCCTCATCCACTCCAAATGCACCTGACTGTGCTGCACTGCCTCGACTGTCACCCCGTGGCTCGACTCCCGACACACTGGTACGTGTCACAGCCCTGGGGAACCTCGAGGGCAATCCACAGGTCTCTGTGTGCGCTCAACAGAGGGCCTGACACTGCTGCTTCAGCTGGGGAGGAACGCAGGCGTGCACGTCTCCCGGCGAGACGAGGCCTGACTCCCCTGTGGGGGCTCAAGGGGAAACCCAAGGCCTATGTCAGCTCGGGCGAGGCAAGATCATTCTCTGGCCTGAGCACCAAACGAGGACTTAGGAGCCAGCAACAACTGGGGAGGAATTTCCAGATGTGCCTCGCAACTCACACGAAGACAGGCCACTCCTGAGGCCACAGGGTCGGCTCCCTCGTGTCCCCATAGTATATCAAAAAGACCCCGCTGCAACTCGAGAAAAACCAGAAGCTTCTCCCCTGCAGGTGGGGTGATGCCCTTGTCCGCTGTGGCGTCTCGGGGGAAATCCCCCCTTCCCTCTTGGACCTCGAAAGTCTCCTTCACACACTTGCTGTGACTCAAGTAGTTCCCCGCCCCACCAGCCCCACTCGAGAGGAACCCTGAGGGTCCTGCCATGACTCAAGAGGAACCCATTTTCCTCTCCTCAGCTCCAGATGAGGGGCCCTATTTCTGCTCCATCGGGAAACAGTTCCTGGTGCTCCACTTGCATCCCAAGAGGAGGCGCTCACACCAGCAGAGACCAGAGGAGCCTCAGGGGTTGGACCACCATTCCCCAAGACCCTCAAATGCCTCGTCCACTCCATATGCACCTCACTGCCCTGCACTGCCTTGACTGTCACATTGAGGCTCAACTCCCGACACAATGGCACATGTGACAGCCCTTGGGTACTGGGAGGGCAAGCCACAGATCCCTGTGTCTGCTCGATGAGGAGCCAGACACTGCTACTTCAGTTGGGGAGGAAAGCTCCCGTGCACATCTCTAGGCGAGACGTGGGCTGACTCCCTTTTGGGGGCTCCAGGGGAACCCCAAGTCCTATGTTAGCATGGGCCAGGCAAGCTCAGGCTCCCACCTCAGCACCAGACGAGGACTGAGGACACGGTGAGAGCTTGGGAGGCATCCCCAGAGGCGCCTTGCAACTCGCACGGAGACTGGCCTCTCCTGAGGCCACAGGGTCGGGTCCCAGTGGTCCCCGTCGTAACTCGAGAAGACCCCGCAACAACTCGAGTAAAACCAGAAGCTTCTCCCCTGCAGGCGGGGTGAGGCCCTTGCCTGCTGCTCCTCTCAGGGGAAATCGCCCGTTCCCTGTTGGATCTTGAAAAGCTCCTTCACAGGCTTGCTTTGACCCAAGAAGTTCCAGGCCAGACATGGCCCCACTCGAGTGGAACCCTGAGGGTTCCGCTGCGACTCAAAAAGAGCCCCATTTTCTCCTGCTCAGCTCCGGATGAGGGGCCCTTTCTCTGCCCCATCAGGAAAGTGTTCCTGGCACTCCCCTTGCATCCCAAGAGGAGTTGTTCATATAAGGAGAGTCAGGAGAAGCCTCAGGGGTCGGGCCACCATTTGCCAAGACCCCCAAATGCCTCGTCCACTCCAGATGCACCTGATTGCCCTGCACTGCCTCGACTGTCACCCCAAAGCTCGACTCCCCACACACTGGCACGTGTGACAGTGCTGGGGTACCTTGAGGGCAAGCCACTGATCCCTGTGTTCGCTCGACCGGTGGCTGGACACTGCTGCTGCAGCTGGGAGGAACGCGGCCGTGCACATCTCCAGGCGAGATGATGCCTGACTCCACGGTTGGGGCTCCAGGGAAACCCCAAGACCTATGTCAGCACCGGCGAGGCAATCTCAGGCTCCGGCCGAAGCACCCAACAAGGACTGAGGACCCGGTGACGACTGGGAGGCAACGTGCCTCACAACTCGCATGGAGACTGGTCTCTCCTGAGTCCACAGGGACGGTTGCCTGGGATCCCTGTCGTAAACCTAGAGGACCCCGCTGCAACTCGAGAAAAACCAGTAGCTTCTCCCCTGCAGGCGGGGTGAAGCCCTTGTCCGTTGGGGCATCTTGGGGGAAATCTCCCCTTCCCTCTTGGACCTCGAAAGGCTCCTTCACACCCTTACTGTGATCCAAGAAGTTCCGCGCCCCACCCGTCCCCACTCGAGAGAAACACTGAGGGTCACTCCACAAATGAAGAGGAGCCGTTTTCCCCTGCTCAGCTCCAGATGAAGGGTCCTTTGCCTGCCATGTCGGAAAAGGGTTCCTTGCATTCCCCTCGCATCCCAAGAGGAGGCGCTCACACCAGAGTTGGCAGGAACCTCAGGGCTAGGTCCACCATTCCCCAAGACCCCCAAAAGCCTGGTCCACTCCAGATGTATCTGACTGCCCTGTACTGCCTCGACTGTCACCCCGAGGTTTGAATGCTGACAAACTGCCACATGTGATAGCCCTGGTGTACCTGGAGGGCAAGCCACATATCCCTCTGTCTGCTTGACAGGGAACTGGAAAGCGCCCGTGCATGTCTCCAGGAGAGACGAGGCCTGACTCCCCTGTGGGGGCTGCAGGGGAACCTCAAGACCTATGTAAGCACGGGTTAGGCAAGCTCAGGCTCCAGCCTTAGCACCAGACAAAGACGGAGGACCCCGCGACGACTGGGGAGGAATCCCCAGAGTCGCCTTGCAATTCGCACGGAAACTGGCTTCTCCTGAGGCCACAGGGGCTGGTCCCTGGGGTCCCTGCAGCAAGTTGAGAAAAACCAGAAGCCTCTCCCCTGCAGGCGGGGTGAGGCCCTTGTCTGCTGTGGCATCTTGGGGAAATCCACCCTTCCCTCTTGGACCTCGAAAGGCTCCTTCACACCATTGCTGTGACCCATGAAGTTCCCCGGCCCACCAGTCCCCACTTGAGAGGAACCGAGAGGGTTCTGCTGCGACTCAAGAGGAGCCCCGTTTTTCCCTGCTCAGCTCCAGATGAGGGGCTCTTTCCCTGCTCCGTCGGAAAAGGTTTCCCGGCGCTTCCCTCTCATCCCAGGAGGAGGCGCTTGCACCAGGAGAGTCAAGAGGAGCCTCAGGGGACGGGCCACCATTCCCCAAGACCCGCAAATGCCTTGTCCACACCTCATGAACCTGACTGCTTTGCTCTGCCTCGGCTGATACCCCTAGGCTCGACTCCTGATACACTTGCATGTGTGACAGACCTGGAGTACCTTGAGGGCAAGCCACAGATCACTGTGTCCGCTCGACAGGGAGACGGACACTGCTGCTGCAGCTGGGGAGAAAAGTGGCCAATCATGTCTCCAGGCGAGATGAGGCCTGAATCCCCTGTGGAGGCTGCAGAGGAACCCCAAGACCTATGTCAGCACGGGTGAGGCAAGCTCAGGCTCAGGCCTCAGCACCAGACTAGGACAGAGGACCCGGTGACGAGTGGGGAGGAAGCCTCAGAGGCGCCTCCCTACTCGCAAGGAGACTGGCCTCTCCTGACGCCACAGGGGCGGGTCCCTGTGGTCCCTGTCATAAATTGAGAGGTCCCCTCCGCAACTCGAGAAAAACCAGAATCGTCTCCCCTGCAGGTGGGGTGAGGCCATTGTCCGCTGCAGCATCTCCGGGGAAATCACCCCATACCTCTTGGACCTTGAAAGGCTCCTTCACTCCCTTGCTGTGAACCAAGAATCTCCCCGCGCCACCAGTCCCCACTCGAGAGGAACCCCGAGGGTCCTGCTGCGACTCAAGAGGAGCCCCGTTTTCTCCTGATCAGCTCCAGATGAGGGCCCTTTCCCTGCTCTGACGGGAAAGTGTTCCCGGCTCTCCCCTCGCTTTCCAAAAGTAGGCTCTCACACCAGAAGAGTCGCGAGGAGCCTCAGGGGTCGGGCCACCATTCCCTGAGGCCCCCAAATGCCTCATCAACTTCACAAACACCTGACTGCCCTGCACTGCCTCGACTGTCACCCCTAGGCTCGACTCCTGAAACACGGGAACGTGTGACATTTCTGGGTTACCCCAAGGGAAAGCCACAGATCCCTGTGTCCGCTTGACAGAGAGCCGGAAACTGCTGCTGCAACTTCACAGGAAAATGGCTGTGCATATCTCCAGGCGAGAGGAGGCCTGACTCGATTGTGGGAGCTCCAAGACCTATGGAGGGTCTTGGAGGGAACCCCAAGACCTATGTCAGCACGGGCGAGGCAAGCTCAGGCTCTGGCCTCAGCACCAGACGAGGACTGAGGACCCGGCTATGCCTGCAGAGGAATCCCCAGAGGCGCCTCGCAACTGGAAAGGAGACTGGCCTTTCTTGAGGACACAGGGGTGGTTGCCTGGGGTCCTCATCATAACTTGAGAGGATCCTGCCTCAACTCGAGAAAAACCAGAAGCTTCTCCCCTGCAGGCGCGGTGAAGACCTTCTCTGCTGCAGCTTCTCAAGGGAAATCACCCCTTCCTTCTTGGAACTCGAAATGCTCCTTCACATCCTTGCTGTGACCCAAGAAGATCCCCACCCACCCGTCCCCACTCGAGAGGAACCCCGAGGATACCGCCGTGACTTAAGAGGAGCCCCGTTTTCCCCTGCTCAGCTGTAGATGAGAGGCCCTCTCCCGGCACTCCCCTCGCATCCTAAGAGGTGATGCTTGCACCAGGAGAGTCGGGAGGATCCTCAGGTGTCAGGGCCACCATTCCCGAAGACCACCAAATGCCATGTCCACTCCAGATGCACCCATCTGCTTGCACAGCCTCGCCAGTCACCCCAAGGCTCGACTCCCGACACACTGACACCTGTGACAGCCCTGAGGTACCTTGAGTACAAACCACAGATGCCTGTGTCCACTGGACAAGGAGCCGGACACTGCTGCTGCAGCTGGGGAGGAAAGTGGCCATGCACGACTCTAGGCAAGACGAGGCCAGACTCCCCTGTAGGGGCTTCAGGGGAACCCCAAGACCTATGTCAGCTCGGGCGAGGCAAGCTCAGGCTCCGGCCTCAGAACCAGACGAGGACTGATGACCTGCCAACGACTGGGGAGAAATCCCCAGAGGCTCCTCGCAACTCGAACGGAGACTAACTTCTCCTGAGACCACAGGGGTAACTCGAGTGGACCCCACCACAACTGGAGAAAAACCAGAAGCTTCTCCCCTGCAGGAGGGGTGAGGCCCTTGTTCGCTCCGGCTTCTCGGGGGAAATCCCCTCTTCCCTTTTGGACCTCAAAAGTCTCCATCACACCCTTGCTGTGACCAGAGGACTTCTCTGCTCCACCCGTCCCTACTCGAGAGGAACACCGAAGGTCACACCACCACTCAAGAGGAGCCCCGTTTTCGCCTGTTCTTTTCCAGATGAGGGGCCCTTACCCTGCACCTCCGGGAAAGGATTTTCGGGGCTCCCCTCGATCCCAAGAGGAAGCGCTCGCACCAAGAGAGTCTGGAGGAGCCTCAGTGTCTGGGCCACCATTGCCGAAGACCCCCAAATGCCTCATTCGCCCCAGATGAACCTCACTGCCCTGCAGTGCCTCGACAGTCACCCTGAGGCTCCACTCCCAACACACTGCCACGTGTGACAGCCCTAGGGTATTTCGAGGTCAAGCCACAGATCCCCATGTCCGCTCGATGGGGATCCGGACTCTGCTGCTCCAGGTGGGGAGAAAAATGGCCGAGCACCTCACCAGGGTAGACGAGGCCTGACGCCCCTGTGAGGGCTCTAGTGGAACCCCAAGACCTATGTCAGCACAGGTGAGGCAAGCTCAGGCTCGGGCCTCAGTATTAGATGAGGACTGAGGACCCGGCGATGACTGGGGAGGAATCCCCAGAGGCGCTTCACAACTCTCAAAGAGACTGGCCTCTCCTGAGGCCACAGGGGCGGTCCCTGTGCTTCCCATAGTAACTGGAGAGGACCCCACCGCAACTTGAGAAAAACAAGAAAGTTATCAACAGCAGGCGGGGTAAGGCCCTTGTCCGCTGCGGCATCTCGGGGGAAATTATCCCTTCCCTCTTGGACCCGGAAAGGCTTCTTCACACTCTAGCTGTGACCCAAAAAGAACCCTGCCCTACCCGTCTCCACTCGAGAAGAACCCTGAGTCCACTCCAGATGCACCTGACTGCCCTGCACTGCTTCAACTCTTACCCTGAGTCTCAACTCATAACACACTGTCACATATGACAGGCCTCGGGTACCTGGAAGTCAAGCCACAAATCCCTGTGTCCGCTCAACAGGGAGCCAGACACTGCTCCTGCAGCTGGGAAGGAAAGCGGCCATGCACGGCTCCAGGCTAGACGAGGCCTGACTCCCCTGTGAGGGCTCTAGGCGAACCCCAAGACCTATGTCAGCACGGGGGAGGCAAGCCCAGGCTACTGGCTCAGCACCAGACGAGGACTTAGGACCCCGTGACGACTAGGGAAGAATCCCCAGAGGCACCTTGCAATTCGCACGGAGACTGGCCTCTCCTGAGGACACGGTGGGGGGGGGGGTCCCTGGGCTCCCCATCGTAACTCAAGAGGACCCCGATGCAACTCGAGCAAAACCAGAAGCTTCTCCCCTGCAGGTGAGGTGATGCCCTTGTCCTCTGCGGCGTCTCAGGGGAAATGACCCCTTCTCTCTTGGACCTCAAATTTCTCCTTCACACCATTGCTCTGACCCAAGAACTTCTCCGCCCCATGCTTCCCCTCTCGAGAGAAATCCTGAGGATCCTGCCGCAACTCAAGTGGAGCCCCATTTTCCCATGCTCAGCTCCAAGTGAGGGGCCCTTTCGCTGCTCCGTCGGGAAAGGTTTCTTGGCGCTCCTTTCGCATTCCAAGAGGAGGCGATCGCACCAGGAAAGTCGGGAGGAGCCTCAGGGTTCGGGCCACCATTCCCCAAGATGCACAAATGCCTCATCCACTCCTGATGCACCTGACTGCCGTGCACTGCTTTGGCTGTCACCAAAAGGCTCGACTCCCGACACACTGGCATGTGTGACAGCCCTGGGGTACCTAGATGGCAAGCCAGAGATATCTGTGTCCGCTCGACTGGGAGCTGGACACTGCTTCTGCAGCTGGGGAGGAAAGCGGTCGTGCACGTCTCCAGGCAAGCCGAGGACTGACTCTCCTGTGGGGGATCCAGGGGAACAGCAAGACCAATGTCAGCATGGGCAAGGGAAGCTCAAGCTCTGGCCTCAGCACCAGACAAGGACTGAGGATCCCGTAACGACTGGGGAGGAATCCTTAGAGTCACCTTGCAACTCGCACAGAGACTGGCATCTCCTGAGGCCACAGGGGTGGTTCTCATTGGTCCTCGCCATAACTCAAGAGGACCCCGCTGCAACTCTAGAAAAACTAGAAGCTTCTCCTCTGCGGGCGGGGTGAGGCTCTTGTACGCTGCGGCGTCTCCTGGAAAATCCCCCTTCCCCCCTTGAAACTCGAAAGGTTCCTTCACACCCTTGCTGTAATGCAACAAGTTCCCTGCCCCACCCGTCCCCACTTGAGAGGAACCCCGAGGATCCTACTGTGACTCAAGAGGAGCCTTGTTTTTCCCTGCTCAGCTCTAGATGAGGGGTCCTGTCCAGCGCTCCCCTCACATCCCAAGAGAAGGTGCTTCCACCAGGAGAGTCATGAGGAGCCTCAGTGTTCGGGCAACCATTGCCCAAGACGCCCCAATGCCTTGTCCACTTCAGATGAACCTGACTACCCTGCACTACCTCGACTGTCAACCTGAGGCTCAACTCCCGACACAATGGCACGTGTGACAGCCCTGAGGTACCTCGAGATCAAGCCATGGATCCCTGTGTCCGCTCGACGGGGTGCCAGACACTGCTGCTGCATCTTGAGAGGAAAGCTACCTTCACGTCTCCAACTAGACAAGGCCTGACTCCCCTGTGAGAGCTTGGGGGAACCACAAGACCTATGTCTGCATGGGCGAGGGAATCTCAGGCTCCGGCCTCAGCACCAGAGGAAGACTGAGGACCCGGTGACGACTGCAGAGGAATCCCTAGAGGCACCTCGCAACTTTCACGGAGACTGGCCTCTCCTGAGGCCCAAAGGGCGGGTCCCTGGGGTCACTGTCGTAACAGGAGAGGAACACGCAGCAACTCAAGAAAAACCAGAAGCTTCTCCCCTGCAGGAAGGGTGAGGCCCTTGCCAGCTCCAGCGTCTCGGGAGAAATTTCCCCTTCACTCTTGGACCTCAAAAGGCTCCTTCACACCCTGCTGTGACCCAAGAATTCCCCGCCCCACTGTCCCCACTAGAGAGGAACACCGAGGATCCCGCCGTGATTCAGAGGAGCCCCGTTTTCCCCTGCTGAGCTCCAGATGAGGGGCCCCTTTCCCTGCTCCGTCGGGAAAGGGTTCGCACTGCTCCCCTCACATCCCAAGAGGAGGCGCTCCCACCAGGAAAGTCGGGAGGAGCCTCAGGGTTCGGGCCACCATTCCCCAAAACCCCCAAATGCCTCTTCTACTCCAGATTCACCTGACTATGCTTCACTTCCTCGACTGTCACCCCGTGGCACGACTCTGGACACCCTGACACGTGTGACAGCCCTGGGGAACCTCGAGGGCAAGCCACAGATCCCTGTGTCTGCTCGACGGGGAGCTGGTCACTTCTGCTGCAGCTGGGGAGGAAAGCGGCCATGCACGTCTCCAGGAGAGAAGAGGAATGACTTCCATGTGGGGTTCCAGGGGTACCCCAGAACCTAAGTCAGCACCGGCGGAGCAAGCTCAGGTTCCGGCCTCAGCAACAGATGAACACTGAGGACCCCACGACGACTGGAGAGGAATCCCCAAAGGCGCCTCCCAGTTGGCACGGAGACTGGCCTCTCTTGAGGCCACAGGGTCGGGTCCCTGGGGTCCCCGTCATAACTCGAGAGGACCCCGCCGCAACTCGACGAAAATCAGAGGCTTCATCCTTGCAGGTGGGGTGAGGCCCTGTCTGTTGTGGCGACTTAGGGGAAATCACTCCTTCCTCCGGACCTCGAAAGGCTCCTTCACGCCCTTGCTGTGACCAAAGAAGTACCCCTCCCCACACATTCCCACTCGAGGAACCCTGAGGGTCCCTCCGGGACTCAAGAGGAGCCTGGTTTTGCACTGGTCAGCTCCAGATGAGAGGCCGTTTCCCTGATCTATCGGGAAAGGGTTCCCGTGGCTCCCGCACATGCCACGTGGAGGCGTTCACACCTGGAGAATCGGGAGGAGCCTCAGGATTCAAGCCACCATTCCCCAAGCACCCAAATGCCTGGTCCACTCCAGATGGACCTGGCTGTTCTGCACGGCCTCGACTGTCACCCTGAGGCTCGACTCCTGACACACTGGCATGTGTGACAGTCCTGGGGTACCTCGAGGGCAAGCCACAGATCCCTGTGTCCACTCGACCGGGAGCTGGTCACTGCTGCAGCAGCTGGGGAGGAAAGCTGCCATGCACGTCTCCAGGCGCGACGAAGCCTGACTCCCCTGTGGGTGCTCAAGGGGAACCCCAAGCCCTAAGTCAGCACGGGGGTGGCAAGCTAAGGCTCCGGCCTCAGCACCTGACGAGGACTGAGGACCCGGAGACGACTGGAGAGGAATCACCAGAGGCACCTGGCAACTCGAACAGAGACTGGCGTCTCCTGAGGCCATATGTGCAGGTCCCTTGGGTCCACGTCATAACTGGAGAGGACCCCACCACAACTAGAGCAAAACCAGAAACTTCTCCCCTGCAGGCGGGGTGAGGCCCTTGTCTGCTGCAGCGTCTTGGGGGAAATCACCCCTTCCCTCTTGGTCCTCAAAAGGCTCATTCACACCCTTGATGTAACCCAAGAAATTCCCCACCTCTCCCTTGCCCACTCGAGAGGAACCCCGAGGGTCCTGCCACAACTCAAGTGAAGCCCCAGTTTCCCTTACTCAGCTCCAGATGAGGGGCCCTTTCCCTGCTCCGTTGGGAAAGGGTTCCTGGCACTCCTTTCGCATCCCAAGAGGAGGAGTTTGCAGCAGGGAAATCTGGAGGAACCACAGGGGACGGGCCACCATTCCCCAAGACCAGCAAATGCCTCCTCTACTCCAGATGCACTTGACTGCCCAGCTCTGCCTCAACTGTCACCCCGAGGCTCGACTTCCGACACACTAGCACATGTGACAGGCCTGACTTACCTAGAAGGCAAGCCACAGATCCCTGTGTTTGCTCGACGGGGAGCCTGACACGGCTGCTGCAGCTGGGGAGCAAAGCGGCCGTGCAGGTCTCCAGGCGAGTCGAGGCCTGACTCTCCTGTGGGAGCTCCAGGAGATCCCCCAGACCTATGTCAGCACGGGCGAGGAAATCTCAGGCTCGGGCCTAACCACCAGTGGAGGACTGAGGACCCAGCGACCACTGGGGAGGAATCTCCAGAGGCACCTCGCAACTTGCCCGGAGAGTGGCCTCACTTGAGGCCACAGGGGCTGGTTCCTGAGGGCCCTGTCGTAACTCAAGTGGACCCTGCCGCAACTCGAGGAAAACCAGAAGATTCTCCCTGCAGGCGGGGTGAGTCCCTTGTCCAATGCGGTGTTGCCAGGGAAATCCCCCCTTCCCTTTTGGACCTCGAAAGGCTCCTTCACATCCTTGCAGTGACCCAAGAAGTTTCCTGCCCACCCGTCACCACTCGAGAGGAACCCCGAGGGTCCTGAAACGACTCAAGAGGAGCCCTGCTTTCCCCTGCTCAGCTCCAAATAGAGGTCCTTTCCCTGCTCCGTGGGAAAAGGCTTCTGGCGCTCCCCTCGCATCCCAGGAGGAGGCGCTCGCACCAGGAGAGTCAGGAGGAACCTCAGGGGTCGGGCCACCATTCCCCAAGACACCCAAATGCCTCTTACAGTCCGGATGAACCTGACTGCCGTTTACTGCCTCGACTGTCACCCTGAGGCTTGATTCCCAACACAATGGCACATGGGAGAGCCCTGGGGTACCTTGAGGGCAAGGCCAAAGATCCCTGTGTCCGCTTGATGGGGAGCAAACACTGCTGCTGCAGCTGGGGAGGAAAACGGGCATGCACGTCTCCAGGCGTGATGAGGCCTGACTCCCCTGTGGGGGCTCCAGGGAAACCCTAAGACCTATGTAAGCACGGGCGAGGCAAGCTCAGGCTTCAACCTCAGCACCAGAAGAGGACTGAGGACCCGGCAACGAATGGGGAGGAATCCCGAGGCCCCTCGCAACTCGCCCCAAGACTGGCCTCTCCTGAGGCCATGGGGCAGTTCCCTGGGGACCCCGTCATAACTCGAGAGGACCCCGCCACCACTCAAGAAAAACCAGTAGCTTCTCCCTGCAGCCTGGGTGAGGCCCTTGTCCGCTGAGGATCTCCAGAGAAATCCCCCCTTCCTTCTTGGATCTCAAAAGGCTCATTAACACCCTTGATATTACTCAAGAAGTTCCCCGCCTTACCCGTCCCCTCTCGAAAAGAACCCCGAGGGTCCCACCGTGACTCAAGAGAAGCCCGGTTTTCCCCTGCTCAGCTCCAGGTGAGGAGCCCTTTCCCTACTCCATTGGGAAAGCTTTCCTGGCTCTCCCCTCTCATCTCATGTGGAGTCACTCAAAACAGGAGAGTCAGGAGGAGCCTCAGGGTTCGGGCCACCATTCCCCAAGACACACAAATGCCTCGTCCACTCCAGATGAAACTGACTGCCCTGCACTGCCTCGACTGTCACCTGAGCCTTGACTCCCGACACACTGGCACATATGACAGCCATGGGGTACCTGGAGGGCAGGCCAAAGATCCCTGTATCCGCTAGAAGGGGAGCCGGACAATTCTGTTGCAGCTGGGGAGGAAAGCAGCCGTGCACGTCTCCAGGTGAGACGATTCCAGACTCCCCTGTGGGGGCTCCAGGGGAACCCCAAGATCTATACCCACATGGGTGAGTCAAGCTCAGGCTCTGGCCTCTGCACCAGACGTGGACTGAGGACCTGGCGACGACTGGGGAGGAATCCCCAGAGGCGCCTGCAAACCTGCATGGAGACTGACCTCTCCTGAGGCCAAAGGGGACGGTCCCAGTCATAACTCGAGAGGACACAGGCTGCAACTCGAGAAAACCAGAAGCTTCTCCAGTGCAGGGGGTTGAGGCCCTTGTCCACTGTGGCCTTCGGGGGAAATCACGCCTTCCCTCTTGGACCTCAAAAGGCTCCTCCACACCCTTGCTCTGACCCAAGAAGTGCCCCCACAATGCCAGTCCCCACTTGAGAGGAACCCCGAAGATTCCTGCTCCATTGGGAAAGGGTTCCTGGCTCTCTCCTCGCACCTCAAGAGGAGGTGCTTGCACCAGGAGAGTCGGGAGGAGCCTTAGGGGTTGGACCACCATTCCCCAAGACCCCCAAATGCCTTGTCCACTCCAGATGAACTTGACTGCCCTGCACTGCCTCTACTGTAACCCCGAGGCTCGACTCCCGACACAGTCGCACGTGTGACAGCCTTGGGGTTCCTCGAGGGCATGCCACAGATCCCTGTGTGTGCTCGATGGGGAGCCGGACACTGCTGCTGCAGCTGGGCAGGAAAGCGGTCGTGCACTTCTCCAGGCGAGATGAAGCCTGACTCCCATGTGGGGGCTCCAGCGGAACCCCACGCACTATGTCAGCCCAGGCGAGGCAAGCTCATGATCCAGCCTCAGACCAGACTAGAACTGAAGACCCTGCGACGACTAGGGTGGAATTCCCAAGGGAGCCTTGCAACTCACACAGACTGGCCTCACCTGAGGCAACAAGTGCTGGTCCCAGGGGTCCCAGTCATAACTCGAGAAGACCCCATTGCAACTCAAGTAAAACTAGAAGCTTCTCCTGTGCAGGCAGGGTGAGGCCCTTGTCTGCTACGTCGACTCGGGGGAAATCATGGCTTCCCTCTTGGACCTGGAATGGCTCCTTCACACCCTTGCTGTGACCCAAGAAGTTCCCCACCTGACCTGTCCCCACTCGAGAGGAACCCCGAGGATGCTGCTGCGACTCAAGGGGAGCCCCATTTTCCCCTGCTCAGCTCCAGATGAGGGGCCCTTTCACTGCTGCTTTGGGAAAGAGTTCCTGGCAGTGCTCTCCTCCCATTCCAAGAGGAGGCACTCGCACCAGGAGAGTTGGGAGGAGCCTCATTGGTCGGGCGACCATTCCCCAAGACCCCAAATGTCTCATCCACTCCAGATGAACCTGACTGCTCTGCACTGACTCGACTGTCACCCTGAGGATCGACTCCTGACACACTGGCACGTGTGACAGCCCTGGGGTACCTCGAGGGCAAGCAACAGAAAGCTGAGTTTGCTCGACAGGGTGCCAGACATGGCTGCTGCAGCTGCGGAGGAAACCGCCCTTGCATGTCTCGAGGCGAGACGAGGCCTGATTCCCCTGTGGGGGCTCCAGGGGAACCCCAAGACCTATGTCAGCTCTGGCAAGGCAATCTCAGGCTCTGTTTTATCACCAAAAGAGGACTGAGAACCCGGTGACGACTGGAGTGGAATCCCCAGAGGCACCTCGCAACTCGCACGGAGACCGGCCTCTCCTGAGGCGACAGAAGCAGGACCCTGGGGTCCCCTTCGTTACTCGATAGGACCCCGCCTCAACTTGAGATAAACCAGAAGCTTCTACCCTGCAGTTGGGGTGAGGCCCTTATCCATTGTGGCATCTCGGGGGAAATCACCATTTCCATCCCGGAACTTGAAAGACTCCTTCACACCCTTGCTGTGACCCAAGAAGTTCCCTGCCCCATCCATTCCCACTCGAGAGGAATCCCGAGGGTCCCGCCACACTTCAATAGGAGCCCCGATTTCCCCTGCTCAGCTCTGTATGAGGGGCCCTTTACCTGCTCCATTGGGAAAGGGTTCCCAACACTCGCCTCCCATCCCAAAAGGAGGCGCTCTCACCAGGAGAGACTAGAGGAGCCTCAAGGGTTGGGCCACAATTCCCCAAGACCTTCAAATGCTTCGTGCACTCCAGATGCAACTGACAGACCTGCACTGCCTCTACTGTCACCCGAGCCTCGACTCCCGACACACTGGCACGTGTGAAAGGCCTGAGGTACCTCGAGGACAAGCCACAGATCCCTGTGTCCGCTCGATGGGGAACCGCACACTGCTGCTGCACCTGGGGAGAAAAGCAGCCATGCACATCTCCAGGCGAAATGAGGCCTGACTTCCCTGTGGGGGCTCCAGGGAAATCTCAAGACATATGTCAGCACGGGCAAGGCAAGCTCAGGCTCCGTTTCAGCACCACACGAGGACTGAGGACCCGATGGCGATGGCGACTGGGGAGGAATCCCCTGAGGCGCCTTGCAACCCGCACAGAGACTGGCCTCTCCTTATGCCACAGGGGTGGGTCCCTTGGGTCCCCATCATAACTGGAGAGGACTCCACCGCAACTCGAGAA
This sequence comes from Raphicerus campestris, assembly GCA_006410735.1. NCBI lineage: Eukaryota > Metazoa > Chordata > Mammalia > Artiodactyla > Bovidae > Raphicerus > Raphicerus campestris. Next base: position 18,236 of record SJYW01055826.1, on the reverse strand, counting down.
AAACCAGAAGCTTCTCCCTTGCAGGCAAGTTAAGGCCCTTGTCTGCCTTGGCGTCACGGTGCAATCACCCCTTCCCTCTTGGACCTTGAAATGCACCTTCACACCCTTGCTGTGACCCAAGAAGTTTCCTTCTGCACCCATCCCCATTCGAGAGGAACCCCTAGGGTGCCAATGTGGCTCAAGAGGAGCCCCATTTTCCCCTGCTCAGCTCCAGATGAGGGTCCCTTTCCCTACTCCATCAGTAAAGGGTGCCCAGGGCTTCCTTCAAATCCCAGGAGAAGGTGCTCGCAGCAGGAGAGTTGGGAGGAGCCTCAGGCATCGGGCCACCATTCCCCAAGACCCCCAAATGCCTCGTCCACTCCAGATGAAACTCACTGCCCTGCACTGCCTCGACTGTCACCCCGAGGCTCGATTCCCGACACACTGGCATGTGTGACAGCCCTGGGGTACCTCGAGGGCAAGCCACAGATCCCTGTGTCCACTCAATGGGGAGCCGGACATTGCTGCTGCAGCAGGTGAGGAAAGCAGTCGTGGTTGTCTCCAGGCATACCCCAAGACCTATGTCAGCACAGGCGAGGAAAGCTCAGGCTCCGGCCTCAGCACCAGACGAAGACTGAGGACCCGTCGACGACTGGGGAGGAATCCCCAGAGGGGCCTCGTGATTTGCACTGAAACTGGCCTTTTCTGACACCGCAGGAGCGGGTCCCTGGGGTCCCAGTCTAACTCGAGAGGACTCCGCTGCAACTCGACAAAAACCAGAAGCTTCTCCCCTGCAGGCTGGGTGAGTCCCTTGTCCACGGCGGCATCTCAGGGGAAATCAACCCTTCCCTATTGGACCTTGAAGGCTTCTTCACCCCCTTGCTGTGACCCAAGTAGTTTCCGGCCACATTGTGGAGTTTCCTCACTCTGGTTGGGGTTGTATCAGTGCCTTGTCAAGGTTTTTAGGTTAGGGAAGCTTGTGTCATTGTTTTGGTGGATGGAGCTGGATTTCTTCTTTGTGGAGTGCAATGAAGTGTGCAGTAATGAGTTATATGTCAATGGTTTTGGAGTAATTTTGGGCAGCCTGTATACTAAAGCTCAGGGCTGTGTTCCTGTGTTACTGGAGAGTTTGTGTGATATGTATTGCTCTGGAACTTGTTGGCTCTTGTGTGATGCTTGGTTTCAGTGTAGCTGTGGAGACATTTGATGAGCTCCTATCAAGTAATATTCCCTGGATTCGGGAGTCCTCAGAATTTAGACTTAAGTCTCCTGCTTCTGGGCTACAGTCTTATTTTTAGAGTAGTCTCAAGACTTCTCCTTCTATATAGCACCATTTGTATAATATCTAGGTTAAAGATGAAATGTTTTGCCACAGTGATGGAAACCCAGAGAGTTTCACCGAGTTACATGGAGAGGAGAAGAGGGAGGAGGTTGTTAGGGGTGACCCGATGAGATGAAGTGGAATCAAAAGAAGAGAGCAAGGTAGCCAGTAATCACCTCCTTATTTGCACTCCACAGTCTGGACTGCTAAGAGATGTTCATGGAGTTATACAGAGAAGAGAAGAGGGAGGAAGGAAACGGGTGGCAAGGAGGATAAGAGGGGGGAAATGAAATGTAGAGAGACAGATTTAGCCAGTAATCAGTTCCTTAAGCGTTCTCCACCGTCTGGAACACACAGAGATTCACAGAGTTGTGTATAGAAGAGAAGGAGAAGCGAGGAGACAGAGGCAACCTGGTGGAGAAAAAGGAGAGTCCAAAGAGAACAGAGCAGTCAAGCCAGTAATCAAAAGTTTGTCAATTTTATTTATCCTTTCAAAGAACCAGCTGTTGGCTTTGTAGATTTTTGCTATGGTCTCTTTTGTTTATTTTGCATTTATTTCTCCCCTAATTTTAAAGATTTCTTTCCTCTACTAACCCTGGGGTTCTCCATTTCTTCCTTTTCTAATTGGTTTAGGTTTAGAGTTAGGTTATTTATTTGACTTTTTCTTGTTTCTTGAGGTATGCCTGTATTGCTATGAACTTTCCCCTTAGCACTGCTTTTACGGTGTCCCCCAGGTTTTGGGTTGTTTTGTTTTCATTTTCATTCGTTTCTATGCATATTTTGATTTCTTCTGTGATTTGTTGGTTATTCAGCAGCGTTTTGTTCAGCCTCCTTATGTTGGAATTTTTAATAGTTTTTCTCCTGTAATTGAGATCTAATCTTACTGCATTATGGTCAGAAAAGATGCTTGGAATGATTTCAGTTTTTTGAATTTACCAAGGCTAGATTTATGTCCCAGGATGTGATCTATCCTGAAGAAGTTTCAGTGAGCAGAAAATAGGTGAAATTCACTGTTTTGGGGTGAAATGTCCTATAGATATCAATTAGGTCTTTTATCAGTTCGGTCTATTGTATCATTTAAAGTTGTGTTTCTTTGTTAATTTTATTTTTAGTTGATCTATCCATAGGTGTGAGTGGGGTATTAAAGCCTCTCACTATTATTGTGTTACTGTTAATTTTCCTTTCATACTTGGTAGCATTTGTCTTACATATTGTGGTGCTCCTGTGTTGGATGCATATGTATTTGTAATTGTTATATCTTCTTGGATTGATCCTTTGATCATTATGTAGTGTCCTTCTTTGTCTCTTTTCACAGCCCTTGTTTTAAAGACTATTTTATCTGATATGAGTATTGCTACTCCTGCTTTATTTTGGTCTCTATTTGTGTGGAATATCTTTTTCCAGTCCTTCATTTTCAGTCTGTATGTGTCCCTTGTTTTGGAGTGGGTGTCTTGTATGCAGCATACATAGGGGTCTTGTTTTTGTGTCCATTCAGTCAGTCTTTGTCTTTTGGTTGGGGCATTCAACCCATTTACACTTAAGGTAATTATGATATGTATGATCCAGTTGCCATTGACTTTATTGTTTTGGGTTCTGGGTTATATACCCTTTTTATGTTTCCTATCTAGAGAATATCCTTTAGCATTTGTTGGAGAGCTGGTGTGGTGGTACTGAATTCTCTCAGCTTTTGCTTGTTTGGAAAGCTTTTGATTTCTCCTTCATATCTGAATGCATTTCTTGCTGGGTACAGTAATCTGGGCTGTATGTTATTTTCTTTCATGACTTTATGTCTTGCCATTCCCTCCTGGCCTGAGGAGTATTTATTGAAAGATCAGCAGTTACCCTTATGGGAATCCCCTTGTGTGTTATTTGTTGTTTTTCCCTTGCTACTTTTAATATTTATTTGTCCTTTGTGTTTTATCTTTGTTAATTTGATTAATATGTGTCTTGGGGTGTTTTTCCTTGGGTTTATCCTGTTGAGGATGCTCTTGGTTTCTTGGACTTGGGCGATTATTTCCTTTCCCATTTTAGGGAAGTTTTAACTTTTATCTCCTCAAGTATTTTCTCATGGCATTTCTTTTTGTCTTCTTCTTCTGGGACTCCTATAATTCAAATGTTAGAGCATTTCATATTTTCCTGGAGGTCTCTGAGATTAACCTCCTTTCTTTTAATTTGTTTTCCTTTTTTCCTCTCTGGTTCATTTATTTCTACCATTCTATCTTCTACTTCACTATCTTCTCCCTCCATTATTCCACTATGTATTGCCTCCAGAGTGTTTTTGATCTTATTTATTGCATTATTCATTATATATTGACTCTTTTTTATTTCTTCTAGGTCCGTGGTAAACCTTTCTTGCATCTTCTCAGTCCTTATCTTCAGGCTATTTATCTGTGAGTCCATTTTTATTTCCAGATTTTGGATCATTTTCACTATCATTATTTGGAATTCTTTATCAAGTAGATTCCCTATCTCTTCCTCTTTGGTTTGGTGGGCATTTTTCCTGTTGCTTTACCTGCTGGGTATTCCTCTGTCTCTTGATCTTGTTCCTATTGCTGCACCTGGGGTGGCCTTTCTGTATTCTGGCAGTTTATGGAGTTCTCTTCATTGTGGAGTTTCCTAACTGTGGGTGGGTAGTATCAGTGGTTTTTCAAGGGTTTTTGGTTAGGGAAGCTTGTTTGTCATTGTTTTGGTGGGTAAAGCTGGATTTCTTCTCTGTGGAGTGCAATGAAGTGTGCAGCAATGAGATATGAGATGGCAATGGTTTTGGAGTAATTTTGGGCAGCCTGTATACTGAAGCTCAGGGCTGTGTTCCTGTGTTGCTGGAAAGTTTGTGTGATGTGTCTTGCTCTGGATTTAGTTGGCCCTTGCGAGGTGGTAGGGTTAGTGTAGGCGTGGAGACATTTGATGAGCTTCTATCAAGAAGAAGAAGAAGGAGAAGAAGAAGGAGAAGAAGACGAAGACGAAGACAAAGACATAGACGACGACGACGACGAAGAAGAAGA
>SJYW01055824.1:0-27145 GCA_006410735.1 Raphicerus campestris | reverse complement strand
CCCCCGTGGCTTGAGGGACACAGGGGCGGGTCCCTGGGGTCTCCGTAGAAACTCGAGAGGACCCCGCCACAACTCGAGAAAAACCGGAAGCTCCTCCCTCACAGTCGAGGTGTGGCCCTTGTCCACAATGGCATCTCAGTGGAATTCACCCTGTCCCTCGTGGGCCTCAAAAGACTCCTTCACACCCTTGCTGTGACCCAAGAAGTTCCCCGCCCCAACCGTCCCCACTCGAGAAGAACCCCAAGGGTCCTGCCAAGACTCAAGAGGAGCCTCGTTTTTTCCTGCTGAGCTCCAGATGAGGTGCCCTTTCCCTGCTCCATAGGGAAACATTTCGCGGTGTTCCCCTCGCATCCCAAGAGGAGGTGGTGGCACCTGAAAAATCGGGAGGAGTCTCACATGTTGGGCCACCATTCCCCAAGACTCCAAAATGCCTTGTCCACTTCAGATGAAACTGACTGCCCGGCACTGCCTCGACTGTATCCCCGAGGCTCAACTCCGGCAAACTGGCACGTGTGACAGCCCTAGGGTACCTCGAGCGCAAGCCATAGATCCCTGTAACCGCTCGACAGGGACCTGGACACTGTTACTGAATTTGCGAAGGAAAGCGGCTGTGCACGTCTCCTGTCGAGACGAGGCCTGACACCACTCTGCAGGCTCCATGGCAGCCAAATACAAATGTCAGCACGGGTGAGGCAATCTCAGGCTGCAACCTCAGCACTAGAAGGGGACTGAGGACTTGGCGCCACTGGGGAGGAATCCCCAGCTATGCCTCGACCCTCACACTGAGTCTGGCCTATTCTGGGGCCACAGGCGCGAATCCCTGTGGTCCCTGTCATAATTCGAGAGGACCCTGCTGCAACCCGAGAAAAAGCAGAAGCTTCACCCTTACAGACGGAGTCAGGCCCTTGTCCGCTGCGGCATCCCGGGAGAAATCACTCGTTTCCTCTTCGACTTCCAAATGCTATTTCACACCCTTGCTGTGACGCAAGAAGTTCCCCGACCCACATGTCGCCACTCGAGTGGACCGCCGAGGGTCCCACCGCGACTCATGAGGAGCTCCATTTTCTCATGCTCAGCTCCGGATGTGGGGCCCTTTCCCTGCTCCATCGGGAAAGGGTTCCCGGCTCTCCCCTCGCATCCCAAGAGGAGGCACTCACACCAGGCGAGTCCAGAGAAGCCGCAGGCTTTGGGTCACATTTTCGCAAGACATCCAAATGCCTAGTTCACTCCAGATCAATCTGACTGTCCTGCACTGCCTCGACTGCCACCCCCAGGCTCGACTCTGGCACACTGGCACATGTAATAGAACTGGAGTACGTGGATGGCAAGCCACAGATCACTGTGTCCGCTTTATGGGGACACGGTCACTGTTGCTGCAGTTGGGGAGGAAAGCGGCCGTGCACTTCTCTGGCGTGATGAGGTCTGACTCCCCTCTAGGAGCTCCAGGGGTACCCCAAGTCCTAGGTAAGCATGGACGAGGCAAGCTTAGGCTGCGGCCTCAGCACCAGACGAGGCCTGCAGACCCCGCGATTACTGGGGAGGAAAACCCAGTGGCAAATCGCACGGAGACTAGAGTCTCCTGAGGCCACAGAGGTGTGTCCCTGGGGTCCCCGTTGTAACTCGAGAGGACCCCGCCGCAACTCGAGAAAAACCAGAAGCTTTTCCCCTGCAGGGAGGGTGAGTCCCTTGGCCACTGCAGCATCTCGGGGGAAATCAAACCTTCCCTCTTGTACCTAGAAAGGCTCCTTCATATCCTTATTGTGACCTAGGAAGTTCCCTGGTAGATCAGGCCCCTCTCGAGAGGAACCCCGAGGGTCCCACCGCAAATCAAGAGGAGTCCTGTTTTCCCCTCCTGAGCTCCAGATGTGGGTTCCTTTCCCTGCTCCATCGGGAAAGGTTTTCTGGCACTCCCCTCGCATTCCAAGAGGTGGCGTTGCATCAGGAGAGTCGAGAGGAGCTTCAGGTGTCCGACCACCACTCCCCAAGATCCCCAAATACCTCGTCCACTCCAGATGAACCTGACTGCCACGCACTGTCTCGACTGTTTCCCCGAGGCTCCACTGCCAACACACTGACACGTGAGACAGCCCTGGTTTACCTCGATGGCAAGCCACAGACCTCTGTGTCTGCTTCACGGGGAGCCGGACACTGCCGCTGCAGTTGGGGAAGAAAGAGACCGTGCAAGTCTCCAGGCGAGACTAGGGCTGACCCCCCTGTGGGGGCTCCAGAGTAACCTGAAGACCTATGAAAGCATGAGTGAGTAAAACTCAGGCTATGACCTCAGCACCACACGAGGACAGATTACCCAGCGACGACAGGGGAAGAATACCCAGAGGCGCCTTGTAACTCTATGAGAATGGCCTTTCCTGAATATACAGGGGTGGGTCCCTGGGGTCCCCGTCTTAACTCCAGAGGACCCCACCGCAACTCGAGAAAAACAGGAAGCTCCTCCACTACAGGTGTGGTATGGCCGTTTTGTGCGGCGGCATCTCAGAAGAATTCACCTCGTCCCTCGTGGACCGCGAAAGGCTCCTTGACACCCATGCTTTGAACCAAGAAGTTCCCCGCCCTACCCGTCCCCACTCGAGAGGAACACCGTGCGTCCCGCTGAGACTCAAGCGGAGCCCCGTTTTCCCCTGCTGAGCTCCAGATGAGGGGCCCTTTTCCTGCTCCATCGGAAAAGGTTTCACAATGTTCCCATTCCATTCCAAGAGGATGTGCTAAAACAGGAGAGTCGGGAGGAGTCTCACAGATTGGGCCATCATTCCCCAAGACCCCCAAATGCCTAGCTGACTCCAGATGAACCTCACTGCCCTGCACTGCCTCGACTGTCACCCTGAGGCTCAACTCTGGCACCCTGGCACGTGTGACAGCCCTGGGCTCCCTCGAAGGCAAGCTACAGATACCTGTATCCGCTCGACAGGGACCAGGACACTGTGACTGCAGTTGGGGAGGAAAGCGGCCGTGCACGTCTCCAGGCAAGACGAGAGCTGATTCCCCTATAGGGGTTTCAGTGGAACCCTAAGACCTATGTCAGCATGAACGAGACAAGCCCAGGCTCTGGCCTAAGCACCAGACGAGGACTGAGGACCCGGCGACGTCTCGGGATGAATCCCCACAGGTGTCTGGCAACTCGCATGGAGACTGGCCTCTCCTGAGGCCACAGTGGAGGGTCCCTGGAGTCCCCATCGTAACTCGAGAGGACTCTGCCACAACTCGAGAAAAACCAGAAGCTTCTCCCCTGCAGGAAGGGAGCGTCCCTTGTCCCCTTCAGCATCTCTGGGGAAATCAAACCCTTCCCACTTGGACCTCGAAAGGCTCCTTCATACCCTTGTTGTGACCTAGGAAGTTCCCCGCCCAAACCGTCCCCACTCGAAAGGAACCCCGAGGGCCCCACCGCAACTCAAGATCAGCCCCGTTTTTCCCTGCTGAGCTCCAGATGAGGGGCCCTTTCCCTGCTCCATCGGGAAAGGTTTTCCAGCGGTCCCCTTGCATCCCAAGAGGTGGCCTCGCATCAGGACTGAAGGGAGGAGCCTCAGGTGTCTGACCACCACACCCCAAGTTACCCAAATGCCTCGTCCACTCCAGATGAATATGACTGCCCTGCACTGTCTCGACTGTCAACCTGAGGCTCGACTCCCAACACAGTGGCACGTGAGACAGCCTTGGAGTACCTGGATGGCAAGCCACATATCCCTGTGTCCGCTTTATGGGGAGCCGGACACTGCCACTGCAGTTGGGGAAGAAAGAGGCCATGCAAGTCTCCAGGCGAGAAGTGGCCTGACCCCCCTGTGGGGGCTCCAGAGTAACCTCAAGACCTATGAAAGCATGAACCAGGAAATCTCAGGCTCTGACCTTAGTTCAAGATGAGGACTGAGGACCCAATGATGACTGGGGAGGAATCCCCAGAGGCGCCTTTCAACTCGCATTGAGAACGGCCTCTCCCGAGGATACATGGGCGGGTCCCTGGGGTCCCCGTCATAACTCGAGAGGACCCCGCCACAACTCGAGATAAACCAGAAGCTTCTCCCCTGCAGGCTTGCTGTGGCCCTTGTCCGCAATGGCATCTCACTGGAATACACCCCGTCCTTCGTGGACCTCGAAAGGCTCGTTCAAAACCTTGCTGTTACCTAAGTAGTTCTCCGCCCCACCTGTCCCCACTCGAGAAGAACCCCAAGGGTCCCGCCAAGACTCAAGACAGCCCCGTTTTCCCCTGCTGAGCTCCAAATGAGGGGACCTTTCCCTTCTCCGTCGCGAAAGGTTTCGCGATGTTCACCTCGCATCCCACGAGGAGGGGCTCACACCTGGAAAATCCGAACGAGTCTCACACGGTGGGACACCATTCCCCAAGACCCACAAATTCCTCGTCCACTTCAGATGAATCTGACTGCCCTGCACTGCCTCAACTGTAACCTCGAGGCTCGACTCTGGCAAACTTGCACGTATGACAGCCATAGGGTACCTGGAGCGAAAGTCATAGATCCCTGTATCAGCTCGACAGGGACCCGGACACTTTTAATACAGTTGGGAAGGAAAGCGGCCATGCATGTCTCCAGTAGAGACGAGGCCTCTATTCCCTCTGTGGGCTCCAGGGAATGCCCAATACAAATGTCAGCCCGGGCGAAGTAATCTCAGGCTGCAGCTTCAGTAGCTGAAGGGGACTGAGGATCTGGTGTCACTGGGGAGAAATCTCCAGATGTGCCTTCCCCCTCCCACGGAGAATGGCCTATGCAGGGCCCACAGGGGTGGATCCCTGTGGTCCCTGTAGTACCTCGAGAGGACCCCATCGAAACTAGAGAAAAACCAGAAGCTTCACCCTTGCAGTTGGAGTGAACCCCTTGTCCGCTGCAGCATCCTGGAGTAAAAAACCGTTCCCTCTTGGACCTAGAAACGGCCTTTCACACCCTTGCTGTGACCCAAGAAGTTCCCAGCCCCACACGTCCCCACTCGAGAGGACCAACGAGGGTCCTGCGACGACTCAACAGGAGCTCCATTTTCCCATGCTCAGCTCCAGATGGGGGGCCCTTTCCCTGCTCCATCTGGAAAGGGTTCCCAGCTGTCCCCTCGCATTCCAAGAGGAGGCACTCACAACAGTTGAGTCCAGAAAAGCCTCAGGCGTTGGGTGAGATTTCTGCAAGCCCCCCAAATGCCTAGGCCACTCCAGATGAATCTGATTATCGTGCACTGCCTTGACTGACACCCCGAGGCTTGACTCCGGCACACTGGCACATGTGATAGCCTTGGGGTACCTCGAGGTCAAGCCACTGATCCCTGTATCCACTTGACAGGGACCCGGACACTGTTTCTGCAGTTGGGGAGGAAAGCACCTGTGCAAGACCCCAGGCGAGACAAGGCCTGTCTCCCATATGGGGCCTCCAGGGGAAAGCCAAGACCCTTATCAGCATGGACGAGGCAATCACAGGCTTCGACCTCAGTACCAGACGAGGACTGAGGAACCTGCAACTTCTCGGGATGAATCCCCACAGGTGCCTGGCAACCTGAATGGAGACTGGCCCCTCCTGAGGCCACAGCGGTGGGTCCCTGGAGTCCCCGTCGTAACACAAGAGGACCCCGCCACAACTCGAGGAAAACCAGAAGCTTCTTCCCTGCAGGGAGGGTGAGTCCGTTGTCTGCTGCAGCATCTCGGGGGAAATCACCCCTTCCCTCTTGGACATCGAAAGGTTTCTTCATACCCTTGTTGTGAACGAGGAAGTTCCCCAACCCAATGGTCCCCACTCGAGAGGTCCTGCCATGACTCAAGTGGAGTCCCGTTTTCCCCTGCTGAGTTCCAGATGAGGGGCCCTTTCCCTGCTCCATTAGGAATGGTTTTCTGGTGCTCCCGTCACATCCCAAAAGGTGGCCTCGCATCAGGAGAGTCGGGAGGAGCCTCAGGTGTCCGACCACCACTCCCCAAGAACCCCAAATGCCTCGTCCACTCCAGTTGAACATGACTTCCCTGCACTCTCTAGACTGTCACCTTGAGGCTCAACTCCCAACACACTGGCACGTGAGACAGCCCTGGAGTACCGCGATGGCAACACACAGGTCCTTGTGTCCCCATTACGGGGAGCCAGACACTGCCGCTGCAGCTGGGAAAAATAAGGCCGTGAAAGTCTTAAGGCGAGAAGAGGCTTGACTCCCCTGTGGGGCATCTAGAATAACCTCAAGACCTATGAAAGCATGAGCGATGAAATCTCAGGCTCCGACCACAGCACCAGATGAGGAATGAGGACCAGGCGATGACTGGGGAGGAATCCCAAGAGGCGCCTCTCAACTCGCACTGAGAATGGCCTCTCCTGAGGATACAGGGGCGGGTCCCTGGAATCCCTGTCGTAACTCATAACTCGAGAAACCCCTCCACAACTCGATAAAAACCGGAAGCTTCACCCCTGCAGGCTTGGTGTGGCCATGTACCCAATGGCATCTCAGGGGAATTCACCTCGTCCCTTGTGGGCCTCGAACGGCTCCTTCACACCCTTGCTGTGACACAAGAAGTTCCCCTCCCCACCCATCCCCACTCGAGAGAAAACCCAAGGGTCCCGCCAAGACTCAAGAGGAGACCAGTTTTCCTCTGCTGAGCTCCAGATGACAGGCTCTTTCCATGCTCTGTCGGGAAAGGATTAGTGGTGTTCCCCTCGCATCCCAAGAGGAGGTGCTCGCACCTGGAAAGTCGGGAAGAGTCTCACAGGTTGGGCCACCATTTCCTAAGACCCCCAAAAGCCTCGTCCATTTCAGATGAACCTGACTGCCCTGCACTGCCTCGACTGTAACCCCGAGGCTCGACTCCGGCACACTGGCAAGTTTGACAGCCCTAGGGTAATACGAGCGCAAGCCACAGATCCCTGTATCCGCTTGACAGGGACCCGGACACTGGTACTGCAGTGGGAAGGAAAGCGGCCGTGCACGTCTCCAGTCTAGAGGAGGCCTGANTGTGAAGGAGCCGTTCCCACCCATCCCCACTCGAGAGAAAACCCAAGGGTCCCGCCAAGACTCAAGAGGAGACCAGTTTTCCTCTGCTGAGCTCCAGATGACAGGCTCTTTCCATGCTCTGTCGGGAAAGGATTAGTGGTGTTCCCCTCGCATCCCAAGAGGAGGTGCTCGCACCTGGAAAGTCGGGAAGAGTCTCACAGGTTGGGCCACCATTTCCTAAGACCCCCAAAAGCCTCGTCCATTTCAGATGAACCTGACTGCCCTGCACTGCCTCGACTGTAACCCCGAGGCTCGACTCCGGCACACTGGCAAGTTTGACAGCCCTAGGGTAATACGAGCGCAAGCCACAGATCCCTGTATCCGCTTGACAGGGACCCGGACACTGGTACTGCAGTGGGAAGGAAAGCGGCCGTGCACGTCTCCAGTCTAGAGGAGGCCTGACTCCCCTCTGTGGTCTCCAGGGGAAGCCCAATAGAAATGTCAGCATGGGCGAGGAAATCTCAGGTTTCAGCCTCAGCACCAGAAGGGGACTGAGGACTTGGCATCACTGGGGAGGAATCCCCAGATGTTCCTAGCCCCTCGCACGGAGACTGGCCTATCCTTGGGCCACAGGAGTGGATCCCTGGGGTCCCCGTTGTAACTCGAGAGGATTCCACCACAACTCGAGAAACACCAAAAACTTCACCCTTACAGGCAGAGAGAGGAAACTGTCCACTGGGGCATCCCAGGGAAAATCACCTGTTCCCTCTGGGTCCTCAAAATGCTCTTTCACACCCTTGCTGTGACCCAAGAGGTTCCCCACCCCACAGGTCCCCACTCGAGATGATCGCCGAGTGTCCCGCTGCGACTCAAGAGGAGCTCCATTTTCCAAAGCTCAGCTCCAGATGAGGGGCCCTGTCCCTGCTCCATCGGGAAAGGTTCCCGGCTCTCCTTTCACATCCCAAGAGGAGGCACTCACATCAGACGAGNTCCCCTCGCATCCCAAGAGGAGGTGCTCGCACCTGGAAAGTCGGGAAGAGTCTCACAGGTTGGGCCACCATTTCCTAAGACCCCCAAAAGCCTCGTCCATTTCAGATGAACCTGACTGCCCTGCACTGCCTCGACTGTAACCCCGAGGCTCGACTCCGGCACACTGGCAAGTTTGACAGCCCTAGGGTAATACGAGCGCAAGCCACAGATCCCTGTATCCGCTTGACAGGGACCCGGACACTGGTACTGCAGTGGGAAGGAAAGCGGCCGTGCACGTCTCCAGTCTAGAGGAGGCCTGACTCCCCTCTGTGGTCTCCAGGGGAAGCCCAATAGAAATGTCAGCATGGGCGAGGAAATCTCAGGTTTCAGCCTCAGCACCAGAAGGGGACTGAGGACTTGGCATCACTGGGGAGGAATCCCCAGATGTTCCTAGCCCCTCGCACGGAGACTGGCCTATCCTTGGGCCACAGGAGTGGATCCCTGGGGTCCCCGTTGTAACTCGAGAGGATTCCACCACAACTCGAGAAACACCAAAAACTTCACCCTTACAGGCAGAGAGAGGAAACTGTCCACTGGGGCATCCCAGGGAAAATCACCTGTTCCCTCTGGGTCCTCAAAATGCTCTTTCACACCCTTGCTGTGACCCAAGAGGTTTCCCACCCCACAGGTCCCCACTCGAGATGATCGCCGAGTGTCCCGCTGCGACTCAAGAGGAGCTCCATTTTCCAAAGCTCAGCTCCAGATGAGGGGCCCTGTCCCTGCTCCATCGGGAAAGGTTCCCGGCTCTCCTTTCACATCCCAAGAGGAGGCACTCACATCAGACGAGTCCAGAGAAGCCTCAGGTGTCGGGTCACATTTCTGCAAGACCCCCAAATGCCTAGTCCACTCCAGATGAATCTGATTGTCTTTCATTGCCTCAACTGTCACCCCAAGGCTCGACTCTGGCACACGGTTGCGTGTGATAGCCCTGGGGTTCCTCGAGTTCAAGCCACAGATCCCTGTATCCGCTCAACAGGGATTCGGACACTGTTGCTGCAGTTGGGGAGGAAAGCGGCTGTGCACGTCCCAGACGAGACCAGGCCTGACTCCACTATCGGGGCTCCAGGATTACCCCAAGACCTATGTCAGCATGGGCGAGGCAAGCACAGACTCTGGCCTCAGCACCAGAAGAGGACTGAGGACCTCGCGACGTCTTGGGAGGAATCCCTACAGGTGCCTCGCAACTCGCATGGAGATTAGCCTCTCCTGAGGCCAGAGGGGTGGGAACCTGGGGTTCCCGTCTTACCGCGAGAGGACCCCGCCGCAACTGGAGAAAAAACAGAGCTTCTCCTCTGCAGGGAGGGTGAGTCCTTTGTCCGCAGCAGCATCTCAGGGGAAATCACCGGTTCCTACTTGGAACTCGAAAGGCTCCTCCATTCCCTTGTTGTGACCTAGGAAGTTCCACGCCCCAATCATTCACACTCGAGAGAAACCCTGAGGGTCCCACCATGACTCAAAAGGAGCCCCGTTTTCCCCTGCTGAGCTCCAGATGAGGGGCCCTTTCCCTGCTTCGTCAGGAAAGGTTTTGCAGTATTCCCCTCGCATCCCAAGGGGAGGTGCTGGCACCTGGAAAGTCGGGAGGAGTCTCCCAGGTTGGGCCATCATACCCAAGAACCCCAAAAGCCTCATTCGCTTCACATGAGCCTGACTCTCTGGGGTTTCCTGCCAGTTCTCGCTGTGTCCTCAGTCCTCGTCTGGTGCAGAGGCCGGAGCCTGAGCTTGACTCGCCGTGCTGACATAGGTCTTAGGTTTCCCCTGGAGCCCCCACTGGGGAGTCAGGCTACGTCTCGCCTGAGGACGTGCATGGCCGCTTTCCTCCCCAGCTGCAGATGCAGTTTCCGGCTCCCCATCCAGCGGACACAGGAATCTGTGGTTTGCCCTCGAAGTACCCCAGGGCTTTCACACTTGCCAGTGTGTCGGGAATCGAGCCTCAGGGAGACAGTCGAGGCAGTGCAGGGCAGTCAGGTTCATCTGAAGTGGCCAAGGCATTTCGGGGTCTTGGGGAATGGTGGCCCAACCCCTGAGGCTCCTCCCGACTCTCCCGGTGCGAGCGCCTCCTCTTGCGATGCAAGGGGACCAGCAGGAACCCTTTCCCAACACAGCAGGGGAAGGGCCCGTCATTTGAGGTTGAGCAGGGCAAAACAGAGCTCCACTTCAGTTGCAGCAGGACCCTCGGGGTTCCTCTCGAGTAAGGATTGGTGGGGCTAGGAACTTCTTGGGTCACAGAAAGGGTGTGAAGGAGCCTTTCGAGGTACAAGAGGAAAGGGGTGATTTCACCTGAGACTCCGCAGTTGACAAGGGCCTCACCCCGCCTGCAGGGGATATGCTTTTGTATTTTTTCGAGTTGCGATGGGGTCCTCTCGAGTTACGACTGGACCCCAGGGACCCGCTCCTGTGGCCTTAGGAGAGGCCAGTCTCCATGCAAGTTGTAAGGCGCCTCTGGGGATTCCTCCTCAGTCGTCGCCGGGTCCTCAGTCCTCGTCTGTTGCTGAGGCCGGAGCCTGAGCTTTCCTTGCTTGTGCTGACAAAGATCTTGGAGTTCCCATGGAGCCCCCACAGGGGAGTCAGGTGTCTTCTCCCCTGGAGACATGAACGGCCGCTTTCTTCCCCAGCTGCAGCAGTTGTGTCCAGCTCCCCGTCAAGCAGACACAAGGATCTGTGACTAGCAATTGAGGTACCCCCAAGGCTGTCACACGTGCCAGTGTGTTGGGAGTCGAGCCTCGGGGTGGCAGTCGAGGCAGTGCAGGGCAGTCAGATTCTTCAGGAGTGGACGAGGCATTCGGGGGTCTTGTGGAATGGTGGCCAGAGTCCTAATGTTCCCCCCAACTCTCCTTGTGTGAGCGAGTCCTCTTGGGATGTGAGGGGAGCGCCGGGAATCCTTTCCCGATGGAGTAGGGAAAGGGACCCTCATCTGGAGCTGAGCAGGGGAATATGGGACTCCTCTTGAGTCGTGGCGGCACCCTCGGCGTTCCTCTCGTGTCGGGACGTGTGGGGTGGGGAACTTTTTGTGTCACAGCAAGGTTGTGAAGGAGCCTTTCAAGGTCCAAGAGGGAAGGGGTGATTTACCCTGAGGCACCGCAGTGTATAAGGGCTTCACCCCGCATGCAGGGGAGAACATCCTAATTTTTCTCGAATTGAGGCATGGTCCTCTCGAGTTACGAAGTTGACTCCAGGTACCTGCACCTGTGCCCTCAGGAGAGAAGAGTCTCCATGCGAGTTGTGAAGGGCTTCTGGGGATTCCTCCCCAGTCGGCTCTGGGTTCTCAGTCCTCGTCTGGAGTTGAGTCCAGAGCCTGAGCTTTCTGTGCCCATGCTGACATGTGTCTTAGGGTTCCCCTGGAGCACCCTCAGGGGAGTCAGGCTTCGTCTCGTGTGGAAACCTGCCTGGCCACTTTCCTTCCAAGCTGCAGCACCAGTGTCATGCTACCAGTCGAGTGGACACAGGTATCTGTGGTTTGCTATCCAGTTATCCCAGGGCTGTCACACGTGCCAGTGTGGCACTAGTCCTACCTCGTGGTGACAGTTGAGGCAGTGCAGGGCAGTCAGGTTCATCTGGAGCTGACGAGGCATTTGGGGTTCTTGGGGAATGGTGGCACGAACCCTGGTGTTCCTCCCGAATCTCCTGGTGAGAGCTCCTCCTCTTGGTTTGTGCAGGGGAACGCTGGGAATCCTCTCCTGAAGGCCAGGGAAATGGATTCTCATCCGGAGCTGAAAAGGGGGAAACGGAGCTCCCCTTGTGTCACAGCGGGACCCTCGGTGTTCCTCTTTCATTGGGACAGGTGGGTTGAGGTACTTCGTGGGTCACAGCAAGGGTGTGAAGGAGCCTTTCGAGTTCCAAGGGGGAAGGGTTGATTTCCCTTGAGACGCCACAGAGGACAATGGCCTCACTCCACCTGCACAGAGAAGCTCCTGGTTTTTCTCTTGCACGGCGGTATCTTCTCGAGTTACGAAGTGGGCCCCAGGGACCCACCCCTGTGGCCTCAGGAGAGGCCAGTCTCCGTGCGAGTTGAAGAGGCCTCTGGGGAATTCCTCCCCAGTAGGCCCAGGGTCCCCAGTCCTTTTCTGGAGCTGAGGCCTGAGCCTGAGCTTTCATTGCTCTTGCTGACATGGGTCTTGGGGTTACCTTGGATCCCCCACAGGGGAGCCATGCCTCGTCTTGCATGGAGACGTGCATGGTCACTTTACTCCCATGCTACAGCAACAGTGTCATGCTCCCTGTCGAGTGGACACAAAGATCTTGGCTTGTCCTCCAGGTACCCAATGACTGTCAGACGTGCCAGCATGGCGTGAGTTCATTTTAGGGGTGACAGTCGAGGCAGTGCAGGGCAGTCAGGTTCAACTGGAGTGGACGAGGCATTTGGAAGTCTGACGGAATGGTGGCATGACCTCTGGTGTGTCTCCAGGCTCTGCTGGTGCTAGCAACTCCTCTTGGGATGCGAGATGAGTGCCGGGAATCCTTTTCCGATGGAGAAATCAGGGGTACTCATTTGGAGCTGAGCAGGGGAAAACAGGTGTCCACTTGAGTGGCGGTGGGACCCTCAGTGTTCCTCACGAGTGGGGACGGGTGGGTCAGAGAACTTCGTGGGTCACAGCAAGGGAATGAATTATCTTTTCCAAGTTCAGGAGGGAAGGAGTGATTTCCCGTGACACGCCACAGTGGACAAAAGCCTCAACGCACCTGCAGGGGAGTAGCTCCTGGATTTTTTTGAGTTGCAGCTGGTTCCTCTCGACTTACGACGGGGACCACAGGGACCTGCCCCTGTGGCCTCAGGAGAGGCCAGTCTCTATGTGAGTTGCGATGGGCCTCTGGGGATTCTTCCCCAGTCGGTGCCGCGTCTTCTGTCCTCGTGTGGATCTGAGGCCAGAGCCTGAGCTTTCCTTGCCTGTGCTGACATGGGTCTTGGGGTTCCCCTGGAGCCTCCACAGGGGAGTCAGGCTCTCACGTGGAGACATGCATGGACGCTTTCCTCCCATGCTGCAGCAGCAGTGTCAGGCTCCCTGTAGAGCAGACACAAAGATTTGTGGCTAGACTTCGAGGTACCCCAGGGCTATCAGACGTGCCAGCGTGTCATGAGTTCATTTTAGGGGTGACAGTCGAGGCAGTGAAGGGCAGTCAGGTTCATCTGGAGTGGCCGAGGCATTTGGAAGTCTTTGGGAATGGTGGCACGGCCTCTGGTGTTCCTACAGACTCTCCTGGTGGGAGCACCTCCGCTTGGGATGGGAGGGGAGTGCCAAGAATCTTTTCCAGACGGAGCAGGGAAAGGCACCCTCATCTGGAGTTGAGCAGGGGAAAACAGGGCTCCTTTTGAATCGTGGCAGGACCCTCGGTGTTCCTCTCGAGTGGAGACGGTTGTGTCGCGGAACTTCGTGGGTCATAGCAAGGGTGTTTAGGAATCTTTTGAAGTCCAAGAGGGAAGGGGTGATTTCCCATGAGACACCTCAGCAGAAAAGCGCCTCACCCCGCCTGCCGGGGAGAAGTTCCTGGTTTTTCACAAGTTGTGGTGGGGTTCCTATCGAGTTACAATGGGGATCCAAGGACCCCCCCTGTGGCCTCAGCATAGGCCATTCTCTGTGCAAGTTGCAAGAAGCCTCTGGGGATTTCTCCCCCGTCAGCGCCGGGTCCTCAGTCCTGGTCTGGAATTGAGGCCGGAGCCTGAGCTTTCCTCGCCCGTGCTGACATGGGTCTTGGGGATCTTCTGGAGCTCCCACAGGGGAGTCAGGCCTCATCTAACTTGGAGCTGTGCATGGCCGCTTACCTACTGTACTGCAGCAGCATTGCCAGTCTCCCCGACTAGTGGACATAGGGATCTGTGACTTGACCTCGAGGTACCCCTGGGCTGTCACACATTCCAGAGTTGCGTGAGTCGATTCTTGGGGTGACATTTGAGTCAGTGCTGGGCAGTAAGCTTCATCTGGAGTGGACGAGGTAATTGGGTGTCTTGGGGAATTGTGGCACGAACCCTGGTGTGTCTCCAGGCTCTGCTGGTGCAAGCGACAACTCTTGGGATGCGAGGGGTGCGCCAGGAATCCTTTCCCGACAGAGAAGGGACAGGGGCCGTCACCTGGAACTGAGCAGGGAAAAACGGTGCTTCTCATTAGACGCAGTGGGACCCTCGGTGTTCTCTTGAGTGGGGACGGGTGGTTCGGGGAACTTCGTGGGTCACAGCAAGGGTGTGAAGGAGCCTTTTGGGATTCAAGAGGGAAAAGATGATTTCCCCCGAGATGCGGCAGCAGACAAAGGCCTCACACCGCCTTCAGGGGAGGAGCTCCTGTATTTTCTTGAGTTGTGCGGGTTCCTCTCAAGTTATGATGGGGAATTTAGGGACTCGCTTCTATGGACCCAGGAGAGGCCTGTCTCAGGGGGAGTTGCGAGGGGCCTTTGCGGATTCCTCCCCATTGGGCGCCAGGTCCTCAGTCCTCATCTGGAACTGAGGCCACTGCTTGAGCTTTCCTTGCCCATGCTGACATGGGTCTTAGGGTTCCCCTGGAGCCCCCACAGGGGAGTCAGTCCTCGTCTCAAGTGGAAACGTGCACGGCCACTTTCCACATGAGCAGCAGCAGCAGTGTAAGTCTCCCCATCGAGCGGACACAGGGATATATGACTTGCCCTTGAGTTATCCTAAGGCTGTCACACGTGCCAGCGTGGCGTGAGTCGATCCTTGGGGTGACACTCAAGGCTGTACAGGGCAGTCAGTTTCATCTGGAGTGGACGAGGCATTTGGGGTCTTGAGGAATGGTGGCAAGACCCCTGGTGTTCCTCCTGACTCTCCTGGTGTGAGCGCCTCCTCTTGGGATGCAAGGGGAGTGCCGGGAATCCTTTCCCGACAGAGCAGGTAAAGGGACCTTCATCTGGAACTGAGCAGGGGATATCGGGGCCCATCTTGAGTTGAGTGGGACCCTTGGTGTTCCTCTCGAGTGGGGAGGGGTGGGTCGGGGAAATTCGTGTGTCACAGCAAGGGTGTGAAGGAGCCTTTCAAGGTCCAAGAGGGAAGGGGTGAATTCCCCCGAGATGCTGCAGTGGACAACGGCCTCACCCCACTTGCCTGGGAGAAGTTCCTGGTTTGTCTCAAGTTGTGGCGGGGTGATCTCGAGTTATGAAGGGGACCCCAGGGACCCGCCTCTGTGGCCTCAGGAGAGACCAGTCTCCATGCGAGTTGCAAGGGGCCTCTGGGGATTTCTCATCAGTCGGTGTGGGTCCTCAGTTTCCGTCAGGAGCTGAGGCTGGAGACTGAATTTTCCTCGCCCTTGCTGACATGGGGCTTGGTGTTCCCTTGAGCCCCCACTGGGGAGTCAGGCCTCATCTCGCCTGGAGACGTGCACGGCCGTTTTCCTCTCGAGCTGCAGCAGCAGTGTTAGGCTCCCCGTCAAATGGACACAGGGATCTGTCGCTTGCCCTCAAGGTAACCCAGGGATGTTACACGTTCCAGCGTGGCGTGAGTCGATCCTCGGGGTGACATTCGAGGCAGTGCAGGGCAGTCAGGTTCATCTGGAGTGATGAGGCATTTGGGGGTCTTGAGGAATTGTGGCTCTACCCCTGGTGTTCTTCCAGACTCTTGATGCGAGCGTCTCCTCTTGGGATGCGAGGGGAGCGCCTGGAATCCTTTCCCAATGGAGCAGTTTGCTAGTGACGGAATGAAACACCAACATGGCTGAGTTGTTTGAATCTTTTTTTTTTTTTATTCCCCTGCTTCTTGCAGCTGCGTTATTTTATATCTTTTGCACAACAATCAGCAGATCAAGTTGCCAAACACTATGATTCAGTGACTATACAGTTTGCAGTCGCGGGGCGAGATAACCTTAACTTATTTACTGAAGCTAAGACTTTGTTTTGGGGAACTTTCTTATCAAGTTAGAATCCACTTTGTCCCTGGGTCTGTTCCTTTTTGAAGAATCAGAGAAACATCCTTGCATGCAAGAAATATTCTTTTCCCACGGGATCAAAGGGTTCTTGGCTGAATATCTCGTTTGCAAGAATATTCAGCCCTGACCAGGAGCCTTGCTTTCAAGAGTCTTCCCAGACTCCCTTACACTTTTTTCCCTACATCTCCCCCTTTCTTTTCTTGCAGGTGCTGAATAAGCGCCTGAATACACAAAGCTTCTTCTTTCAGTTGTTTCCCTGCTCTCCTGCATCAGTAGACTATAAAAACAATGAAACATAAAGCAACAATTAACAAAGTTTTCACAAAGGATGTTGTTAACCATGTAGATACATGCCCTGAAGGACTGAGGTTATCTATTCCTTCTTGAAGATTCTTCAGTATATCAGAACCAATAATATAAGGCAGTGTCTTACTAAAAGTTTACAATATAGTTTGTTCCAATTCCATAATTTCAGCAGTTAAATTCTGGTGTCCCACCAAAGACATTTTTACTTTTTCCCAGCCCTCAATCATATTAAAGGGAACAGGGGTTACACATAGGTGAGATGTATTCCAATCACATTTTAACACACTTCTTGTAGCTAACACAGTCACTTGATCTCCTAACCAGCAAACAGTGTGTTGTAAATTCAATACATCAGTAGCCAGTTCAGCGTCCAAATCATGCTGTTGTTGCCACAATAAATGAGCATCCTTATGCCACTTCTTGACAAAATCAGCAGTCTGTATGCCCTGATGCAAAGCAAGACCTGCTACAGTTGCTGTTGCTGTTATTGAAGCCAAGGCGATAATTGATGTGATGACGATGCCAAGTGTTCTTTGGGATCAATGGAGAAGAGTTTGTACAGCATTCACAAGATGAGTGACATCAAAATAGTCCAACCAAGGTCGAGTAAAATTAATAGGTAACCAGAGTTCAGTCCATGTTTTCACAATAACCAAAGAATAATTACTGGAAAGAACCATCTTGTTTTCAACATTTTCCCACCAGGAACGGTTTATGCATTAAGTCAAGTTACAATCAGAACATGTTATAACTCCCAAAATTTCATTCCAAACCCATTGCCCATACTGTAAAGAGTAAGGAAATTTTACACATGCTATAGCAGAGTAAGATTTATTATGCAAATGAACTTGAAAAGGCCCAGAAGGATCATTAACATTCAAGGTGAAATTTCCAGTCCAAAGAGTAAGATTACTTGACACAGCCCACAATTGCCACATACCCCTTGTAACTGAGGATGTCCCACCATTTGCAACTGAGTTGGAACCAATGCACAATGTTGCCATTTTACAGTTTCATTTCCTTGACCATACAGGGTACCATTTATGTGATGCCATTTCAAAGATCGATTAGACCATTTTTCTAAAAATTCCCCATGAGTAGGACTCCAATCTACAATTACACGATTCGAATAATTCATAACTAGACGGGGGTCATGTTCCCTGCAACGTTCCCACTCCAGATGTGATAAAGATGCTTCAAAAAATGAAGCAGGGCAGAGGGACATATGTACCCCCTTATTCTTATTTAAGTAAGACCATGAAGTATGAAAGCCACAAGAAGAAATGAGCAC
Source organism: Raphicerus campestris (assembly GCA_006410735.1). NCBI lineage: Eukaryota > Metazoa > Chordata > Mammalia > Artiodactyla > Bovidae > Raphicerus > Raphicerus campestris. Next base: position 9,751 of record SJYW01055824.1, on the reverse strand, counting down.
AGTAAAAACTGCGAAGTGTTGTCCCCTATATTGAACTCCCCAAGTATTATAAGAATGATGTGAGTGTGTTTTTGTAGACAGACAAAAGGAATGTCCTGCTATACATAAAGGAATACCTTCAGCTGCTATAGTGAGATTAGTAACGTTATAATTTTGTACATGCTGGGATCATTGCTCAATCCCTCCACAGTCAGGTGGAGGGAAAAAGTTAGTTTCATTAGTACAGACCGGAACTTCTACTTCACCCCAAGACACCGCCCACACCAAAGGAGGGTTAGTAATATAAGCCCAATAAGTATAATTAGTAGCTTCCACATACATTACCTGACAAGTCACCACTGCCATCGTGGCCAACAGAAGATTAGCAGGATTCAATGGCTGCCCCGCCTTCTGCAATGTCTTTTCAGCTTCCTGCGTCAGTTTCTTCAGCTGTCACCATGTCGGTGGATTCGCTTCTCTTGTTGCAAAGGTGAAGGTCCTATGCATGGACAGTTCCTGAAACTGGCGCACGAATGGGTCACTCATCCTGCAGCTTCACCAATCTTAATGTAACCCAGATCCTGGAATCATTCACAGAAATGAAAGCATATCCTTGTCCCAAAAAATTAAGTACTGCTGGAATTCATCCCTTTATCTCATCCTTATACCATACCCGGGAATGTTTTAAGCTTTTTGTCTTCTTTTCTGTATTGCCAAAATGCTGTTCTGTTGGAGTCATCTTACCTTTTCTCCAGACATTCAAAAAATTAAGACTTAATAGCATTTTATTTAATACATCCCTTGGTGATATCACACCCTTCTCCCCCTTTCTTATTTTTTCAAGACACTCACGAAGAGTACGATTAGCTCTTTCAATTATAGCTTGTCCTTGACTGTTATAAGGAATTCCAAAAGTATGCTTAATATGATATTGTTTTAAAAATTGAGATAATTTAGAGGATTGATATGTGGGAGCATTATCAGTTTTTAATTCTATAGATATGCCCATAATAGCAAAACAAAATAATAAGTGAGTAATAATGAAGTCAGCCTTTTCTGAACTTAAGGCAATAGCCCACTGAAAGTGAGAATAAGTGTCTATAGTATGATGAACATATTTCTGTTTACCAAATGAGGAAATGAAAATAACATCCATTTGCCAGATTTAGTTAGATTGTAATCCTCTGGGAGGATTACAAAGGAGGGGCAAAGGGCAAGACAAATGGTGCACATATGGAACAAAAATGAACAATGTGTTGAGTTTGTTTTCGTGTTAACGAACAAGTTTTTTGTAATCCTTTAGAATTAGTATGATTTAAGCAATGTTCTTGTGTTGCAGACTGTAAAGGATAAAGTAAGTCATCTGTATTTGCATTTCCTTGAGACAATGGTCCAGGGAGAGAAGAATGAGTTCGAATATGAGTTAAAAACACAGGCTTTAGTCGCCTGATTAATAATTTTGAACCTGAAAAAATAATTTATCAATATTAGTTTTTAAAGTTAATGGTAGAGTGGTTTCAGGAAGATAAATATATGAAAAGGCTGCATATTTAGAATCAGAAATAATATTAATAGGAACATCAAAAAAAAAAAAAAAACTCCTGTAGTACCAGTCAAATGGCCCAAAGTTCAGCAGGCTGCACGAAAGACAAGGAATGTGGAACAACTTTAGAAGCAGTATCAGTCCAATAGCCAGCAATGTTTTTATTGGCATCTGTAAAAATAGTTTTCCCTTCAACTGGAATATTAGATATGGGAGATTTACAAATTACTGGCATGTGTCAAAGAAAATCTATTAATTTTGATTGAGGATAACGATTAGAAAAAGTCCCTGAATAAGATGCAAGAGCTATCTGCCAATTTTCATTAAACTGTAAACAATTAGAGATTTGGGTGGAAGTAAGTTGAGTAATAATTGCTTGAGGGTCACTTCAAATTAACTGGGTAATGCGGCCTCGAACATTCAGAATGAGGAAAGCAATTCTATACATATAAGTAGTAAGCTTTTTTGTATAATTATTGGGTAAAAATACCCACTCGATCAACCGTGCAGCTTGAGCAAATACTCCAGTAGGAGAATAAGGAGTATGGAACACCATGAAATATATAGGTTGATCCTGTTGTAAGAAATCCTTCATTCAACCGTTGTTCTACAAAGTGTAATTCCTCTATTGCTCAAGAAGTAAGAGATCGAGGACTATTAAGAGCAGCATCACCCTCCAGGGTAGAAAATAAATGATGCAATTGATGTGTAGGGATCCCCAACATGGGATACAACCAGTTAATATCACACAAAAGTTTCTGAAAATCATTAAGAGTTTTCAAATTATCTCATCTAATTTGGACTTTTTGAGGTTTTATTCTTTGTCGTTCCAAAATAGCACCTAAATATGAAATTCAGTTTGAATTTTTTCAGGAGCAATTTGAAGATTAAAATCACTTAAAACTTTTTTCACACGAATAAAAAATTGATCCCGCTCCTCTTTATTAGGAGCAGCCAATAAAAGATCATCCATATAATGATAGAGAAAACAATTAGAAAATTGTTGCCTCACAGTGATAAGAGCATGATCAACAAATTCCTGACAAAGTGTAGGGCTATTAATAATTCCTTGAGGCAACACTGTCCATTGATAACATTTTATGGGCTGTCGATGATTATACACTGGAATAGTAAAAGCAAATTTATTTATATCTTTTATGTGCAAAGGAATATTTAAAAAGCAATCCTTCAAATCTAAAACCATCAAAGACCAATTCTGTGGACTCAAAGCAGGAGAAGGGAGACCTAATTGCAAAGCTCCCATAGGTTCTATGTGAAGTGAAGTGAAGTCGCTCAGTTGTGTCCAACTCTTTGCAACCCCGTGGACTGTAGCCCACCAAGCTCCTCTATCCATGAGATTCTCCAAGTACTGGAGTGGGTTGCCATTTCCTTCGCCAGGGGATCTTCCCGACCCAGGGATCGAACCCAGGTCTCCCACATTGCAGGCAGACGTTTTAACCTCTGCACCACCAGGGAAAGCCCTATAGGTTCTATACGTTTGTTAATTTCTCTTAAATCAGTCAACATTCTCCATTTACCAGGTTTTTTCTTAATGACAAAAACAGGAGAATTCCAAGAAGTGGAAGGTTTGATATGACCAGACTGAAGTTGTTCCTCTACTTGTTGTTCCTCTACTAATTCTTCCAAAGACTCGAGCTTCACTTTTGGAAGCGGCCACTGCTCAACTCATTTAGGGACATCAGTTAACCATTTCAATGGGAGAGCTCGAGGAATCTGAGCATTGGCTATAAGTTTTCCAATGAGATGGTGAGCGTTGTTCCTAAAGAAGATAAAAGATCCCTTCCCCAAATATTAATAGGTATATTAACAATGTAAAAAGAAACAAATACTTTTTTCCATTAGACAACTGGAATGACAAATGTTGAGTGCTTCTCCACACATCTGCTATAGATCCTAAGCCTGTTAAAATAAGAGGACTTTTATCTTTTTGCCAGTCATTAGGCCACTGCTGGAGAGAAATAACTGAAACATCTGCTCCTGTATCCAATAATCTTTCAAATTGTCTATTTTCAACAATCAGTGACATTGAAGGGCGAGAGTCATTAATAAGTATTTCCCAAAATATACTGTGTCCTGTACTTCCAAAACCACCGACTCTCTCATTTGAATATGAAGGAAACGGGTGATAAGGTAGCAAAAGAAGTTGTGCAATCCATTCCCCTGCCAGTAAATAAAGAGTTTATGATGTAGAGACCATAATTAAAATTTTGTCGACATAGAATCAATTACTCCTGGGAATACAGTCAGTCCTCTTAATGCTGCACTACTTCTCCCCAAAAGCAAACCAAAAGTTCTTCTTGGCAATGGCCAAAAACATTAGTCTGTAGTTTATAAACACCTCCTGGGGCGCTGGAAGATCATCATCATAGAACATAGAAGCAGGGAATGTAAACCGCCAATTTTCTCTCCCTATTTCAGCTTTATCAGCAGCCACCAGGAATAGAGATGCATAAGGTGTTGCAGAAGGGTTAACAGCCTTTGAAGTTCATTTTCTATTTAATAAAAACTTCCAAAAAGCAGCAGTCATTGCCTCTACAGAATCTGAATCCTCCCCCGAACTAACTTCTCCATCTGTCTCAGTGGATGAATCTGTACTACAATCTGGAGGCTTGGGCGGAGGCCGAGGTGAAGCCCCCTCCTCACATTTGCCTTCCTTCTCCTCTCTGCACAAACACATCCTCATACAGGGGATCATCATCCTTCTTAACAGGACATGAGGTGGCCTCACTATCAGCAATCATTAATTTAAAAGCCTGTGTTATAGCATTACATACACTCTACAGCTTTAAAGAAATCACATTTCCTTTTTGATGCTGCCTTCTTAACTCCTTTTGTACCTTTTTCCATTCCTTTAAATTGAGCTGCATTTCTGTCTGATATTTAAACCAATAGCAATGCTTCTCTATAAGGCAGAACAACTCACTCAAACAGCGAGTAGACGTTTTAACTCCTATAAAATGCAGGAGCCCCTTAACCAGCTCCATATATTGTGACCTTAAAGATGGGGAATTCCCCATGTTTTTTTCTTCTTCTTTTCTCTTAACTTTCTTTTCCCCGAAAGTCCCTCTTTCAGCATCCAGCGCTGCCAGGGTGCTTACCCTTTCAGTTCTTTTCTTTTCTTTTTTCCCGAAAGTCCCCCTTTCAGCTTTCCACTCTGGAGTGCTTACCCTTTCGGTTCCGTCGTGCCCCACATTGAGCGCCAGATACTAGCGACGGAATGAAACACCAACACGGCCGAGTGGTTTGAATCTTTTCTTTTTATTCTGCTGCTTCTTGCAGCTGCTTTATTTTATATCTTTTGCACAACAATAAGCAGGGCAAGTTGCCAAACCCTATGATTCAGCGACTATACAGTTCACAGGCGTGGGGCGAGATAACCTTAACCTTAACTTATTTACTGCAGCTAAGAGTTTGTTTTGGGGAACTTCCTTATCAAGTTAGAATCCACATTGTCCCCGGGTCTGTTCCTTTTTGAAGAATCAGAGAAACATGCTTGTATGCAAGAAATGTTCTTTTCCCACGGGATCAAAGGATTTTTGACAGAAATCTCGTTTGTAAGAATACTCAGCCCTGACCAGGAGCCTTGCTTGCAAGAGTCTTCCCAGCTTCCTTTATACTTTGTTCCTACAGCAGGGAAAGGGACCCTCATCTGGAGCTGAGCAGGGGAAAACGGGGCTCCTCTTGAGTCACGGTGGGACCCTCAGTGTTCCTCTTGAGTTGGGATGGGTAGGTCGGAGAACTTCGTGGGTCACATCAAGGATGTGAAAGAGCCTTTCAAGGTCCAAGAGGGAAGGGGTGATTTCCCCTGAGATGCCGCAGTGGACAAAGGCCAAAACACGCCTGCAGGGGAGAAGCTCCTGGTTTTTCTCGAGTTGCAGCAGGGTACTCTCGAGTTACGAAGGGGACGCCAGGGACCAGCCCCTGTGGCCTCAGGAGAGGCCAGTCTCCGTGCGAGTTTTGAGAGGCCTCTGGTGATACCTCCGCAGTTGTCGCCGGGTCCTCAGTCCTCGTCTAGAGCTGAGGCCGGAGCCTGAGCTTTCCTCGCCCATGCGAACATGGGACTTGGGGTTCCCTTGGAGCCCACACTGGGAAGTCAGGTCTCGTCTCGCGTGGAGACGTGCAAGGCCACTATCCTCCCGAGCTGCAGCAGCAGTGTCAGGCTCCCGGTAGAGTGGACACAGTATCTGTGGCTTGCCCTCGAACTACCCCAAGGCTGTTACACATGCCAGTGTGTTGGGAGTCAATCCTCGGGGTGACAGTCGAGGCAGTGCAGGGCAGTCAGGTTCATCTGGAGTGGGAGAGGCATTTGAGGGTCTTGGGGAATGGTGGCATGACCTCTGGTGTTCCTCCCGACTCTCCTGGCGCGAGTGCCTACTCTTGGGATGCAAGGGTGCACCAGGAATCTTTTCCCAAATGATCATGGTCAAGGACCCTTATCTGGAGCAGAGCAGGGGAAAATGGGGCTCCTCTTCCATCACGGCGGGACCCACAGTGTGCCACTCGAGTGGGGATGGGTGGGTCGGGGATCTTCATGGGTCACAGCAAGGGTGTGAAGGAGGCTTTCGAGGTCCAAGTGGGAAGGGGTAAGTTGCAAGGGGCCTCTGGGGATTCCTCCCCAGTCGTCGCCGGGTCGTCAGTCCTCGTCTGGAACTGAGGTCGAAACCTGAGCTTTTCTCACCCGTGCTGACATAGGTGTTGGGGTTCCCCTAGAGTCACCACAGGGGAGTCAGGCCTCTTTGCGCATGGAGACATCCATGGCCCCTTTCCTCCCGAGCTGCAGCAGCAGTGTCAGGCTCTACATCAAGAGGACACAGCGATCTGTGGCTTGCCCTCGAGGTACCCCAGGGCTGTCACACATGCCAGGGTGGTGTGAGTCGATTGTCGGGGTGACAGTCGAGGCAGTGCAGGGCAGTCAGCTTCATCCGGATTGGACGAGGCATTTGAGAGTTGGGAATAGTGGCATGACACCTGATGTTCCTCCCGACACTCTTGGTGCATGCGCCTCCTCGGATGCGAGGGGAGAGCCAGGAAACCTTTCCCAATAGAACAGGGAAAGGGATCCTCATGTGGAGCTGAGCAGCGGAAAACGGGGCTCCTCTTGAGTCGCGGTGGGACACTCGGTGTTCCTCTTGAGTAAGGACGGGTGGATCGGGGAACTTCGTAGGTAACAACAAGAATATAAGGAGACTTTCAAGATCCAAAAGGGAAGGGGGGTTTTCCCCCAAGACACTGCAGGGAACAAGGGCCTCACCCCGCCTGCAAGGGAAAAGATCCTGGTTTTTCTCAAGTTGCGGTGGGTCCTTTCGAATTACGGCAGGGATCCGAGGGAACCACCCCTGTGGCCTCAGGAGAGGCCAGTCTCTGGGCGAGTTGCTAGGGGCCTCTGGGGATTCTTCCCCAGTCAGTGCCGGGTCCTCATTCCTCGTTTGGATCTGAGGCCGGAGTCTGAGCTTTCCTCGCCCGTGCTGACATGGGTCTTGGGGTTCTGCTGGAGCCCCATTGGGGAATCAGGCCTCGTATCGTGTGGAGACGTGCACGGCCGCTATCCTCCCCATCTGTAGCAGCAGGGTCAGGTTCCCCATTGAGCGGACACAGGGATCTGTGGTTTGCCCTCATGGTACCCCAGGGCTGTCACACGTGCCTGTGTGGTGTGAGTCAGTCCTCGCGGTGACAGTCGAGGCAGTTCAGGACAGTCAGGTTCATCTGCAGTGGACTCTGGCATTTGAGGGTCTTGGGGAATGATGGCACAAACCCTGGAATTCCTCTCGACTCTCTCTGGCTAGTGCCTCCTTTTGGGATTGGAGGGGAGGGCCTGGAATCCTTTCCCAATGGATAAGGGAAAGGGACACTCATCTGGAGCTGAGCAGGGGAAAATGGGGGTCCTCTTGAGTCTCGGCGGGACCCTCAGTGTTCCTCTCGAGTGGGGACAATTGGGTGGGTGAACTTCCTGGGTCAAGGCAAAGGTGTGAAGGAACGTTTCCAGGTTCAAGAGGGAAGGGGTGACTTCCCCCGAGATGCCGGAGAGAACAAGGGCCTCACCCCACCTGCAGGGGATAAGTTTCTGGTTTTTCTCGAGTTGTGATGGGGTCCTCTTGAGTTAAGACGGGGACCCAGGGACACGCCTCTGTGGCCTCAGGAGAGGCCAGTCTCCATGCCTATTGTGTTGGGCCTCTGGGAATTCCTCCCCAGTTGGCGCCAAGTCCTCAGTCCTCGTCTGGATCTGAGGCCGGAGCCTGAGCTTTCCTCGCCCGTACTGACATGGGTCTAGGGGTTCCTCTGGAGCCTCCACAGGGGAGTCAGGCCTCGTCTCACTTTGAGATGTACACGGCCGCTTTCCTCCTGAGCCTAAGCAGTAGTGTCAAGCTCCCCGTCGTGCGGACACAGGGATCTGTGGCTTGCCCTCGAGGTGCCACAGGGCTGTCACACGTGCCTGCGTGGCGTGAGTCGATCCTCAGTGTGACAGTCGAGGCAGTTCAGGGCAATCAGGATCATCTGCATTGATGCAGATGCTTTTANGTTGAGCGGACACAGGGATCTGTGGTTTGCCCTCATGGTACCCCAGGGCTGTCACACGTGCCTGTGTGGTGTGAGTCAGTCCTCGCGGTGACAGTCGAGGCAGTTCAGGACAGTCAGGTTCATCTGCAGTGGACTCTGGCATTTGAGGGTCTTGGGGAATGATGGCACAAACCCTGGAATTCCTCTCGACTCTCTCTGGCTAGTGCCTCCTTTTGGGATTGGAGGGGAGGGCCTGGAATCCTTTCCCAATGGATAAGGGAAAGGGACACTCATCTGGAGCTGAGCAGGGGAAAATGGGGGTCCTCTTGAGTCTCGGCGGGACCCTCAGTGTTCCTCTCGAGTGGGGACAATTGGGTGGGTGAACTTCCTGGGTCAAGGCAAAGGTGTGAAGGAACGTTTCCAGGTTCAAGAGGGAAGGGGTGACTTCCCCCGAGATGCCGGAGAGAACAAGGGCCTCACCCCACCTGCAGGGGATAAGTTTCTGGTTTTTCTCGAGTTGTGATGGGGTCCTCTTGAGTTAAGACGGGGACCCAGGGACACGCCTCTGTGGCCTCAGGAGAGGCCAGTCTCCATGCCTATTGTGTTGGGCCTCTGGGAATTCCTCCCCAGTTGGCGCCAAGTCCTCAGTCCTCGTCTGGATCTGAGGCCGGAGCCTGAGCTTTCCTCGCCCGTACTGACATGGGTCTAGGGGTTCCTCTGGAGCCTCCACAGGGGAGTCAGGCCTCGTCTCACTTTGAGATGTACACGGCCGCTTTCCTCCTGAGCCTAAGCAGTAGTGTCAAGCTCCCCGTCGTGCGGACACAGGGATCTGTGGCTTGCCCTCGAGGTGCCACAGGGCTGTCACACGTGCCTACGTGGCGTGAGTCGATCCTCAGTGTGACAGTCGAGGCAGTTCAGGGCAATCAGGATCATCTGCATTGATGCAGATGCTTTTACAGCCTGAGCCACCAGGGAAGCTCCCAAAAGTTTAAAAGAAATTTCAGGTGTTCAAACAGGGTAAAAAAAAAAACAAAAAAACAAAAAAAAAACAGTTTTTTTTTTAATAGTGTTGAATAAAAATCTCTACACAGAAGCATTCAGATAATTGGTACTGATACTCAGCAGTCCATCTCGTATGTGAAGTTAACTCTTCTCTCCTCAAATGTAGGTCCTGCATTATGACTTCCTTCTTAATAAGGCACTCAGGATGGATGTGGGGGGAAATAAAGAATAAAGACAAATGACAAATGTTGGGGAAAATGTACAGAAATTGGAACTCAAACTTTACTTGTGGAGATGTAAAATGGTGCGATCTATGTGTGCAAAGCCAGCATTTTCTCAAAAACATAAAAATGCAATTATCATATCACTCAGCAGTAGCCACAGGACCTAAAATGGTGAGTTTTTATTCCAATCCCAAAGAAAGGCAATGCCAAAGAATGTTCCAACTACCATACAGTTGCACTCAGGTCAGATATTAGCAAAGTAATGCTCAAAATTCTCCAAGCCAGGCTTCAACAGTATGTGAACCATGAACTTGCAGATGTTCAAGCTGGGTTTAAAAAAGGCAGACGACCCAAAGATCAAATTGCCAACATCCTTTGGTTCATTGAAAAAGCAAGAGAGAAAAACTACCAGAAAAGTATCTACTTCTGCTTTTTTGACAATGACAAAGCCTTTGAATGTGCGGAGGACCACAAACTGTGGAAAATT
>SJYW01055822.1:59269-94048 GCA_006410735.1 Raphicerus campestris | reverse complement strand
GTCCATCCTAAAGGAGATCAGTCCTGGGTGTTCATTGGAAGGACTGATGCTAAAGCTGAAACTCCAATAGTTTGGCCACCTCATGCAAAGAGCATTGGAAAAAACCCTGATGCTGGGAAAGATTGAAGGCAGGAGAAGGGGACGACCGAGGATGAGATGGTTGGATAGCATCACAGACTCAGTGGACATGAGTTTGAGGAACTCTGGGAGATGCTGAAGGACAGGGAAGTCTGTGGTGCTGCAGACCACAGGGTCACAAAGAGTCAGACACGACTGAGTGGCTGAACAGCGACAACACCGTGTGGAGCCGCAGTGTTTGTCATTTGGTTAGCTCCTCATCCCCCATCCAGGAGAGGGAGACTTGGTTGGTGGTTGGTAAAACTCTTCGTCCAACTGCCCCAGTGGAGACCCTTCTGTGGCTGAGGCTGCCCCCTCTTCTTCCAGGTTCCATCCTGGACAAAGGACTGGAGGGGAGCGGATGGTAGGCCAGGAGGGGCCAGGGGCCCAAAGCTCACGGAAGCACTACTCCTGCTCTGCCTTCTGGCCGGCGACAGACGCTGCCTCCCCCACTCAGCCACAGCCACAGCCACCCTCCCTGTCCTCAGTCTCCCTCCAAGATTCAGAGAAAGGGAGGAACAGCCAGTTCACCGAGGGGAAGTTCCTCTCTGCGGGCTCTGGAGAAAGCATCCTTCTGACTCTAAGTGTTCATGGCATATTGTTCCTTTTTTTTTTTAACTGAAGTATAGTTGATTTGTAATGTTGGATAGGTTTCAGGTATACAGCACTGTGATTCAGTCAAAGATATATATAGATATGGTTTCTTGGATTCTTTTCCATTATAGGTTATCCCAAGATAACTGTACCAAGTATAGTTCCCTGTATTACACTGTAGGTCCTTGTAGTTTATCTAGTATCACACTATTCTTTTTTTTAACTGTTTATGTTGGAGTATAGTCGATTAACAATATTGTGATAGGTTCAGGTGGACAGCAAAGGGACTCAGCCATACATATACATGTATCCATTCTCCCCCAAATTCCTTCTCATCCAGGCTTCCAAGTAACACTGAGCAGAGTTCCCTGTGCTATACAGTAGGTCCTTGTTGGTTATCCATTTTATATATACCAGTGTCACATTATTCTTATTAACCATCATCCTCAAGAATTTTGCATCATGAAGAGCAAGCACCATAATGTTTATGGGGAGAGAATGTTGTTTTCTTGGATAAAGAATCTCCAAGAGTCTCCACTGTATTCATGTGGCACCAACAGGTGACTACTCACTGACTCTAAACCGACATGTCTGTATGGTGAATTATTCTAAACACGTGCAAACTGAGGTCATTTATAATAAGGAGATTATATATATGTATATATATATAATATACATATTATATATATACATATATATATAATCTATACATATATATAATCTAAAAGGAAATAAAGATATATATAGNCCAGTCCCCCTCCTGCCTCTTATACACCTCTCGATGTGCATAAGAGACAGCCATTGTGTCACAAAATATGTAGTCTGTTTCTCCCAATTCTTAGTAAAGATTAAATGGCTAGCATGGGATAAAGATAAGTATCCAGATAAAAATATTTTAGGGTTTGAAAGCTCATATTCAATCATAAAATAAAACAAAGATTTTTTTCCAATCAGTATTTGAAATCTAAACTTAATCTCTGTTCCTGTTATAAAGCTAAATGTTCCAGCTATTCATTCTACCCTAAGTTCTTAATTCCTGCTTGATAGAAACTAAATTTTTCTTAGCTTTATTCTCTTCTGTAAAAGATATCCTAATAATGCAAGGTAAAAATCAAAATAGTAATCATGATAAAGAGGCCTGGAATTGGAGGAAGATAAATTAAGGGCAGAGCTGTAGATGGAGAAAACAGAGGTCAGGTTTCCATAGTAATAACAAAATAGTACTGACTTTGTGATTTTAACATGGAGTTGTTGCTGCTAGCCTCAATGCGAATTGTGCTTTAAAACTAATGTAAACACATCAATATTCTATAATTACCCTACTAGTGTTCAAAGATTTTATTGATGTAAAATATTTTAACTTCTAATTTAAAAAGTGCTCATCCAAAACAGTGATTATTCCCCATTATCTGCCTCATGTCAGTGTGCTGAAATTAGCTGATTTGACCTCACTGAGACCTATTTTTTTTAGTGTAACTGAAGAACATGATTGCAGCCAAGTTGGACAAATTCCACATTGAGAATAAGCACTGATGCCTCAGCAGCAGTTGGGTAATTAGTTAAAAGTTCATGAAAGTGATGGCTGGTGCGCTAGAGTACACAGTCCTGTGATTTCAATGGAACCAAGCACACTGTTCTCACTCAGATGTGAAATTAATAATAATACCAGCATTCCTTGCTCAACAGAAGTTGAACTGCTCTCAGTCGCAAGTTAAGTCACACATTCATTCCTTGGAACCTCTTTTCCACCCCTCCATACCATCAGGCATGAGGACATTGCTTATCTCAGAACGTTTCATTCTCTATATAGTATTTTCTATCATCAAATTCTATCAACAAGCTACTAACTGACAGTAAACATTTGGGCAGGAAAAAAATACNAAGCACACTGTCCTCACTCAGATGTGAAATTAATAATAATACCAGCATCCCTTGCTCAACAGAAGTTGAACTGCTCTCAGTCGCAAATTAAGTCACACATTCATTCCTTGGAACCTCTTTTCCACCCCTCCATATCATCAGGCATGAGGACATTGCTTATCTCAGAACGTTTCATTCTCTGTATAGTATTTTCTATCATCAAATTCTATCAACAAGCTACTAACTGACAGTAAACATTTGGGCAGGAAAAAAATAGCATTTTGATGGGCTAACGATATACTGAAACACCAATCATCATGGACAGAGAAGTCAACACAATCCATGTACTAATTAGCATCACACATTATTACAAGCAAAACCCCACAGCTTGGAGCACTGGGAAAAGATGATCAGAGCAAAGATTATAGGATTAGGCAGGCTATTATTTCTTATGGAGTAAGTATTTGAACAGCTTGCAGGATATGCTCCAAGGCTGGCTCTTACCTCTGCCTATTGAAACCTTGAGCATTTTCTCACCTGTTACTGTTTACAGACAGGTATTAGATAGCATCACTGACTCAATGGACATGAATTTGAGTCCATTCCAGGAGACAGTGGAGGACAGAGGAGCCTGGCATGCTGTAGCCCATGGGGTCTCCAAGAGTCAGACCCAAATTAGCAACTGAAGAACAATAGTCCTGATTTCTGCCACCAAAAGGACTTTTATAGAACACTGAGGGCTGGACAGGGGTAATCTTCCATTTTTCAAATAACTGATGCTGTGAGAGGGAAACATCGTTCCCCACAGAAATATTCCAGTGAGAGTCTCACAACATAAACAGGTACTCTACAGGGATTATGGAAAGGCAGGCTGAAATTCTACCTTAGAGCTGCAATGTATCCTAAAACACCCCAGAGAACAAAGCTTAGTGGCACCCACAACTTGCCTTGCTGCAACGTCATACCTCTCCCTCTGACATGTCCTCATCTAAACATAATGTAGAGGGTGCCTCGAGCTAGGAGGTACCCAGCACCTGGACCTTCATATATTTATTCAGCTTGTTTTTACTGAATGGCTGCTCCATGCCCAGTGTGAGCCCAGTGGGGATGAATGTGAGCCATGTCTATAGTACTGAGTTCATCAGTTGGATGGTCTTCCTCAGCTCTCTCCGGTCCATCTTCATTTCCCTGACCATACTGTTCTTCCGTAACTGTGAGATGCACAGCACTTAAATCAGCGCGGGGCTTCTTAACTCCCCTGCCCTTCCCCACACTGGCCCCCACTCCCATATGAAAAAATCGGATGTATCTTTTCTAGGAGGAACTTAATTTTTTCCAAGAAGTTCTTCAAGAGGCATATATACTCCAAAGAGTAAAAAGGCATGGTATGCACAGATGGTGCAGCGTCTTCTTATTTTTAAAGAAGATACCAGTCCTTTTCAAACAAGCCCTTCCCAGTATTTAGAAATCCTTTCAAGAAGTCTTTATTTTCACCTCAGACTCCAAGACTTTCTACTCTTTTTAGTCTTTTACATTCACCCTGTCTGTGGAAGAGAGTTTAGCTGATTACACAGATAAACCCTCCATACAAAATAACCATCTGGAGTAGGTTACCCATGTAGCCCTACCAAGATATGTGACTGATTTACCCAAGCTGGCTTACAGATTGTGGATTCTAGAGGAATCAGGATAAGTCAGGGTCAAAGACTCAATTTAAACTGATGTTCCCTGTGAACATTATATGATACATGGGGCTGATGGAAGTCCACACTTCTTGAATATTAAGGCTTCTGCAAACGTATTTCCCCACCCCATCCACTNTAAGTCAGGGTCAAAGACTCAATTTAAACTGATGTTCCCTGTGAACATTATATGATACATGGGGCTGATGGAAGTCCACACTTCTTGAATATTAAGGCTTCTGCAAACGTATTTCCCCACGCCATCCACTTTGCTTCAGAAGGAAGGTAGAATCCACAATCTGAACCCAAGGTTAACACTTCGTGGCATCATCGTCATCTGTGATAAGATAGCCTCCAAACTGCCAATGGCAGAGTGGGGGTTTCATTTTTAAGCATCGCGTTATTTCTAAGGGATGAAGTGTACAAACAATCCTTGGTTTTAGAGAAGGCAGCCTCCCCCCAAAACTCAGTTCATCTCCGTTCAAGTTGGCTGCACCCTCTCTTCATCCGGCTGCTCCCCTCCTGGACTCTGGCTGGCTTTCCCAGTTTAAAATCCCCTGCAGCATTTCTCGTAAACTGTAGCACTTATCAACCAGCCTCCTGATCCTTGGGGGCGTATTGAATATCCGATGAAAACACTGCAGAATTGGACAAGCAATTATTTAGTTTTACAATAATTTCTACTAATTAGAGCAAGCCGATNCATCCAGGAGAGGGAGACTTGGTTGGTGGTTGGTAAAACTCTTCGTCCAACTGCCCCAGTGGAGACCCTTCTGTGGCTGAGGCTGCCCCCTCTTCTTCCAGGTTCCATCCTGGACAAAGGACTGGAGGGGAGCGGATGGTAGGCCAGGAGGGGCCGGGGGCCCAAAGCTCACGGAAGCACTACTCCTGCTCTGCCTTCTGGCCGGCGACAGACGCTGCCTCCCCCACTCAGCCACAGCCACAGCCACCCTCCCTGTCCTCAGTCTCCCTCCAAGATTCAGAGAAAGGGAGGAACAGCCAGTTCACCGAGGGGAAGTTCCTCTCTGCGGGCTCTGGAGAAAGCATCCTTCTGACTCTAAGTGTTCATGGCATATTGTTCCTTTTTTTTTTTAACTGAAGTATAGTTGATTTGTAATGTTGGATAGGTTTCAGGTATACAGCACTGTGATTCAGTCAAAGATATATATAGATATGGTTTCTTGGATTCTTTTCCATTATAGGTTATCCCAAGATAACTGTACCAAGTATAGTTCCCTGTATTACACTGTAGGTCCTTGTAGTTTATCTAGTATCACACTATTCTTTTTTTTAACTGTTTATGTTGGAGTATAGTCGATTAACAATATTGTGATAGGTTCAGGTGGACAGCAAAGGGACTCAGCCATACATATACATGTATCCATTCTCCCCCAAATTCCTTCTCATCCAGGCTTCCAAGTAACACTGAGCAGAGTTCCCTGTGCTATACAGTAGGTCCTTGTTGGTTATCCATTTTATATATACCAGTGTCACATTATTCTTATTAACCATCATCCTCAAGAATTTTGCATCATGAAGAGCAAGCACCATAATGTTTATGGGGAGAGAATGTTGTTTTCTTGGATAAAGAATCTCCAAGAGTCTCCACTGTATTCATGTGGCACCAACAGGTGACTACTCACTGACTCTAAACCGACATGTCTGTATGGTGAATTATTCTAAACACGTGCAAACTGAGGTCATTTATAATAAGGAGATTATATATATGTATATATATATAATATACATATTATATATATACATATATATATAATCTATACATATATATAATCTAAAAGGAAATAAAGATATATATAGAAAGAAGATGCATATGTCTATGAAGATATATTTATCTAAAAAGAAATAAAAAATATATACTTATATATATAATACTTGGTTTCTTTTCAGATAACTTTGTCTTCTAAAACAGCTAGGAGAAAAAAGCCAGTTTCAAAATACTTGAAAGCTTTTATCCATTTAGAGGTAATTTTGTTTTTCAGGCTCACTTTATGACTTAAATTGCTTCAAAATTATTTTCTGCTCAAATGCCAAAGTGTTTTCAAAATGGAAAGATCAAAGTGTCCATCAGACCCCTTCCATGGAAGCTATATTCTATAATCTTAGCAGTATAACCTGCCAACGCTCAGAACTGCCAGAGAAAATGCAGACCACCCAATTAAATGTGAATTTCAGATGAACAACAAATAAACTTTCACTGTAAGAATGTTTCAAAAATTATGTGGGAACTATTTATACTCAGCAACTGACACACACACATACACACAGATTATACTAAAACATTATCCATTGTTTATCTTGGTATCCTGCATTTTTACTTGCAAAATCTGGCAGCCTTTCCCCAAATAAAAGATTTGAATCTCTGCCAGTCCCCATCACCACTCACCACCTTCACTTTAACACCTGATATAAGCCCAGGCAGCAAAAGTAAATGGAAATATTGTTGAGTATTGAGAAACAAAAATTTAGCTGGTATTGAAGAGGATTAAAAAACACAGGCACCATTGGCCAGGTAAATAGGGAATTGGGCAACTTATATAAAACCTTTAAAATATGTAAACTAGAGCATAAGCACGTTCACTTTCAAAGACTTCAGCCATAATGAATGCATCTAGACCTTGCACAACTGAAACCTAGGATATTTTGAGTGCTTAAGACAGAAGAAGGTAAGATGTTTTCTAAATCCCTGTGTGTGTGTGTGTGTGTGTGTGTGTGTGTGTGTGTTTGCACACACGCACGTGCACATGCTCAGTTGCTCTTTGTGACCCAATGGTCGAAATTCCTAGAAAACAGTTAACAGCTAAGGAGACCACACTCACATTTTATTTTGGCATTCGTATTAATTTGCTTAACCTCGCCTGATCCATTCTGTATGTGTGTGTGTCTCTTTCTAGTTACCTGAACAAGAATAAATACCTGACAGTTATTGACCAAGATGCATTTGCTGGAGTTTACAGTGGACCAACCTTGCTGTGAGTAAGACATATGGAAGAACATTTGCCTTTTGGCGCAGGGGAGGAGGGGGCCATTAAGATGATTACCTGATGATGTTTATGGGGAGAATGTTGTTTTCTTGGATAAAGGTTTCCGCTAGTGCTTTTCTGCCCAGCCGTGTAGGCTACTGTTCAGAAGAAAGTCCTTGTTCTTTGAGACTCAGAGGGTCCCACACTCCACTGTGCCATCCTGATGCCTGATGACACCTTGGTGTGGACATTCATGAAGGCCCTCTTATGGAAAAAAAAGACATGTTTGAGCAGCTGACATTTGCAGGCATAAGGTCTACACATAGGAAGAATATACTTAGTCTTTGCCGAGAAATGACTGTTCTTTGCACAGTGTTTGGCAGTAAGAAGGAAGAATATAAATAGCTTGATTCATATCGGGGAAAACTTACTAGAAAAGATGAGATGTGAACATTTTTGTAAAGCAGCATAGAAAAAATGTATGTGTGCATTTGCTCTGATTTATACTGATACCTCTGTATCTATTCATGATCAAGTCCTGTTGATTCTGTCTCCCACAAGCCTCTTTATCAGGGCCACCTTCTTCTTCCCCTTGGTTTTGTCTTAGTTTAGAATCTCATTCTTGAGCAGTCGTTCCATCCTTGCCAAAGTGGAACACAGCCACTCAGGAGAAGTACAAGACAATCCATCAGAGGCAAGAAGTTTCCACCTATAAATAAGAGGTTCCATCAAGTAGGGAATGGGTGCAGCCCAAGGCAACAGTGGGTGGTCCACAATCTTGAAGACATATACACTCACTTTTTCATTTTTAACAATTTCACTTCACTTTAAGATTGAATGCACCCTAGTTAAAAGGGTTTATGGCCTTACTTTCTTAATACACAGCCTTCATATAACAGGGCAGAGTGACCCTGAAAATATCCCATACCTATACTGGGGTTCATTGATAACCCATGGCAAAGTACTTAAAAATATTATGCATTTTTCTTCTTACAAAAAGACAAGTGAAAAAATTGTATTGACCTTTTCCATGATTTTTTTTTTAACCTTGAAGATATTTTTTAAAGACATCTTTAACTGCTCCTTTGAAATAAAAGGTGATATTTCACTAATGAATGAGGAAACTTGTTGCTTTTCTAAAGAAATGTGTGCTTTGGAAAGAGTCTTAGAAACAGGTATTTGGAAACATTTACAGTTATGTAATTTTCCTGATGAAAACAGTGACTATCACTTATAAAAATATTTTTAAAAATCAGAAATCAAATATTAACATGTTTTAAAACCTTTTGAATTGAGCTGCAACGGGTAAAATCCACATGCATAATATATGAAAATGAAACATCTTTAGATTTAGTTTGCAGAAACTATTTACTGACATCTGAGAATATGAATTTCAATAAAAACATATTTGATTACTGAATAGGATTGAGAGATGAGAATCTTAATTTAGCAAGTACAGCCAAGCCTGCCCTATTCCATTTGGAACCATCTGTCTCTGTGAGGTAACTTTCAACTGACAACAATATAAGCCAAAACCAAAATAAACTGACCCAGAAGCAGACCCTGAACAGCTGTATCAGAAAGGGTTAAACAACAATTTTCAAAATCAGTAAAATATATTTAAGGACATTTTTGGTGAAATATTTTTTAAAAGTATTTGTCTGTATCCTATCCTTTTAAATGTNAGCAGACCCTGAACAGCTGTATCAGAAAGGGTTAAACAACAATTTTCAAAATCAGTAAAATATATTTAAGGACATTTTTGGTGAAATATTTTTTAAAAGTATTTGTCTGTATCCTATCCTTTTAAATGTATGGTTGGGCTTTGCTGGTGGCTCAGATGCTAAAAAATCCGCCTGCAGTGTGAGAGAGCAGGGTTGGATCCCTGGGTCAGGAAGATCCCCTGGAGAAGGAAATGGCAACCCACTCCAGTATTCTTGTCTGGAAAATCCCATGGATTGGTTCTTAAAAAGATAAACAAAACTGATAGACTTTTAGCCAGGCTTACCAAAAAAAAAAAAGCCGTGATAAAGAGAATATACTAGAAGCTTATAGAGAGAAAAATCCTGTTACCTCTGAAGCCTGAAGAATCAGAATGCCATCCAATCTTAGCAATAACATTGAAAGTTAGAAAACTACAGAGTATAGCCTTCAGATTTTGAGAAAAAGTAGTAATTTCCAAATATCTGTCGAAGGTGAAGGTAAAATAAAGACATTTTCAGATGTGCAAAGTCTCAACAACTTGGTTTTCGAATCCCCTTTTCTGGGAGCATAGACCAATAAAGAGAAAAATGAGGAATTCAGTGGTCCACACAGGGAAGAGACGAATGGAATTCCAGGATGGCCAAAAGGGAAGTCTTAGGAATTTTGAGACCAGGTTGTCTACATCAACATGAAGGAGGGCTCCAAGAGAAAGGCCTACAAATAAAAAGGGACTAATAGATCATCGGACAGGTTCGACTTTATGAAAAACTGGGCTGAGAGATATTTTAAAACACTTTAGAGCATGTGACAAGACTCAGCAAGAGGTCCTTCAAACCAAGATATGCAAAATTTTAAAAAAAGGAGGAACAGACATCTTGTGAATAAACAAAAAAAGTGACACAAGAAATAAAATGAAATCACAGTGTGCACACTTGTAATAGCCACAATACTAAATACAGACAAGTAATGGCCATAATACTAAATATACACTGGTAATGGCCATAACCAAGTATGTGCTAAAAGTATTTCCGGATAGGAGAGGCAAGTGTCAGGAGGGTGTATGTGGGTGAAGGAAGAGAGCTAAAGGGAGGCAGTGGGTAAATCAAAACCCAATAAATCAAGAAATATTTTCAATTATGGAAAGAATACTGAAAATTGAAAGTGGCTGCTTCCGGGACATCTGGAGGAGGCAATGGCACCCCACTCCAGTACTCTTGCCTGGAAAAATCCCATGTACAGAGGAGCCTGGAAGGCTGCAGTCCATGGGGTCACTGAGGGCTGGACACGACTAAGCGGCTTCACTTTCACTTTTCACTTTCCTGCACTGGAGAAGGAAATGGCAACCCACTCCAGTGTTCTTGCCTGGAGAATCCCAGGGACGGGGGANAAAAAAAAAAAAAAGCCGTGATAAAGAGAATATACTAGAAGCTTATAGAGAGAAAAATCCTGTTACCTCTGAAGCCTGAAGAATCAGAATGCCATCCAATCTTAGCAATAACATTGAAAGTTAGAAAACTACAGAGTATAGCCTTCAGATTTTGAGAAAAAGTAGTAATTTCCAAATATCTGTCGAAGGTGAAGGTAAAATAAAGACATTTTCAGATGTGCAAAGTCTCAACAACTTGGTTTTCGAATCCCCTTTTCTGGGAGCATAGACCAATAAAGAGAAAAATGAGGAATTCAGTGGTCCACACAGGGAAGAGACGAATGGAATTCCAGGATGGCCAAAAGGGAAGTCTTAGGAATTTTGAGACCAGGTTGTCTACATCAACATGAAGGAGGGCTCCAAGAGAAAGGCCTACAAATAAAAAGGGACTAATAGATCATCGGACAGGTTCGACTTTATGAAAAACTGGGCTGAGAGATATTTTAAAACACTTTAGAGCATGTGACAAGACTCAGCAAGAGGTCCTTCAAACCAAGATATGCAAAATTTTAAAAAAAGGAGGAACAGACATCTTGTGAATAAACAAAAAAAGTGACACAAGAAATAAAATGAAATCACAGTGTGCACACTTGTAATAGCCACAATACTAAATACAGACAAGTAATGGCCATAATACTAAATATACACTGGTAATGGCCATAACCAAGTATGTGCTAAAAGTATTTCCGGATAGGAGAGGCAAGTGTCAGGAGGGTGTATGTGGGTGAAGGAAGAGAGCTAAAGGGAGGCAGTGGGTGAATCAAAACCCAATAAATCAAGAAATATTTTCAATTATGGAAAGAATACTGAAAATTGAAAGTGGCTGCTTCCGGGACAATGGCACCCCACTCCAGTACTCTTGCCTGGAAAAATCCCATGTACAGAGGAGCCTGGAAGGCTGCAGTCCATGGGGTCACTGAGGGCTGGACACGACTAAGCGGCTTCACTTTCACTTTTCACTTTCCTGCACTGGAGAAGGAAATGGCAACCCACTCCAGTGTTCTTGCCTGGAGAATCCCAGGGACGGGGGAGCCTGGTGGGCTGCTGTCTATGGGGTCACACACAGCTGGACACGACTGAAGCAACTTAGCAGCAGCAGCAGCAGCAGCTTCTAGGACATTAGAAAGCAGAAGGCAGGCAAGAGCTGCCCAAAGGTCTGCTGTGTGTGTGGTAAGTTTCCAATGTAATTTGCTTTATAAAAATAGGTCCATGCATTATTTTAATGGGTATTTAGGTTAAATTTTAAAAGAATGCAACAAAAGTGTAGGAAGAGAGGACAATGGAGCCTGTAGTATTTGACAAGCCCACAGGAGGAACGTAAGAAATGAATCAGAGTTCAGCCTCATTCCTCAAATTCCAAGCATCAATTAAAAGGCATCTCTTAACTAACCTAACTAACCATGCATGGTCTTGTAACATATTTTAACTCTTGTCTTAAATTTTTTTCAAAATCTTCATTATTTTGTTTCCCCCATAACTTTCCGCCATAACTAGACTTGAAGAGCCTAGAGGAAACTGACTGTGTCTCATACTTTCTGTAATCCCCCCACTTCAAAAAAGACAGCAAATACTCAATAACTATTTGATAAATTATAACTGAATATCAAATAGCCATGTTTTGGCGGTGATTTGGTATAAAAGCCCAGGCTGAAAAATTTTAAACTCTATCTAAAGAGAAGAGAATTAGAACATGTGTATACCTCATAAAGGTATTTGTGAATGAATACAATCATCTCTGTTGACAAAAATGATCAAATCTGCCCAGTTAGTTTACCACCTTTTTCAAGGTCACTGCTTTAAAAGAATCTAACTTAAAACAGGTGCAGCATCTAAAGTGAGATCTTATCTCCAATCCTCACTAGTTTATTAAAAGCCTTTTAAATTTAATTTCATAACATTTTTTACTCATTGATTTTTTTATCGATATATGATCTCATTTTCCACTTTTATGCTTCAAGAGGAGCTCTTGGTGTTTAAAGTCCCAAAGGAAAGAACACACTGAAATGCAATGCTTTCCATAATAAATAACCAGAGTCCTCCAAGGTCTAAATTACATAACTCGCTCTAATAAGCATTTAACTTACTGTTGATAATGACTGTATTATAATTGTCCCACTTACTATTATTATAAGTAACTCCCAAGAAGACAGGATCTCTGTGATCATATCCTTGAGCTTGCATTATGGGTATCAACAAAAACAAACTTTAAAAATAAACTATTGTTGCTATTAGCTGATCAGATTAATCATCTGAAAATCTAAGAGTCATGGCAGTGCCATCTGGGTTTAGAGAAAAATAAACCTTTCATGTATTTCTTTTGACTCAAATAATGCTCTTCACAAGGTCATAGTATTAGATGGCTGAAAAATTGTGGCAGGGTTCTTTCTAGCATGCCCAAAGTCCACAGGCAGGTAGAATACATGATTTTTTAAGTTGATCCTGGGCAAAATTATTTTATTGAGGTATAATTCACATACACTATAACATGCACATTTTCAAAGTATACAGTTTGATGAGTCTTGGCAAAACTATATTACCCTATCTCAGTCAAGACTTAGAACATTTTCATCTCCCAGAAAGTTCTCTCTTGCTCCATCTTCCATAGACATTCACACATTTTTTATTTTTCTGGTGTAAAAACTAGGAGTGAAATTGTCAGGTCACAAGTTAGGTGTATATTTAACTTTTACAGGAAATACTGTCAAACTGTTTTCCAAATGATTGTCTCATTTTCAAGTCCCAACAGTGAAGTATGAGCTTCTTACTTGCCAGTTTACAGTCTTATCAATCTTTTATATTCTAGCCATGCTTGTGGGTGTAAAGTAATATCTCATGGTGATTTTAGTTTGTGTTTCTCTGATGATGTTGAGCATCTTTTCATGTACTTGTTAGCCATTTGTTTACTTTCTTTTGTTAAGGGCCTGTTCAAATATTTTTTTTAAATGAGTGGTTTGCCATTCAATTTATTATTGAGTTGTGGTCCTGCAGAAGAGTTTTGACCAGAATGAAATTAGTTTTAGCCCAAACTACCAGTCCTCTGTCATTCCTAGTTTATTCTTTCTGTTTCTCTTTTCTTTTTAAGGAGAGATAGCTAATCTAACACAAGGTGTTCATTTACTCACTTATTCTGCAGGCATTTTAATGAGCACCTACTGAACCCCATGGACATTATAGGCATAAGACTCTGCCCTGAACGAGGTCACAATCAAATTCAGGAGAAATGTGAATAAGTAACTGTGAGTTTAATGTAAAAAGGATCATAAGAAGTATTTGGAGAATTGAGACATTTCTGGCTAGGATGACCAGCAAAGGCCTTTTAAAGGAGGTGGTGTTAGTGATGGGCTTCAGATGAGAGCTAAAATGGCAACAGACAAGAGACAGAAATGATAAGATGAAGAACAAAGGTAAGCCTAAGAAAACACTAGATATATTCTAAGAGCAATGACAACCAAATAACATAATTTGGGCCAAAGGACAGTGTCTGAAAAGTGTGCTGTGTTGAAATCATGTTGTGGGAATGTGGCCTCACTCAGCAGGTAAGGATGGCCAGCTGAAGGATCACCATGGAATATCCGTTATAGTTTTCATAATCCAGTACAGTTCTGTGGTCCTCTTCCACTCACCCCGTGCCTTGTTGCCTTGGCTCCAACCGTATTAGCCCTGGGGAGCTGGGTCCCAGCAACACTGGGACCTCTCCTCTCTACCTCCTGGCTATTTGGCAGGCACTTACCCCACTTAGGGAGGGAAATCGAGCTCAAAGACCTAATCGGTCTCATGTTCCTTGTCTTCCTTTCTGGAGCAGCTCTCTCAGAGAGGAAGGGAACCTCCTAGGTGTGGAAGACCAGAGGTTTGTCTGCTAGGCTGTTCTGCTCTGGGCTGAGAAATGAGTTGCAAAGACAAACAGATTTCTTGCCATGCCTGGCTTGGGCACCCTGCCAGACTCATGGCAAGGGAATCGGGTTGTTGGGGAAGCAATCAAAGCCATCCTAAGTTTCCAGGGGCCTCGTCTCCAGGGGCCCAGCAAAGGAGAGGGCCTGCAGCCATTCTGTGCAGTCTATGAGAGCTGCAGGGAAGGTCACGGGAGAATCTGAAGAGAAAGAGTAAACAATTACCTTTCTACAATTGTGTGTGTGCTGGCTTCTTGCTAAAAACAAAAGGATGGTCCGCTTCAGCCCGAGGACTCTTTGGACCAAAGGAGTTATGTCAGCCACCCAGGATGCTTTGTTGTTGTCGTTCAGTTGCCAAGGTGTGTCCAGTTTTTTGTGACTCCGTGGACTGAAGCACGCCAGGCTCCTCCATCATCTCCTGGAGTTTGCTCAAACTCATGTCCATTGAGTCAGTGATGCCATCCAACCATCTCATCCTCTGTTGTCCCCTTCTCCTCCTGCCTTCAATCTTTCCCAGCATCAGGGTGTCAGCTGTTCACATCAGGTGGCCGATGTACTAGAGCTTCAGCATTAGTCCTTCCAGTGAATATTCAGGGTTAATTTCCTTTAGGATTAAGTCCCCTTCATGGGTCACAGCCTTGTCATGGTGAAGGGGATGGCATAACTCAATGAAGCTATAAGCCATGCTGTACAGGACCACCCAAGATGGACCAGTCATAGTGGAGAGGTCTGACAAAATGTGGTCCTCTGTAGGAGGCAATCCACTCTAGGATTCTTGCCTTGAGAACCCCATTGAACAGGATCCTTGATTCCCTTCAAGTCCATATTTATTCATTAGTAGAATCTCTTAGCCATTGGAATTATTGCAAAGATCCTCAAAGTGGTACAGATCTTTGGGTTTCTTCAACTGACTAAAAGCCCAGCTACTATTATCCTCAAAAGATGTTCACTTGATCAAGTAGAGGTTTGACAGAAAACAAAATTCTGTAAAGTGACTATCCTTCAATAAAAAAGTATAAATTAAAAAAAAAAAGTTTACTTTAAATAAAGTTCTTCAAAGTAATGGAAGCCACAGTTGAGTGCAGTGTCCTCCAATGATCATTCATTTTACATTAGAGGATTCAGTCTTGTATCTATGCCAAGCCAAAAAGTAAACTAGGATGATTGCATTGCTAAAAAAGAATAATTCACAAATCCATTAACTGTTTCTTGTAACTCAGTTTTGCTCAATTGTTTAAGGGGTTTTCACTTTGATCAAAATTGGTAGAACATAAAAGAATTTTTGCTGAGTCTGAATTCTAGGTAAATAACACTTAAGTTATAGGGGGGAAAATGAGAAAAATGTTTCTAAACCATATAAATTCTTAACAGTTTTATTAACTAATCAGTGCTCTTTAGCCAAGAGCCTTCAACAGTGATGAATCTTCAGAATGAAAAGCAAGTAGGAGAACATTTGTTTTGCAACTTTACATTTAAATAAATCTACTTTTTAGTGAGTGCCTACTAGGCTCAGTGCTGAATATCTCAAATTTTTAAAATTATTTTCTTTTATATTAGCAGCCCCAAAGGATTCTGACCTCTCCAAACTACTCCTTTCATAATTTCTGCTGATTTTACCCATATCAAGTCTCAACTGTATGATGAAAGAAAAGAAATGAGACTGCATAGGGCCACATAGATGAAGTAAAAATGATGTAGACCCTATTGTGTAGCCAGTTTTAGTCATGATCTTATAATTAACTAAAAAATACTGACAACAGATCAACTGATAGGAGGGATGAATCCACCTGGGATTATTATATAATCATTAATTTTATGTAATTATATAAGCAGCCTGGGTTATTTTTAAATAAATAACCAACAAATATAAATAAAGAAGCAGTTTATGGTGTATACAATGAGGCACTCAATTCTTCCCAAGTAAACAGGGATGAGTACTAAAATCCCACTCCAGTGCTCTGGCCTGGGAAATCCCAAGGACAGAGGAGCCGGGTGGGCTACAGTCCATGGGGTCACAAAGAGTTGGACGACTGAGCAACTGAGCTCACAGCACACATACTATGTCTTTGACTCATCTGGAGGTTTTTACTCTTGGAAAACAGGTGGAAGGAAATAAGGTAGATAAGGGTTTTCATTGTGACACACCATCTCTGCCAAGTCTCTGAAATCCATTTTATTATGTTCTGCTTCTGAGTCTAAAAGAAATAAACACTCTGAAAGAAAGTGGACTTTTCATTTCTCCCAGGTAGTGTGCAGGCTGATGGGGATGCTCATTTCATAGGGGTGTGGGGGGTGCTGGAACACAGGGGAGAGGGCTTTGCTGGGCAGGGTGTTTGTGCTTCAGCATTTGACCAGTGGCAGTAAGCTCCCATCATTCCCTTCTGTTTCTGTGTGGAGGAGCCCCAACCTCACTGAATTATAATGCTGTGGTTGCTGTTGTTGCTCAGCCACGTCTGACTCTTTGTGACCCCAGGGACTGCAGCACGCCAGGCTTCCCTGTCCACCACCAACTCCCGGAGCCTGCTCAAACTCATGTCCGTTGTGTTGGTGATGCCATCCAACCATCTCATCCTCTGTTGTCCCCTTCTCCTCCTGCCTTCAATCTTTCCCAGCATCAGTCTTTTCAAATGAGTCAGCTTTTCACATCAGGTGGCCAAAGTATTACAATCTGGAGGTAGTTTTTTCATTGCAGGATCTATAACCCTGAGACAATTAACTCCATGAGATTTCATAGGTCATGGAAGTCAAGGGCTTAAATGAAGTGTAATTATGCAACCTCAAGAGGGAGAAGAAGATAACAGTGATATCTGAGTTACAAAGCAAGTTTGTTTGCATGCAGACTTTAAGACTGGTCATTTATGATTATCTAAATCTTTAGACACACATTTTCCTAATAATAGGGGCCAGTTTTGAGCTTCAAGGGTGTGCTAGATTCTTTACAGATGGTCTATTATATTTACCTTGAGTTGTTTTAACTATTCATTAGTAGATGTTATCACTATTTAACAATAACTCAGGTGCAGAGAAATCAGGTGAGCCCCCAAGGTCACCTGGCCGTAAGGGGTGATGTTAGGATGCAAACCCAGCCCTAACGGAGAAGCATCATCAATTCCTAGAATATCAGATCAACCCTTTTCACTTAAGATTATCTGTGCGTCTGTTGTAATTTCTGAACTTCACTTCATCCCCTTCTTAAATTTCTACCTAAAACCCTCCAGTTCTTGAATATCTGACTTGGAAAAGAGAAACCCTCACAAAG
This sequence comes from Raphicerus campestris, assembly GCA_006410735.1. Taxonomy (NCBI): domain Eukaryota; kingdom Metazoa; phylum Chordata; class Mammalia; order Artiodactyla; family Bovidae; genus Raphicerus; species Raphicerus campestris. Next base: position 76,538 of record SJYW01055822.1, on the reverse strand, counting down.
TCCTCAGAGACCTTTTGCTGTTTGCCCCCTCACCTCCCCCCCATGAGTCTTTATCTGTGATCCCTTGTCCTATGTCTTCCCTCCCACTCCACTCCAGCCACAATGAACCGGTGCCCCCAGGCGTGTCCTCAGCTTGGGGGCTATGCACTCGCTGTTTTCTCTACCCAGGAGGCTCCTTCCCTGGAGATCCATGGGCTTGTTCCTCCACCTCCTTCAAGTTTTTCCTTAAACGTAAGCTTCTCAGGTCTTCCCTGAATTCTCTATTTAAATTTGAAGCTGCCTATTACCCTTTATCCCAGTTTCCTGCTTTCTTTTTCTTTGTGATACTTAGCACCACCTAAACTTCTAGACATCTTAGATGTCTGCTGACTTGTTTACTCTCTTTCTCCCTCCACTAGTATATAAATGCAATGAGAGGAGGGATTTTTGTCAGTCTTTCCCCACGGAAANTATGGCTGCAGTCACCATCTACAGTGATTTTGGAGCCCCCCAAAATAAAGTGTCACTGTTTCCATTGTTTCCACATAAATTTGACATGAAGTGATGGGACCAGATACCATGATCTTAGTTTTCTGAATGTTGAGCTTTAAGCCAACTTTTTCACTCTCCTCTTTCACTTTCATTAAGGGGATCTTCAGTTCTTCTTTGCTTTCTGCCATAAGGGTGGTGTCATCTGCGTATCTTAGGTTATTCATATTTCTCCCGGCAATCTTGATTCCAGCTTGTGCTTCTTCCAGCCCAGCGTTTCTCATGATGTACTCTTCAGAGAAGTTAAATAAGCAGGGTGACAATATACAGCCTTGACGTACTCCTTTTCCTATTTGGAACCAGTCTGTCTTCTCAAGAGGCAGGCCAGGTGCTCTGGTATTCCCATCTCTTTCAGAATTTTCCATAGTTTATTGTGATCCACACAGTCAAAGGCTTTGGCATAGTCAATCAAGCAGAAATAGATGTTTTTCTGGAACTCTCTTGCTTTTTCCATGATCGATCAATGTTGGCAATTTGATCTCTGGTTCCTCTGCCTTTTCTAAAACCAGCTTGAACATCAGGAAGTTCACGGTTCACATATTGCTGAAGCCTGGCTTGGAGAATTTTGAGCATTACTTTACTAGCGTGTGAGGTGAGTGCAATTGTGCGGTAGTTTGAGCATTCTTTGGCATTGCCTTTCTTTGGAATTGGAATGAAAACTGACCTTTTCCAGTAGATAATCAATAATTTTGAACCAAAGCAATAGATGGGGCAAGAATCGTCGTACATTTCTGTTCCTGGGTTGTCTTGGCATTAAAGTTCCAGGAAGAATGCTTTTATTTTTCTGAATTGAAAATGAGAAAGAGCTTCATTTTCTGAAAATGAACAAGCACAGCAGCGAAGTAGTGCACGTGAACAACTTGCAAATTCTTATTGCAAGTCATCTACACGTGAAAAAATGAAAGGCATTTACTCCTGGGCAATGGCAGCTTGGAAGGATCCTTTAGAGTAGAATATCTAATTTTAAAATATGCTAATTATTGACTCATGTTATAGAAATATAAACAGTTTATATAAAATGAAGTTGGGACTTCCCTGGTGGGCCAGTGGTTAAGAATTTGCCTTCCAATACAAGGGACGCAGGTTCGATCCCTGGTCAGGGAACTAAAATTCCCACATGCCACAGGGCAACCAAGCCCGTGCACAACTAGAGAGAAGCCTGCATGAAGGCCGCACACTGGCTGGGAAAGACCCCGCATGATGCAGCAGAGATCCCATGCGCCTCACCTAGGAGCCAATGCAGCCAAAGCCAAGCAAGAAACAAACAAAATATATATATATATTTTGTATATATATATATATTTAAATGAAGTTGAACAGATGCCCTCCTTCCTTACTGTGCTTTGGGCCATTATTTCTCCTCCTCCTTAAAAATCTATCCTCAACCTTGAGTCTTTCTTTTTCGGAAGGTTTTTAAGGTAGCATTTCTTAACAGTTAACATGTACATAATAGGAAAGCAAAAAACACAGGAAGCAAAAAACAAAGTCATTCATAGTCACAAGCAGTCTACCATTTGACATGGCCTTCTAGGTCTCATCTGTGTATTTTCACAACTGAGCATCCATTTTTATGTAATTAAGATGATACAGTTATGGATCTTGCTGTTTCACACATCATGAATATTTACCATTTCAAAATCCCAAAGCTATGAGTGTTTTGATAACCAAGAATACATTACACTGACTCAATCTGGAAGGAAAAAACATAATCTTGCCTTTCTTGGCGACAAAAATTTTGAAGACAAAAAATGGCAATAGACCTCTAGATAAACATATTGGCGTAACTATGATTAAAATACTACATTCCCTTAATGTTCAGTTAAAAATGAGACATAAAGCAACAGAGTACACAAAGGATAATGCTTCTAAGAGGATTCATTGTCCACTCTAAACTATAAAGTATTAGAAAGGAGGTATGTTTCTGCTGAATTAATTATTTAAGTATGCATTCCCGTGGTACAGCCAGGAGACGCACTTACATCAGTGGTTATCATCAGAATATAAATATGCACACATCCACATCCAGCCCTCCCTCTATGCTTCCTTCTGCCCCTCAGCTGCCAACCTAAACGAACAAGTCCTGACATACATTTCTCAGTGATGATTTAATAATTCCAGGCCCAAGATGCTACCTTTTTTAAAAAAAATCAATGATAACAAAGGTATTTACAAATTGGCTAATTCATTACTTCTACTTTTTATCATACATTGTTACCTCAGGACATTTAAAAACTCTAGATGTTGCAAAATAATGAACCTTGTCCACAATAAACATAAGTGCTTCACGAAAATGCACATACAGACCTATGGTTATAACCTAAAACTGTCTTCCAGATAATGGAGATATTAGCCAAGAGCCTGTCCCCTCACCCTTCCTTTACTCCTCCTCTAGAATTTCAGTGACCAAGTACAAGACTACATCCAGCTCCAACCCTACCTTGATTCTCATGCCCTCAGCCATTACCACCCAGATATCTTTTCTGTTGTTACTGGTGAACTCCAGAGTCATCCTATCTCTTCATTGCTTGAGGATCTCAACTCCCGATGCACTGATTCCTCTACCCTGCTTCTCTTGTAATTGTTGATGTAGATCAAGTATCCATGCAGATCTTCTTTCCTATGCCTTGGCCTCTGAGTGAGTCACTTGGTCACTCCGATAAACGTGTTTACCACTCTGCCTCTCGACTCCCCTTCTGTGGCCATAGGCCTGTCGTTACCAAAGATTCCAAGCCCTCATAGTCTCAGTCTCAAACATCCTGCTGTCTTTCTATGTGTTTCCTTCTCATACAGTCATCCCTTCAATTCTTTGGTCTGATTAGGAGCTACAGTCTGTTGAAAAACAGTTTTTCACAACATGTGAGTTTCAAGTTGTTTTATCTCGGGCAAAATGAGGACTGCAACCTAGAAGACAGCATCCCAGACAGTTATAAGAAATTGCTCCGAGGAGGTGAGAGGAGGAACTAGGATATACAGAGGTTTTGCAACAAAGGGTAGGTAGTCGGGGACACCAACTTTGGGAACACCGAAGATTACTGTTAATTTAGGAAATCAGACATGTCAAGTTACAGAATTTAGTGCTTTTCTATGTGTGGAAAGATGCAAGTCCGGACTCACTGAAATCACTCCTTTGACATGCACCTCAGCTGTCTGGGGCCAGTGTCCTGCATTTTCACATTCCAGGTCTCCTCAGGGCTCACTGTGGGGAGTGGCTGCAGTCTGCTGGCTGCTAGATGGCAGGTATTCTTCCTTTCTGCGTTTGCTCAGGGCTCACCAGCTCACCATTTGTGGTGGCTGCAACTGCTGATGACTGTGACACCCTTTGGGCTTCCCTGGTGGCACCAGTGGTAAAGAACCCACCTGCCAGTGCAGGAGATGTAAGAGACGTAGGTTTGATCCCTGGGTCAGGAAGAGCCCCTGGAGGAGAGCATGACAACCCACTTCCTATTCTTTCCCGGAGGGTCCCCTGGACAGAGGAGCCTGGCAGGCTACAGTCCATGGGGTCNATTTGACATGGCCTTCTAGGTCTCATCTGTGTATTTTCACAACTGAGCATCCATTTTTATGTAATTAAGATGATACAGTTATGGATCTTGCTGTTTCACACATCATGAATATTTACCATTTCAAAATCCCAAAGCTATGAGTGTTTTGATAACCAAGAATACATTACACTGACTCAATCTGGAAGGAAAAAACATAATCTTGCCTTTCTTGGCGACAAAAATTTTGAAGACAAAAAATGGCAATAGACCTCTAGATAAACATATTGGCGTAACTATGATTAAAATACTACATTCCCTTAATGTTCAGTTAAAAATGAGACATAAAGCAACAGAGTACACAAAGGATAATGCTTCTAAGAGGATTCATTGTCCACTCTAAACTATAAAGTATTAGAAAGGAGGTATGTTTCTGCTGAATTAATTATTTAAGTATGCATTCCCGTGGTACAGCCAGGAGACGCACTTACATCAGTGGTTATCATCAGAATATAAATATGCACACATCCACATCCAGCCCTCCCTCTATGCTTCCTTCTGCCCCTCAGCTGCCAACCTAAACGAACAAGTCCTGACATACATTTCTCAGTGATGATTTAATAATTCCAGGCCCAAGATGCTACCTTTTTTAAAAAAAATCAATGATAACAAAGGTATTTACAAATTGGCTAATTCATTACTTCTACTTTTTATCATACATTGTTACCTCAGGACATTTAAAAACTCTAGATGTTGCAAAATAATGAACCTTGTCCACAATAAACATAAGTGCTTCACGAAAATGCACATACAGACCTATGGTTATAACCTAAAACTGTCTTCCAGATAATGGAGATATTAACCAAGAGCCTGTCCCCTCACCCTTCCTTTACTCCTCCTCTAGAATTTCAGTGACCAAGTACAAGACTACATCCAGCTCCAACCCTACCTTGATTCTCATGCCCTCAGCCATTACCACCCAGATATCTTTTCTGTTGTTACTGGTGAACTCCAGAGTCATCCTATCTCTTCATTGCTTGAGGATCTCAACTCCCGATGCACTGATTCCTCTACCCTGCTTCTCTTGTAATTGTTGATGTAGATCAAGTATCCATGCAGATCTTCTTTCCTATGCCTTGGCCTCTGAGTGAGTCACTTGGTCACTCCGATAAACGTGTTTACCACTCTGCCTCTCGACTCCCCTTCTGTGGCCATAGGCCTGTCGTTACCAAAGATTCCAAGCCCTCATAGTCTCAGTCTCAAACATCCTGCTGTCTTTCTATGTGTTTCCTTCTCATACAGTCATTCCTTCAATTCTTTGGTCTGATTAGGAGCTACAGTCTGTTGAAAAACAGTTTTTCACAACATGTGAGTTTCAAGTTGTTTTATCTCGGGCAAAATGAGGACTGCAACCTAGAAGACAGCATCCCAGACAGTTATAAGAAACTGCTCCGAGGAGGTGAGAGGAGGAACTAGGATATACAGAGGTTTTGCAACAAAGGGTAGGTAGTCGGGGACACCAACTTTGGGAACACCGAAGATTACTGTTAATTTAGGAAATCAGACATGTCAAGTTACAGAATTTAGTGCTTTTCTATGTGTGGAAAGATGCAAGTCCGGACTCACTGAAATCACTCCTTTGACATGCACCTCAGCTGTCTGGGGCCAGTGTCCTGCATTTTCACATTCCAGGTCTCCTCAGGGCTCACTGTGGGGAGTGGCTGCAGTCTGCTGGCTGCTAGATGGCAGGTATTCTTCCTTTCTGCGTTTGCTCAGGGCTCACCAGCTCACCATTTGTGGTGGCTGCAACTGCTGATGACTGTGACACCCTTTGGGCTTCCCTGGTGGCAGCAGTGGTAAAGAACCCACCTGCCAGTGCAGGAGATGTAAGAGACGTAGGTTTGATCCCTGGGTCAGGAAGAGCCCCTGGAGGAGAGCATGACAACCCACTTCCTATTCTTTCCCGGAGGGTCCCCTGGACAGAGGAGCCTGGCAGGCTACAGTCCATGGGGTCCCAAAGAATCGGATATGACTGAAGTGACTTATCACATGCATGCACGTGACATCCTTTGTTTATTGATATGGCAGGAAAGAGCTTCTGTCTTAGCTCAGTCAGTAAAGAATCCGCCTACAATGCGGGAGACCCAGGTTTGATTCCTTGGTCCGGAAGATTCCCTGAAGAAGGAAATGGCAACCTACTTCAAGATTCTTGCCTGGAAAATCCAAGGGACAGACAAGCCTGGTGGGCTACAGTCCATGGGGTCACAAGAGCCAGACATGATTTAGTGACTAAACTACCACCATGGCAGGAAATACTCTATTTCTCAAGTCCATTATTAATATCTCACTGTCTTTCACCTCTCTCATATCTTCATTTCTTTCTTATGAAGATTAGTTTCCATCATCTATCATTATAAGCAGTGACTTGTATTCATAACCAACTACCTTGACCCTCTCTCTATCATCCTTGCCTAGAAAAACTCTACCTTGGTTAAATCCAATTACCCACCTACTATGGACTGGACTTTTGCAGGTGAGCTTGGCAAGCAGTTTCACTTTAAATCATTCACCCCAAGTAAACCCTAAGTGCTATACAGCAATAACATCCCATTTCCCAAGTTACTCTCCCTCTCTCCCAGATAAACATGCCAGGCCTCCTCCCCTCTCCTCCATTCTCTAGTTCTCTCTCAATCTCATGCTCACATGATCACCTTGACTTCTATTTCATCTAAAATAAAATCAACCAGAAGAGAATTCCGCATGGTCCCAGAGCTACCCATCTTCCTGAATCTATGTGCACATCCTCTGTCTCCTCTCCTGAATTTTAAGTCACCTTTTAATCTTGGGCCCTATGCCCTCTCAGCAATCCAAGGGCATTGCTTCAGCAATCCTTGCCCTTCTGTCCAATAGCATCTATATTTTCCTCTTTACTGGATTACCTCCCATCAACATTTAAACACGCTATTGTTTCTCCCATTATAAAACAATATTTCTTGAGCTAAAGGATACCTGAGAGACATATCAGTCAGCTGCAGTTCTTAAATGAATATGGATCCTGACTCCAGTGAGATAACTGCCTTGCCTCTTTTGGAACACTGATTATTTGGTGACTTTAAAGAGTTATTATTATATTTAGAGTTTTTTTTTTTTAATTCTTAAGAGATACTTTAGGGTTATATATTGAAAAATTTATAATTTAAAAATGTCCTTCAAGTTTATGTCTAATTCTGTGTCCTTTTGTAGCAAGATGTGGCAAGGGTTGGCTAGAATTCTAAATCCTCTCCCCAATGCCTGTTAAGCTCACTCCAGTTAGGTTTTCACCATGCCACCAAAACTGCTCTTTTCAAGATCACCAGTGACTTCCACAGTTGCCAAATCAAATGGCCAATTCTTAGTTCATGTCTCAGAAGCATTTGACTCAGTTGATGACTTGATCTTCCTTATAATACTTTGTTCTTTTGGCTTCCAAGACACCACCCTCCCTTGGTTTCTCTCCACACCTCTGGTTGCTTCTTACGAGTTTCTTTTTCTAGTCCTTCCTCTTCTTCCTGATCTCCTGTTGTCAGAGAGCCCCAGGGCTCCACCTTTGGCCTTCTTTCTATCTCTTTATCCACATCCTTGGTGATCTCATCCACTCATATGTCTTTGCATACTGCCTGTGATGCCTAAATAGAAATCACCAATTCAAACAGCTCCACCAAATTCCAGACTTACAACACACTGCCTACTTGACAAGCCACCTGGATGTCTAACAGGCATCTCAAACTTGACCTGTGAAAACTAGATGTTGATCATTCTTCCAAACCTGCCTCACCTGCAGCTTTCCTCATCTCACCAAGTGGCACTTCCATTCTTCCAGCTGCAGACCATCAGTCATAGAATCATTCTTGACCTTCCTCTCATACTCCATATCCAAAAGAAAATCCCATTGGTTCTACCTTTAAATCTATACAGACTCCAGCCACTCTCAGCATCTCCACGGCTACCCCTCTGGTCCAAGAACCATCCCATCTCTTGCTGGTCTGCTTGTTTCCACCCTTTGCTCCCTTTGGTTTACTTTCAAAGCAGTAGTCAGTTTGATCCTTTTAAGGTAAGTCAGACTATACCATCCCTCTGAAGGCGTTTGCTCTCTCTCTAATGAGAAGACAAACTCCCCTGGATGGTCTACAAGGCACATGTGACCTGCTCCCCGTGCCTTCTCTGACTTCTCGCATGTTTCCCGCTCTCACGTCCTGCTGTCTCAGCTCCAGCCACACCGGCCTCACCGCTTGTTTAAACAACACAGGTACACTGTTGCCGCAGGGCCTTTGTACTGACTGGTCTCTTCCTGGGATGNTGCTCTCTAATGAGAAGACAAACTCCCCTGGATGGTCTACAAGGCACATGTGACCTGCTCCCCGTGCCTTCTCTGACTTCTTGCATGTTTCCCGCTCTCACGTCCTGCTGTCTCAGCTCCAGCCACACTGGCCTCACCGCTTGTTTAAACAACACAGGTACACTGTCGCCGCAGGGCCTTTGTACTGACTGGTCTCTTCCTGGGATGCTCTTTCCCAGATAGAAGTGTGGCTTTCTCCCTCAGCTCCTTCAGGCCTTTGCTCAACCAGCTCCTCAGTGAGGCCTTGGCTGACAGCCTCCCCCATCTCTAACTGACCTGCCTCTGGGCTCTTCCCTTCCCCTGCTCTATGCTGCTTTTCCCCATGGTACTGATCATCAGCAGCTAACATACTATGCGTTTTACTTTTATTTTTTAAAAAAATTGTTCTTCTCGCCCCCCCTAGAATGTAAGCACAAGAAGTACGGTAATTTCTGCATGCTTAGTTTACTGCTCTACCTGAGACACAGAAAACAATCCAGCGATCCTTATTAAATAAATGCATATCCTATTTTACAATTCTTTCAAACAAATAATGGCAGGCCAACTGTCTTGAACTTAAAGCCTCTAAGCCCTTATTATCAATTAGTTAATGAAACTGCTTTTTAAACAGTCAATTAACCTTTTTTCTGCTCTTAGATGCATTTCCATCTACCAATTTACAGATGTGACTACACATTCATAATGAATCAGTGTCTACATGTTGACCTTTAGAGAAGCCCACGTTCATTACAAGCAGACATAAAAGAGACTTGTAATTGCTGCTGAAACACTGGAGAGCTGATTAGTGCTTATTTAACTTGCAATTGAATTCATCAAAGGTTAACTGTGTATTTGATCATGATAAAACATCTCACACACACAAAATGGACATTGTTCCAATGTTTNGTAATTGCTGCTGAAACACTGGAGAGCTGATTAGTGCTTATTTAACTTGCAATTGAATTCATCAAAGGTTAACTGTGTATTTGATCATGATAAAACATCTCACACACAAAAAAATGGACATTGTTCCAATGTTTGGCAATGCTAGAACACATAATTGCTAATGAGAAGCAATTTGTTCTTGCTGTGACGTCAAATATCAGTTGGCTTTTTTTTCCCCCCCTGGCATCATTAAAATTTGGTGATATTCTTCCCTGGGACATAACCCTGCAGGATTCATTCCCTCCAAACTCAGGTCCTGTTACTTTCATTAGACACTTAACTTGAGAAGGTTCCCATGACCTAGGCAATTAGACTTCAAACCGTCTGCCAGGCTTGGCTCAGCTGCATGCTGTTTGTGAGTAAATACTGGCTAGAGACAAATTCTCTTGAAGCTCAGTGCCCCTCACTTGATGAGCTCTTTGTGGAAAGTGCCAGAGTCAGACAGCGGAGGGCAAGGCCCTCCAGCTTGTAGACTTCACTCCGCATGGCTGCATTTGCAAAGGAATTCAGGTCCCTTGCCAGCTGATAGCTACTCTCCATATCCTTCTCACTCCAGTACCAACATTTATAAATTTTAACTGTACCCNAAAGGTCCTGGCCGCTCACCCTCTGATCACTGTTGTCTCCCTCTCAGGGACATTTCTTATACCAGTGTCACTGCACTACCATCCAAAGGCCTGGAACACCTGAAGGAACTGATAGCAAGAAACACTTGGACTCTAAAGAAACTTCCTCTTTCCTTGACTTTCCTTCACCTCACACGGGCCGACCTTTCTTATCCGAGCCACTGCTGTGCTTTTAAGAATCAGAAGAATATCAGAGGGTAAGTGGCAGTGTCTACATTAAGTAACAAATGGTTTTGGTGGAATTTGAATTAATATCTGGGTATGAAGAAGAAGTTATGTTGTTTGCAAAACAGGTGGAGAAGAATTTGGAAGCGTCCATAAGAAACATGAAGTCCATGGGACACAATGACTCTGCAGAGCAAAAGTGTCTGCAGATAAGAAATAAGGCTTGTATCTCTGGATCAAAGCAGAGGCGGGGAGGATTTTAGGCAGTGATGCAGGAGAGACAGGAATGTTTTCTCATGAGCCTCCAAACAAGGTAGAATAGGCAGTCTGCTGCAGATTTGAAACACCACTCCATGGACGAATCTGCTCAGCAGCTGCAGCCATCTGAAGAATCTCTTTGGGATCAATCTGGTGGGCTAGCGAAACACTAACGCTCACTTTTGTAAGCATGCCTGCACAACAGTGTCTCTTTATTCATCTGTTCAGTAAACATTTATTGAGCACCTATTGTGTGCCCGGCACTGTCCTACCCTCAACAATAAATAGGACAGACCAGAGCCTTCTTGCATTTTGTTTACATTCTAGTATGGAAGTCAGAAAAGAAACAGGCAAACAAGAAAGAAGATCTCAGATAGTGCTATAAGGGAAATGAACACAAGGGTCAGACAGTTTATTAAAGAAGAGGAAGAAAGGCTCTTCTGAGGAAAGACAATTTGAGTTTAAACTGAATACTGAGTAGAGGCAGCCAGGAGTTTTTCAGGCAAAGGGAATGTGGAATTCTGAAGCTCTGAGTAGGAATGATAATAATACTAACAGCAACCAGCAGAGTCAGACACGGCTGAGCCCACACACCCTCACACGCACATCTACCTGGCACTAACAACGTTCCAGGTGCTGCCTTAAGAACTTTAAAATGATACATTCATCTATTTCCATAAGAACCCAAAATAAAATACTCTCACTCTCCCATTCTATACATTAATAAACCAATACTCACAGACCTTCCCAAGGTGAAATAACCAGGAAATAGTAGAATCAGGTCCTAACCTAGGCAGACTGGATCTAGTATCCATGTTTTTGTTTTTTTTTAAATCACTACTGTTCTTGAACTGGTTGCAGAAGAGCAATAAGGACAGCATGTCAGTGGGTCATATTTGGGGAGGGGCAGTAACAGGAAATGGTGCAGGAGAGACAGGCCTGACTGGATTCTATAGAATCCTGTGTATCACACTACGTAGTCTGCATATTTTGCTAAGTGTGGTGGGGACCATTAGTGGGTTTCCAACAAGTGGTGACTTTCTATCCACTGCCTTGCAGAATCCTTCAGTCTTTAATGTGTAATGAGAGCAGTATTCGGGGCCTGCGTCAGAGAAAATCCACGAGTGCTTTAAATGGTCCCTTCTACCAGGAATATGAGGAGGATCTGGGTGATGGCAGTGCTGGGTACAAGGAGAACTCCAAGTTCCAAGATACCCACAGCAACTCTCATTACTACGTCTTCTTTGAGGAACAAGAAGATGAGATCATCGGTTTTGGCCAAGAGCTCAAAAACCCCCAGGAGGAGGCTCTGCAGGCCTTTGACAGCCATTACGACTATACCGTGTGCGGGGTGAGTGAGGACATGGTGTGTACCCCCAAGTCAGATGAGTTCAACCCCTGTGAGGATATCATGGGCTACAAGTTCCTGAGAATTGTGGTGTGGTTTGTAAGTCTGCTGGCTCTTCTGGGCAACGTCTTCGTTCTGGTCATCCTCCTCACAAGCCACTACAAGCTGACCGTCCCACGCTTCCTCATGTGCAACCTGGCCTTCGCAGACTTCTGCATGGGGTTGTATCTGCTCCTCATTGCCTCCGTAGACCTCTACACTCAGTCCGAGTACTACAACCATGCCATCGACTGGCAGACAGGCCCTGGCTGCAACACAGCTGGCTTCTTCACCGTCTTTGCCAGCGAGTTGTCCGTGTACACGCTGACGGTCATCACCTTGGAGCGCTGGTATGCCATCACCTTCGCCATGCACCTGGACCGCAAGATCCGCCTCTGGCACGCCTGTGTCATCATGCTGGGGGGCTGGGTCTGCTGCTTCCTGCTCGCCCTGCTCCCTTTGGTGGGAATAAGCAGCTATGCCAAGGTCAGCATCTGCCTGCCCATGGACACCGAGACTCCTCTTGCCCTGGCGTACATTATCCTCGTGCTGTTACTCAACATCGTTGCCTTTATCATCGTCTGCGCCTGTTATGTGAAGATCTACATCACAGTCCGAAATCCCCACTACAACCCAGGGGACAAAGATACCAGAATCGCCAAAAGGATGGCTGTGCTGATCTTCACTGACTTCATGTGCATGGCCCCAATCTCTTTCTATGCTCTGTCAGCCCTTATGAACAAGCCTCTCATCACCGTTACCAACTCCAAAATCTTGCTGGTCCTCTTCTACCCACTTAACTCCTGTGCCAATCCATTCCTCTATGCCATTTTCACCAAAGCCTTCCAGAGGGATGTGTTTATGCTGCTCAGCAAGTTTGGCATCTGTAAACGCCAGGCTCAGGCATACCAGGGTCAGAGAGTTTCTCCAAAGAACAGCACCAGTATTCGGGTCCAAAAGGTTCCCCCAGATGTGAGGCAGAGTCTCCCCAATGTGCAGGATGACTATGAACTGCTTGAAAACTCTCATCTAACCCCAAAGCAGCAGGACCAAACCTCAAAAGAGTATAAGCAAACAGTTTTGTAAGTGGTACAAGGACTTAGGCTGGTTTTTTGAGCATCATTCCAACCATCGACACAACATATGGCTGATCTAATCTGTAGATAAAGTTCATGTCTGGAGAGGGACTAACAGTAACCTAATCATTGCCTCCAAGAAGGAAGAGAGGCAACTGGCGTGTCTGAATTCCAGGTGGTAACACAGTAATCTATACTTCCTAGAAGATTTACTGGATATTAAGTGCAGTGATGTCACTGTATAAAATTCTTAATACATATCAACTGAGCCATGTTGACAGTACGCTGTCTCACTTTTATATAGCATTTCATACTAAAGATTTAGCAAATGGCAAATGTTACTAACTTGGTTGGTGACCACAAGATAAAACTGACTCCGTGTTGGTTCAGTTCAATTTCATGTTCACTGATACAACCCAAGAGAGTTTGATTTCCATGAAACTGAAACATCCAAGAGGACATCATACAAGGAACAGCTGTTTTGACACATGAAGGGGAGGAGAAGGCTTTTTTTTTTTTTNATTACCGACTTGATGGACGGCAGTTTGGGTAAAATCCAGGAGTTGGTGATGGACAGGGAGGCCTGGCGTGCTGCAGTTCACAGGGTCACAAAGAATCGGACAAGACTGAGTGACTGAACTGAACTGAACTGATATACACTACCATGTGTAAAACAGCTAGCTAGTGGGGAGCTGCCATATAGCACAGGGAGCTCAGCTCGGTGCTGTGATGACCTAGAGGTGTAGGGTGGGGATGGAATGGGTGGGAGGGAAGCTAGAGAAGGAGGGGATATATGTTTATAGACACATATAGCTGATTCACCTTGTTGTAAAGCAGAAGCTAACACAGCACTGTAAAGCATTTATACTCCAATCTAAAAGTTTTTTCAACTTAGAAGCATAGTATCCCTCATTAGACCAGTGGCTATGTGTAATATCTCAGAGGGCATGTTCAGTAGAAGGCATCATGTCATCTCCCCATGAATCTCGGGCCTGTCTGAATTCTAAAAGGTCCTGGCCGCTCACCCTCTGATCACTGTTGTCTCCCTCTCAGGGACATTTCTTATACCAGTGTCACTGCACTACCATCCAAAGGCCTGGAACACCTGAAGGAACTGATAGCAAGAAACACTTGGACTCTAAAGAAACTTCCTCTTTCCTTGACTTTCCTTCACCTCACACGGGCCGACCTTTCTTATCCGAGCCACTGCTGTGCTTTTAAGAATCAGAAGAATATCAGAGGGTAAGTGGCAGTGTCTACATTAAGTAACAAATGGTTTTGGTGGAATTTGAATTAATATCTGGGTATGAAGAAGAAGTTATGTTGTTTGCAAAACAGGTGGAGAAGAATTTGGAAGCGTCCATAAGAAACATGAAGTCCATGGGACACAATGACTCTGCAGAGCAAAAGTGTCTGCAGATAAGAAATAAGGCTTGTATCTCTGGATCAAAGCAGAGGCGGGGAGGATTTTAGGCAGTGATGCAGGAGAGACAGGAATGTTTTCTCATGAGCCTCCAAACAAGGTAGAATAGGCAGTCTGCTGCAGATTTGAAACACCACTCCATGGACGAATCTGCTCAGCAGCTGCAGCCATCTGAAGAATCTCTTTGGGATCAATCTGGTGGGCTAGCGAAACACTAACGCTCACTTTTGTAAGCATGCCTGCACAACAGTGTCTCTTTATTCATCTGTTCAGTAAACATTTATTGAGCACCTATTGTGTGCCCGGCACTGTCCTACCCTCAACAATAAATAGGACAGACCAGAGCCTTCTTGCATTTTGTTTACATTCTAGTATGGAAGTCAGAAAAGAAACAGGCAAACAAGAAAGAAGATCTCAGATAGTGCTATAAGGGAAATGAACACAAGGGTCAGACAGTTTATTAAAGAAGAGGAAGAAAGGCTCTTCTGAGGAAAGACAATTTGAGTTTAAACTGAATACTGAGTAGAGGCAGCCAGGAGGTTTTCAGGCAAAGGGAATGTGGAATTCTGAAGCTCTGAGTAGGAATGATAATAATACTAACAGCAACCAGCAGAGTCAGACACGGCTGAGCCCACACACCCTCACACGCACATCTACCTGGCACTAACAACGTTCCAGGTGCTGCCTTAAGAACTTTAAAATGATACATTCATCTATTTCCATAAGAACCCAAAATAAAATACTCTCACTCTCCCATTCTATACATTAATAAACCAATACTCACAGACCTTCCCAAGGTGAAATAACCAGGAAATAGTAGAATCAGGTCCTAACCTAGGCAGACTGGATCTAGTATCCATGTTTTTGTTTTTTTTTAAATCACTACTGTTCTTGAACTGGTTGCAGAAGAGCAATAAGGACAGCATGTCAGTGGGTCATATTTGGGGAGGGGCAGTAACAGGAAATGGTGCAGGAGAGACAGGCCTGACTGGATTCTATAGAATCCTGTGTATCACACTACGTAGTCTGCATATTTTGCTAAGTGTGGTGGGGACCATTAGTGGGTTTCCAACAAGTGGTGACTTTCTATCCACTGCCTTGCAGAATCCTTCAGTCTTTAATGTGTAATGAGAGCAGTATTCGGGGCCTGCGTCAGAGAAAATCCACGAGTGCTTTAAATGGTCCCTTCTACCAGGAATATGAGGAGGATCTGGGTGATGGCAGTGCTGGGTACAAGGAGAACTCCAAGTTCCAAGATACCCACAGCAACTCTCATTACTACGTCTTCTTTGAGGAACAAGAAGATGAGATCATCGGTTTTGGCCAAGAGCTCAAAAACCCCCAGGAGGAGGCTCTGCAGGCCTTTGACAGCCATTACGACTATACCGTGTGCGGGGTGAGTGAGGACATGGTGTGTACCCCCAAGTCAGATGAGTTCAACCCCTGTGAGGATATCATGGGCTACAAGTTCCTGAGAATTGTGGTGTGGTTTGTAAGTCTGCTGGCTCTTCTGGGCAACGTCTTCGTTCTGGTCATCCTCCTCACAAGCCACTACAAGCTGACCGTCCCACGCTTCCTCATGTGCAACCTGGCCTTCGCAGACTTCTGCATGGGGTTGTATCTGCTCCTCATTGCCTCCGTAGACCTCTACACTCAGTCCGAGTACTACAACCATGCCATCGACTGGCAGACAGGCCCTGGCTGCAACACAGCTGGCTTCTTCACCGTCTTTGCCAGCGAGTTGTCCGTGTACACGCTGACGGTCATCACCTTGGAGCGCTGGTATGCCATCACCTTCGCCATGCACCTGGACCGCAAGATCCGCCTCTGGCACGCCTGTGTCATCATGCTGGGGGGCTGGGTCTGCTGCTTCCTGCTCGCCCTGCTCCCTTTGGTGGGAATAAGCAGCTATGCCAAGGTCAGCATCTGCCTGCCCATGGACACCGAGACTCCTCTTGCCCTGGCGTACATTATCCTCGTGCTGTTACTCAACATCGTTGCCTTTATCATCGTCTGCGCCTGTTATGTGAAGATCTACATCACAGTCCGAAATCCCCACTACAACCCAGGGGACAAAGATACCAGAATCGCCAAAAGGATGGCTGTGCTGATCTTCACTGACTTCATGTGCATGGCCCCAATCTCTTTCTATGCTCTGTCAGCCCTTATGAACAAGCCTCTCATCACCGTTACCAACTCCAAAATCTTGCTGGTCCTCTTCTACCCACTTAACTCCTGTGCCAATCCATTCCTCTATGCCATTTTCACCAAAGCCTTCCAGAGGGATGTGTTTATGCTGCTCAGCAAGTTTGGCATCTGTAAACGCCAGGCTCAGGCATACCAGGGTCAGAGAGTTTCTCCAAAGAACAGCACCAGTATTCGGGTCCAAAAGGTTCCCCCAGATGTGAGGCAGAGTCTTCCCAATGTGCAGGATGACTATGAACTGCTTGAAAACTCTCATCTAACCCCAAAGCAGCAGGACCAAACCTCAAAAGAGTATAAGCAAACAGTTTTGTAAGTGGTACAAGGACTTAGGCTGGTTTTTTGAGCATCATTCCAACCATCGACACAACATATGGCTGATCTAATCTGTAGATAAAGTTCATGTCTGGAGAGGGACTAACAGTAACCTAATCATTGCCTCCAAGAAGGAAGAGAGGCAACTGGCGTGTCTGAATTCCAGGTGGTAACACAGTAATCTATACTTCCTAGAAGATTTACTGGATATTAAGTGCAGTGATGTCACTGTATAAAATTCTTAATACATATCAACTGAGCCATGTTGACAGTACGCTGTCTCACTTTTATATAGCATTTCATACTAAAGATTTAGCAAATGGCAAATGTTACTAACTTGGTTGGTGACCACAAGATAAAACTGACTCCGTGTTGGTTCAGTTCAATTTCATGTTCACTGATACAACCCAAGAGAGTTTGATTTCCATGAAACTGAAACATCCAAGAGGACATCATACAAGGAACAGCTGTTTTGACACATGAAGGGGAGGAGAAGGCTTTTTTTTTTTTT
>SJYW01055822.1:4593-27808 GCA_006410735.1 Raphicerus campestris | reverse complement strand
GATGAACAGCACGAGGAAAAAATCATAAATATCAGCCACAACATTCTGGTCAGAAAAGAGGACCATAACACTCTCCTTCTTGCTGTATCACGGATAAATATAAATATCATTAATATTATATATGGATCTATTTATTTTAGTTCTTTCCCATCTCCTACTATCTTATACTCTGTGTGTATGTAATGTTTAAATCATAATTTTTGCGTGAGTGGTTTAGTCAACATTGCTGAGCAACATAATGCCTCACCAAGAAAATCTCAGTGGCAAGCAACAATAAAAGTTTCTCTCTCACACATCAGCAGAAACACAAACATCCGACTACCGAAACTGGGTTGAGCCGAGCTTGAATCCAGGCTGAAGGGAGGGTCCACTTTGGTCTATACATCTCTCGTTCTTCTGGGGCCAGTGATTTCTCAAGAAACATTCTTCTCATGGAAAAAAAGCAAAAGTCACAAGGAGGAAATTCAATTCTACAAGCACATTTCAAACTTGACCAAAGCAAATATCAAACCAAGTCCAGAGTCAAGGAGATAGGAAGTACAGAGAGAGTAGTCTGTTCACCTGAAAGTCATTGTACCAAAGTAGATATATAATAAAAAGCCTATATTTGATAAGGCTTACAAGAGAGTAACTTAAATACTACAGAAGGATAATGCATCCAATGTACTCATACTTTGCATTTCAAAAGTGAGAAATGTTCCTTTTCAGTGACTCAGAAATTTTAGAAAAGCATGATAGTATAAACAGAGTTTNGAGTAACTTAAATACTACAGAAGGATAATGCATCCAATGTACTCATACTTTGCATTTCAAAAGTGAGAAATGTTCCTTTTCAGTGACTCAGAAATTTTAGAAAAGCATGATAGTATAAACAGAGTTTATGAACACTGTAATGGAAACAATGGGCAAGACTGAGGGAAGCTAGAAAGATCAGAGCTGGAGAACAAGGAAGAAGGCTGAACTTCTCAGATCCCCATCATTTAAATAATGTGAAAGAATGCTAACAGGGTATTCTCCATGGAGATGGTAATGACTGAATACCAAAGAAATTATAGTCCAAAAGAGCAAAACTAAGAGCAAATAGAAGGTAGGGTGAGGAAGAGATAGAGTGAGAGTTTGTGGGTAGCAGGTGCAAACTATTATGTACAGCATGGATATACAACAATATCCTATGGTAGTTAGATGAAAGTCAGTCATGTCTGACTCTGCAACCCCACAGTCTATACAGTCCATGGAATTCTCCAGGCCAGAATACTGAAGTGGGTAACCCATCCCTTCTCCATTGAATATTCCCAACCCAGGAATCAAACCGGGGTGTCCTGCATTACAGGAAGATTCTTTACCACCTGAGCTATCAAGGAAGTCATCCTACTGTAGAGCACAGAGAACTATATTCACTATCCTGTGATAAACCATAATGAAAAAGAGTGTGTGTGTGTGTGTGTGTGTGTGTGTTTTGTTTTATATACATAAACATGGGCTTCGTGGCTTGGACTCCAGGCCAGAATACTAAAGTGGATAGCCTTTCCCTTTTCCAGGGGATCTTCCCAACCCAAGAATCAAACCCAGGTCTCCCACATTGCAGGAAGATTCTTCCAGCTGAGCCACAAGGGAAGCCCCAACATCACTATATATATTAATATATATATATATATATGGAATTTAGAATTGGAAGGACTGATGCTGAAGCTGAAACTCCAATACTTTGACCACCTGATGTGAAAAACTGACTCATTGGAAAAGACCCTGAGGCTGGGAAAGACTGAAGGCAGGAGGAGAAGGGGACGACAGAGGATGAGATGGTTGGACAGCATCACCGACTTGATGGACATGAGTTTGTGTAAGCTCTGGGAGTTGGTGATGGACAGGGAAGCCTGGAGTGCTGCAGTCCGTGGGGTTGCAAAGAGTCAAGACACGACTGAGTGACTGAACTGAACTGAGAAATTGAAAGTTATATATATATATATATATATATAGCTGAATCACTTCTAATTTTATTTCAGGGTACAGGCCAAGGCATGAATATAGCCTCTCCTGGGGATCTCACTACTGCTCTTACCATCTTTTCTAGTTATCTGGAGAAGCAAGTAAAGCTCGAAGAAGGGTTCAGATGAACCTCATCCTTGATGCTATTAGGAGAAAGTAGGAGATGGCTTCTCTGAGATGAAACTATTCTTTTAAGTAAATTCTTGGCAGCTTTACTTGTATTTAGTTCCCACATGTCCCACTTCACTACCTTTCAGCCACAGGGGCAGAACAGGATGTGCCAGGTCCCCAGCCATGAAGCTAATGAACCAAGGAGGTGACCTTGAGTCTCCAAAGCCCCTTTTCACCCTTTCCACATTCCAAGAAGCATGTTACTCTATTAAAAAAAAAATAATTTAGGGGACTTCCCTGGTGGTCCAGTGGTTAAGTATCCAACTGCCAATGCAAGGGACACCGTTTCTATCCCTGGTCCTCAAAGATCCCCCATAGCCTGAGACCACAAAGCCCATGCTCCACAACCGCAGAAGCCACAGCGATGAGAACCCCAGGCACCGTGACTAGAGAGAGCCTGCGCGCAGCAACAAGGCCTAGCATGGCCAACAATGAAAACATAAAACAAATAAATAATAAAAATAATTTTATTATGAAGACTGAGTTCAAGCTAGCTTATTCATTATTTATTTATTTCTACTCAACCTAGTTTCAGAAGGGTTTAAAGCAGCTTACCAAGACTCATAACACGTTGTATTTTAAAAATAAATTTAGCTGATATAAAGAAAACAGAGCATAGAATATATAAGGGTAATAAAGTATGGCAGAACCATGAGGGAGACTACAAGACATCATAAAATTGACTGTCAAAGAAAAAAAGAATCCAGAAGGAAAAATGGATATACCCCTCCCTTTTCCCTATAAGGCTCCACACTATTGTTTTTCTTAGTCCACTTTTAGAAAGATATTGGGTAGCAATAGATTTTTTTTTTTCTTTTGGCCACACTCTGGGGCTTATGTGATCCTAGTTCCCTGACCAGGGACTGAACCCAAGCCCTCCACAATGAAAGCATGGAGTCCCAATCACTGGACCACCAGGGAATTCCAGAGAAGCAATAAATTTGAGACCACTCTCCCCAACATGATCTGACTTGCAAAGAGAGTTTGAGCTTGGCTGCAAAGGCTAATTTACCATGAAATTCATGGAGCTTAAGCTTCAGGCCACTCATGTGCTCTTCTCAAGGCTCAGTGCCTGCCAGGATGANACTGAATCACTTCTAATTTTATTTCAGGGTACAGGCCAAGGCATGAATATAGCCTCTCCTGGGGATCTCACTACTGCTCTTACCATCTTTTCTAGTTATCTGGAGAAGCAAGTAAAGCTCGAAGAAGGGTTCAGATGAACCTCATCCTTGATGCTATTAGGAGAAAGTAGGAGATGGCTTCTCTGAGATGAAACTATTCTTTTAAGTAAATTCTTGGCAGCTTTACTTGTATTTAGTTCCCACATGTCCCACTTCACTACCTTTCAGCCACAGGGGCAGAACAGGATGTGCCAGGTCCCCAGCCATGAAGCTAATGAACCAAGGAGGTGACCTTGAGTCTCCAAAGCCCCTTTTCACCCTTTCCACATTCCAAGAAGCATGTTACTCTATTAAAAAAAAAATAATTTAGGGGACTTCCCTGGTGGTCCAGTGGTTAAGTATCCAACTGCCAATGCAAGGGACACCGTTTCTATCCCTGGTCCTCAAAGATCCCCCATAGCCTGAGACCACAAAGCCCATGCTCCACAACCGCAGAAGCCACAGCGATGAGAACCCCAGGCACCGTGACTAGAGAGAGCCTGCGCGCAGCAACAAGGCCTAGCATGGCCAACAATGAAAACATAAAACAAATAAATAATAAAAATAATTTTATTATGAAGACTGAGTTCAAGCTAGCTTATTCATTATTTATTTATTTCTACTCAACCTAGTTTCAGAAGGGTTTAAAGCAGCTTACCAAGACTCATAACACGTTGTATTTTAAAAATAAACTTAGCTGATATAAGGAAAACAGAGCATAGAATATATAAGGGTAATAAAGTGTGGCAGAACCATGAGGGAGACTACAAGACATCATAAAATTGACTGTCAAAGAAAAAAAGAATCCAGAAGGAAAAATGGATATACCCCTCCCTTTTCCCTATAAGGCTCCACACTATTGTTTTTCTTAGTCCACTTTTAGAAAGATATTGGGTAGCAATAGATTTTTTTTTTTCTTTTGGCCACACTCTGGGGCTTATGTGATCCTAGTTCCCTGACCAGGGACTGAACCCAAGCCCTCCACAATGAAAGCATGGAGTCCCAATCACTGGACCACCAGGGAATTCCAGAGAAGCAATAAATTTGAGACCACTCTCCCCAACATGATCTGACTTGCAAAGAGAGTTTGAGCTTGGCTGCAAAGGCTAATTTACCATGAAATTCATGGAGCTTAAGCTTCAGGCCACCCATGTGCTCTTCTCAAGGCTCAGTGCCTGCCAGGATGAGTCAGGAAGGAGTAGCCTCATCCAAGCATGGAGGCAGGCAGCATTGTCCCTACCAGGGGAGAAGCGGTGGAGGCTGAAGCGGCACAGAATACAATACTACATGCCCTAATGAAGGCTTTAAGGCAGCACTGTGTTCACATCTGGACAATCCCTACTGACAATCTGTTGCACTCACTGGACAAAATGATCCCATATTTGAGCTCAAGGAGAAATCTCAATCAGATGTTGCACTGCAAGTAACCTGCTTGGGGGCAGCCTTCAAGGCTTCATGATCATATCATGAATCAAGGACAGGCACAGTGTGGGGGTCGGGAGGACTTGGGAGAGATGAATTAGAGGCTACTGAACTGCAATGAGAGTCTATTAAGTCAAGACCAAAGAGTTACGGTCTTCCCTGTGACAGTCCAGAGGTTAAGAATCCACCTTCCAACTCAGGGTGCATGGGTTCAATCCCTGCTCAGGGAACAAAGATCCCACATGCTGTGGAGCAACTAAACCCATGAGCAACTAGAGAATCCGTGTGCCGAAACAAAGATACTGCATGCCACAACTCAGGCCAAAGCAGCCAAATAAATAAATTTTTAAAAAGAAAGAAGGGAAATGGATTATCACCCCCTTCCTCAACTAATACATTCTAAGCACCTGGACTTGCTTTGAGGGAGACAAGGCTGGACTGAAAACAGCCTGGCACGTATACCACACAGAAGGGACTGAACTTCCAGGATGGAATTTCTTTTTTCTTTTCCTTTTTTAATTTTATTTTATTGAAGTATAGTTGATTTATTATAGTAAATAATGTTAATATAGCAATATAGTGTTAATTTCTTCTGTACAGCAAAGTGACTCAGATACTTGTATATATAGATACATATGTATAGCTATAGATATCCCCTACCCCATCTCCCCCTAGGCAGCCACAAGTCGATTCTCCGTGTCTGCCTGTTTCTTTTTTGTAGATATGCTCATTTGTGTTGTATTTTAGATTCCACGTATAAACAATATCACACAGTATTTGTCCTTCTCTTTCTGACTTACTTTCCTTAGTATGATAACCTCTAGGTTCATTTATGTTGCTGCAAATGACATTGTTTCATTCTTTTTGATAACTGAGTAATATTCCAGGATGGAATCTCTTGAAAGGATGTTTCACCCCAGCCTGAGTTTTAGCTCAGTTCAGTCATTCAGTTGTGTCTGACAATTTGTGACCCCATGGACTGCAGCACCCTAGGCTTCCCTGTTCGTCACCAACTCCCAGGGCTTGCTCAGACTTACATCCATCGAGCTGATGATGCCATCCAACCATCTCTTCCTCTGTCATCCCCTTCTGCTTCTGCCTTCAATCGTTCCCAGTATCAGGGTCTTTTCCAATGAGTCAGTTCTTTGCATCAGGTGGACAAAGTATTGGAGCTTCAGCTTCAGCATCAGTCCTTCCAAGGAATATTCAGGACTGATTTCCCTGAGTTTATTGAATGTATTAAAGAAAAAGTGAAGAGAATGGGGAATTGGGGAGAAGATGCTCTCATAGAATAGTCCAGCTTTTCCTGGGGAGGGAATAAGGGTTGGGAAGCTGGGGAACAAGGGTTTGGGTACAATAATGGCCAAAATAAAATGGGCCAAAACAGACAATGACGCTTATGAATATACTGGTGACAGTTGCTGGAAATTCTCTTCCCAGTCCACCCCCAGCAGAGACTCTGACAGATCAACAGACCCTCAGTTCCTGGGTGGAAGCAGGGAGAGGCATCAAGTTAATAATGATACTTGGGGGACAGAAGGAAACACAAGTGTCTGTTTACTTTCTGCTTTCTGTCCCCCTGGAGAAGGCTGAATATGAATACATGAAGACTATAGCCCCTTGAAGAACACCCTTGTCATTCTGTCATGGTGTCTCCAAGAATTACAATTTATATAAAAGTATAATTAAATAGAGGCAGATTTACATCAAGGGTTGGCAAACTTTTTCTGCAAAGCATCAGACAGTAAATATTTTGGACTTTTCAGGCTATCTGATCTCTGTCACAACTCCTCAAGCCTGCTGTTTAGCACACACACACACAAAATAGACAATATATAAATGAAAGAGTGGAGGTGTGTCCCAGTAAAGCCTCATTTACAATCATAAATGACATGGCAGATTTGGCCTGCTGGTCATGTTTGTCGATACCTGCCTGCTAAGATGGGAAGGGGAGGCTCTAGAGAACACTGAAGTTTTTGAAATGAACATCAAAATACCTTTAGCCTAAAAGTAAGATGAAATAGAAATAGGTACTCTTTTACAGGGCATATTCACTTAGGTTTGAACCATCACAATGACTCATTGGATTAAGGTGATCTGGGAATCAGTATCTCTGGCCAAGCCACTCGATCAGGGGCAATTTTCCACAAAGGGAATATCTGGCAATGTCTAGAGAAATTTGCGATTAGCAAAGTTTAGCAGGAGGTGGTTTCTACTAAAATGCAGTGAAGAGAGAGAAGGGACGCTGCCAAACATCCCACAAGCAGAGCAGACTAAGGGCAGACTAGGGACTTCCCTGGTTGTTCAGTGGTTGAGACTCTGAACTCCCACGGTAAGGGGCACGGGTTCCATCCCAGGCTGGGAAACTAAGATCACAGAGTCCACGCAGTGTAGCCCCAAAAAAGAGAGAGAGAGAGAGCAGACTGAATGACTTAAATTAGCTGATAGAACTGACTCCTTTAAAAAAAAATGTCTCATCATCCTTTACCCTGAAAGGATTATTGGACTCAGGCTTTCTCTAGTTGCGGCGAGCCAGAGGTTGAACAGGGGGTTACTCTTCACTGCAGGGCACAGGCTTCTCATCACAGTTCAACTCTTGTTGAAGAGCACAGGCCACAGGCTCGAGGAGTGCAGCTTCCATACTTGGGGCACACAGGCTCAGGAGCTGCTGTTGGCTCACGGGCTTAGTTGCTCCAGGACATGTGGGGTCTTCTTGGGCCANTTGTTCCTTAGAAGAAAAGCTATAACCAACCAAGACAGCATGTTAAAAAGCAGAGGCATCTTTTGGCCAACAAAGATCCATCTAGTCAAACCTATGTTTTTTTCCAGTTGTCATGTATGGCTGTGAGAGTTGGACCATAAAGAAGGCCGAGTGCCAAAGAATTGATGCTTTTGACCTGTCATGTTGTAGAAGGCTCTTCAGAGTTCCTCAGACAGCAAGGAGATCAAACCAGTCAATCTTAAAGGAAATCGACCTTGAATATACATTGAAAAGACTGATGCTGAAGCTGAAACTCCAATACTTTGGTCACCTGATGCGAAGAACTGACTCATTAGACAAGATCCTGATGCTGAGAAAGACTGAAGGCAGGAGAAGGGGATGACAGAGGACGAGATGGTTGGATAGCATCACTGACTCACTGGACATGAGTTTGAGTAAGCTCTGGGAGTTGGTGATGGACAGGGAAGCCTGATGTGCTACCTTCCATCGGGTCGCAGAGTTGGACACAACTGAGCAAGTGAACAACCCCAATGGAATGTATAGTTCAGTGTCTATCTTCAGCTCCTAAGGAACTGCATAGAATATTCTTGAGGCTTTTAATAGATGCCCACATTCTGATCAATATGATACCTGAAAAATGGAATATTTCCTGCCGTATCAGTAGTATGGATCTCACAGACTTCAGTGATTCCAACCCTCCAAAGGAAATTCCTGAGCCTGGAGGGCACAATACCAGGAAGGAGACAGTATGTGCCATCTGGCAGCCGTTAAGGTCACTGCCAGTGCCTATGAGGAACTCAGGACATGAAACAAAGCAGGACACTGGCCCCAGGTAGGTGAGATACATATGAAAGGCATGATTTCAATGAGGGCAGACTCTCGCATCTTCCCATACATAGAAAAGCACTACATTCCTTGAGATAGCTGGTTTTAATTAACAATGATCTTTTGATGTTTAGACCACCTGCCCTTTGTTGTAAGATTTCTATAACACCTGACTCCTCCCCTCCTTGGAGCAGTTATCTCAGGGTCACTGGAGATGTTGTCTCCCAGTCTTGAAGACTTAAAAATTCCCATGGGAAAAAATATAACTCTCTACTTTTATATTGTGACTATTTTATGAGTTGACATGGCCTCCAAAGTCTACGCTTAAGAAAACAATGACCCAGATAACCCAAGTTTCCTTTATCCTATGGGAAACCTGGGATGTGTAAAATTTTCAGATTTTGAGTTTTTTTCATATTTTAGACCTTTCATAAAGGGATGAGTATCAAGGAATGGAAATTATGCCTTGAAATCAAGCATGACAATAAAACACCCAGCTCTACTCTGTTTCTCTAATTACACTCAGGAGAATTTCACACACAAAGGTACAAGATTAAGCCCACAGAAACACTCTGGTGGTCTCCAGGTATCTCCTTACTAACGCCCAGTCTGCCTTGTTGTAGAATACAATTGACTTTCATTTTAAAAGGCAGCAAGGCTTTCAGCGCCTTCTCACTGATAAACCCCAGAGAAAATACAGTGGACTAGGAGGGTAACCACTTGACTCCAAGTTGAATGGTGTATTTTTACAAATCACTTTGAACCTTTTCTTAAAACCAACAGGAGCTGACAGGCTGTTATACGGGATCCAGAGATGTATTGCCAAAAAAAAGTTAGTACAAATATGTACAGCAAACTGGGTGCAAGAAGAGAACTGCTATTCTTGTGCTACAACTGTGCATTAAAAACATCACTGCATACTGTTTAAGTTCAATGAACTTTGCCATGGACCATCACTGCCTGCCTCAAGGATTCCACCTAGGCATCAGGAGGCTTTCTGGCTACACCTTATACTAGTTGCACAATGTTGGTTAGTTTACATTCATTTCTTGGGTTTTTAAAGGCCTCAACTGTAGAGTATTAAGATCAAACCAAAAGAAACTTAAGGCCCTTTTGCTAGTATAGTGAAATATTTTTCAGGGAATTCCCTAGCAGTCCAGTGGATTATTAGGACTTGGTGCTTTCA
The DNA here is from genome assembly GCA_006410735.1 of Raphicerus campestris. NCBI lineage: Eukaryota > Metazoa > Chordata > Mammalia > Artiodactyla > Bovidae > Raphicerus > Raphicerus campestris. Next base: position 18,333 of record SJYW01055822.1, on the reverse strand, counting down.
CTTCCAGGGCCTGGGTTTGATCCCTGGTCAAAGAACTAAGATTCTGCAAGCCACAGAGCACGGCTAAAAAGAAAAAAATTAGACCTAATGTGTACTCTACATTACACTACATTTTATAAAAAGGGTGTAAGGTAAACATTATGAAGGTGAAGGTGAAGTCTCTCAGTCGTGTCCAACTCTTTGTGACCCCATGGACTGTAGCCTACCAGGTTCACCAGGCTCCTCCGTCCATGGGATTCTCCAGTCAAGAATACTGGGGTGGGTTGCCATTTCCTTCTCCAGGCGATCTTCCCGATCTAGGAATCGAACCTGGGTCTCCCGCATTGAAGGCAGACGCTTTAACCTCTGAGCCACCAGGGAAGCCCAAGTAACCATTGTAACCATTATGACAATTATAACCATTATAACAATGGCTTTACTATAGATTTTATAGATGAGGAATCTGAGTCTCAGAGAGAGTGGTACAGCTGGCCCCCGCCCCCGGGTCTGGTTCCAAAGTCAGAGTTGTCTCACCCTCTAGTACTGTCCACTGTCTGGGAGCTACGCTTACAGGTTCCTCTGTCCGCAGGGAAACCATCTCACAAGTGAAGTGTTAGTCGTTCCGTCATGTCTGACTCTGTGACCCCATGGACTGTAGCCCTCCAGGCTCCTGTCCGTGGGATTCCCCAAATAAGACTACTGGAGTGGGTTGCCATTTCCCTCTCCAGGGGATCTTCCCGACCCAAGGATCGAACCCTGGTCTCCCACACTGCAGATGGCTTCTTTACCATCTGAGCCACCAAGAAGCCCAAGTCTAAGACTGACAACCCAGGCCTAAAGCAAGCCAGCGAATGAGCAAGGTAAAATGCAGAAAACTGTATACAGCTAAAAGGCAGAGAAGTGAGGATTAAAGGAAAATAATGCAAACAGAAAATATAAAATCAATATTTATGGTTGGTGTAAATAGAATAAATTATCAACTAAAAGGCTTAGTTAGTTATAAGGTCATGAAAGACATTGTTTCTTTTGTTCTGCCTCCCCATATCATCTTTACCTTAAGCTTAGTTCTGGCTGTTGAACTAATGCCTCCTCATTCACCTCTGAAGGGAGAGTCTGAGCATTTCAAGCAAGAATTGTGAACCCTAGAATCAACGACCACAGCCAGGGAAGGATGGCTTAAGCTTTGTTGTTGAACAACAAAAAGCTGTGTTCACCAAGTTGTGTCTGACTCTTTGTGACCCTATGGACAGCAGTATGCCAGGTCCTTAGTTCTCCACTATCTACCAGAGTCAGCTCAGATTCATGTCCACTGAGTCAGTGATGCCATGGAACCATCTCATCCTCTGCTGCTCTCTTCTTTTACCTTCAATCTCTCCCAGCATCAGGGTCTTTTCCAATGAGTCAGTTCTTCACATCAGGTGGCCAAAATATTGGAGCCTCAGCCTCAGCACCAGTCCTTCCAATGAATATTCAGGGCTGATTTCCTTTAGGATTGGCTGGTTTGATGTCTTTGCAGTCCAAGGAACCCTCAAGAGTCTTCTCCAGCACAATCTGAAAGCATCAAGCTAACTAGGACCCGACCTTTATTAAAATACTGTGTGCTTTGATTTGTAAGCTACCAACCGCTCCCCTTTCTTCCTTCTTCACTACTAGTCTTGCTTCCTCATTCTCTCTTATTAACTCCCAGGGCCAGCTTCAAGGGTATGTGACAAGTGCACTCACAAAGGGTCCCACAGTCACTACCTTTAAATTTTTAATGTTTTCAACAATGGGCCTCCGTTTCTCATTTTGTACTGGGTTCCATAAACTATGAAGCCATTCCTATTAGCTAGTTCTTCTCTCAATATTTAGCTTGGTTGTGCCTTCAGGGTTGGTCCTAGACCCTCTCTTTTTACATTCTTGCTTGGGTGAATCATCTCTGTGGCTTTAAATGCTCTTCACATGCTAATAAATCCCAAAGGTATTACTCAGCTCAGACACCCCTGCTGAGCTCCAGGCTCCGTCTCCTTGTTTTCTCAGTGTGTCAAGCTGGATGTCTAACAGGCGCCACAAAGTTAATATACCAAACATGGGTCTTCTTAGCCCACCCTCAAAGACCTGTCCTCCCTCATGGTCAGTACACTTGAGCTTCTTAGACAGCTTTTGTTAAGGAGGACGAGTGGGTACCATCCCCCTGTCCTGACTTGAGGCACTTGTGTTTCTTCCCTCTGTCCACCAGAAAGTGGGTACTATTTTGCACTCCCACAAGCAATCCATTGTAAGGTCCTTTTATGCACACCCTGACTATGACAGAGTAGTGTTTTCTGGTCACTGGGTAAGTAGAAAAATGACTTAATATTATTGTCTTATTTTGTATTCCCTCAATTATTAAGAGAGTCAATTAAATGACATTTGCTTTTCTTCTTTGATGAAACTGACTTGCTACACATATGCATTTTCCCTGATGGAGTATCTTACTCATTCTTAAGAGTCCATTATATATTAAAAGTATCAGCTGTCTTAGTAAGAGTGAGTTAGAACAAATCTGGAATGAGGAAGGAGTACAAGAGACTTCACTGTTAAAACAAAGCATGGTAGAAGCAACAGGAATGTTCTCAACAATGAGAATCTATAAAGATCTGAAGGGAGAGTGTTGCAGGACTAGAGAAAAATCAGCAGCAAATGCCTCACTTAAGAACTGAACTTGTATGCTCATGTGACCAGGCAGGTCCCCCTGTGGAGTTTCACCTGTGCATGAATGTGGGGTAACAAATGGGCTTTAGTGAGACAAATCTGCAAATCAGGGTCAGCAAGAAAAGAACAGGAAGGGGACTACATCCTGAGAGGCAAGCCAGGGACTCTGACAGACACAGCTGAGATCCGATTAAGGAAAGCTTGCCCCAGGTTCTCCCTTTGTAGAAAGGGCAAGTGTAACATTTGTCAGACAGGTTGAAGCTGGTCTGGTTCAGGGGTGACTTACAGTTGGTACCAGTGAAAAGAGAAAAAGGAAGGGAATAAGGAGCAACATGTGGGTTTTGTTTTGAGTAAAACTTAGGCAGTAGAGCCATTGCTTAGGATTGGATAAGACTGGGTTAGATGATATTGAGCTTCAAATCCCAGTGATGGCTGGGGAAAAAAACAACAACAAAAAAACAAGAATAGCCATCAAATCCAGTAAACGTGCTAAGGCAAAGGAAGAGTGCTAGAGACACTTTTCAGGAGTCCCAAGAGACACCTAGTAATGATCGGATTGATTTAAAACAGCCGACAGCCAAGAAGATACAGTTGACAGCAAGGTTACCTGTGTTAAGTCTTTAAAGCTACAATGATCAAGGCCATTTCTGGTGAACCATTTTCCAATTAATAATTTGTTGGTTCACTGTAAATAAGAGTGAAAACTTGATTATTTGGTAACTTGCACTTCTCTGAGGGGTAATTTATAATTTTGGCTAACAAGAGAAAACTAGTATATAGGCAGGCACATGTGTTATTTTTAAGGGCCCATTTTTGCAAATTTAGTTATGCCAATAAATTTTGTTTTTATTGCTTAAAAAAAGTGATTGGGAAAACAGTAGTCACTAATTCACATTGTGTATTTGGGAGTGCAGAAATAGAAGTTGGAATGAATTCTGTTTCTGTCATGTTGTGTTTGAGAAAGTAGGCTATTAGAAAAAGTGCTCAGGAGGTAACCGGTATCGTATCAACGCAACAACCTTCAGAAAGCTGAAGTTTGAAGCTAAGATGCAGGCCATTCTTGATTCAAGAACACAAAATTCATTTCCAATGTGAGGAGCACAACTACAAGTTTCCAGAATTATTTTCATTGACAAGTTCAATTCTCTCAATAACTGCTAATATTAAGTTCTCTGATCTCTCACTTTAATCTGCTGAAGTCTCATCACAGATGGTAAACCTCTATTAAATAGGAAGATAAGGGAGAACTCACATAAGTAACTCAGCCAGTTTAAGATCTTTTCTGTGACCATTATGCCTTACAAAGACATAGTTACAGGTATCAAGGGTACATACATGTGTCAAGGACTGTAATAAACGCAACGTATGATGTCATCCGTCACTATGTCACAACAAACCTATGAGGTAGTCTAGTTTGGCAATCTGCCCTCACTCACTGCTGTCAATCCAATCCACACTACGATCAGAACCCAGACAATCCAACTTCACTGCTTTTAAAGACAGCAACTACCTTATTCATGTGGCTTATCCAGTCACACTGATCACAATTCCATGCCTATGGAAGATCACCGAGTTGAATGAGTATGTTAATACATGCTCTGTGATTGATTCCCTTTCAGCCTCAGAAAATTTACATTTCAGACAAAAACAGAAGTAACCAGTTACTTACACTGCACCTTCCTCTTTGGTGGGAAGTAGGAGCAATGATACAAAGGCTATTTGCCTCCAAAAACAGGATTGCCAACAAGCACTGGGAGAGAGGTTCATGTCAGAGTGATGTGATCACACTTTCAATGTCTTTCATTAACAGTGTTTCATTATTTTCTCTATAAATGAAATGAGCACAGAAACCATAGCTATTTAGAAAAATTAGGTAATTTTTAAAATGTTATAACATTACTATAGTTTTAGCGTTGGGAAAAATTCAACCTATTTTAGACATATAATTCAAGAAGGGAAAGAAAAGCTTACAGACTTCCCGGTGTGTTTCATTATTCTTCTCCATACCCCATCATTCACTTTTCTCCTCTCAAGCCCTTTCTGCTACAGACAGACACAAGGCTCCATTAACTCAAACCTCCCAGGCTTAATTTGTTTTGCTGTATCCATATCTTTTACTGCCTCTCAATTCAGACCATATTCTCTTTTGCTATTCTTGACCATTTAAAAATATTTTTCAGCTCCACAGATATTATGAAGTTAAGAACTGGGATATACCACTATGGTACAAAATGCACCACTTTAGGATCTTTACGTGCATTATCTCACTTAATTCTCAAAACCATACTGCTGTCATTTTATATATGGAGAAATTGAGGCCAAAAAGGTTAAGGTCATCAATGTAGGAGCCTGAATTAAACTGCAAAAATACAAGATTTGCTGCAACAAATAAAGTATCTTTATTATGACTGTTTTTATGGTTAAAATTTGCAAGTTTCCTAGATAAAGTAGTAACCGGATAAAAAAAATTACAAGAAAGCAAGCTAAGATCTTAATGATTCATTTGAAATAACTATAAATAAAAATACTTGCTAATTATTTAATACTTTCAAAAATAACACAAAATATACTCAATATGTAGTACAGGCCTTAATGATCTGATTCTCCTTTTATGCAACTATTTACAACCTCTGAGCTAAAAGAAAAATACATAGCTAAACAGTTAAATTTAAAAATAAGTATGTTCTCAAATAATTTTATCCTAAGTAATCTATTCTTTGGAGTAGAAATACTCATTTAATACAATATGTTATTTATATCAATTTTTAGTTACACTTTGTTGGTGTGACTTTAGCCCAATTTAAATTCCTGTGTGCCTAGAAATTACAACTATTTTTTTTAAAAGAATAGTACTAAGAATTTATAACAGTTTAATATTCAGACTGACATTCCACCCCATTAAAGGTACAGAATTTAATGATACCTCTTTTTGATAATGGAACTTATTAACAATGTAAAGCATTTTCCTTTCTCAACTGTATAGTTTTATTCAGTTATCTATATAACAATTTTATAAACTAGTAAGCAAAGCAAGCAGCATTACTTTTTTTAAATAACATCTTTAATTAAAGTTTTTGCAAAGGTAAAATATTAAACTTAAAATAGGTCTTAGTACATCAAAATACTAAGTTCTCTAATTGTATTCCAAGATGGTCTTTAAAACATAATATCCCATATATCACAGAAGAGCAACCTTGATCTGCAATTGTACAGAATGAATTTTACAAACATAATAAATATATTTATGCCCTTACACATAACAGTATGTACAACAGCAGTTGACAATAGTAGCTCAGAACAGCAAAAAGAATTAGCCCCTCCCCACAAATTGTAGCCCTGAAGCATACCAGATGATTTAAGGAAACTTAACTTGAAATAGTAGTTAATAACTCAGTGTAGTTCTCCTCAGAGAAAAAACAATTTTTCTTGTTCCTCAAAATAAAAATATCAAGTTCTGTGTGTTCTTCCTTAAACCATAAAAAATGACAAAAAATAGACAGACTTTTTAAGACAGACTTAAAAAGGGAATACAAACTTCAGAGTAATTTCCATAGCATAATAGATTAAAAAGCAAAACTATATAACATACACCCATGAGGAAATACATAAAGCGACTGTTTTTAACCAATGAATTAAAAACCTGAAACAGCTGATTCAGACAGACAGGTGGGAGACAGACGTACGAAAGAAAATGAAAATGCACTAAGATGGATCAATAAAATATCACATTGCACAAAAGCTCAAAAAGTTCAAGGTGAAATAATCTGAAAATACAGGAGTTTTCTTAAGAGGAAGAAAAAGCTAAGATATAAAGGGAGCTCCCAAGAAAATTATGTCTGATTTCCTATACAAGGTGTATTTATTTCTGAAAAGAATGGTGACATTATTGCTATAAGATAATCAAAAATTACTCTTAGAAGGAGATAACCCTTTTTATTCCTCCATAAAGGCCAGAAAAAAAGCAAACCAAATCCTTGATTTTCATATAGCAAAAGAAAATCTTTATACAAAAGCTATTATNCACAGAAGAGCAACCTTGATCTGCAATTGTACAGAATGAATTTTACAAACATAATAAATATATTTATGCCCTTACACATAACAGTATGTACAACAGCAGTTGACAATAGTAGCTCAGAACAGCAAAAAGAATTAGCCCCTCCCCACAAATTGTAGCCCTGAAGCATACCAGATGATTTAAGGAAACTTAACTTGAAATAGTAGTTAATAACTCAGTGTAGTTCTCCTCAGAGAAAAAACAATTTTTCTTGTTCCTCAAAATAAAAATATCAAGTTCTGTGTGTTCTTCCTTAAACCATAAAAAATGACAAAAAATAGACAGACTTTTTAAGACAGACTTAAAAAGGGAATACAAACTTCAGAGTAATTTCCATAGCATAATAGATTAAAAAGCAAAACTATATAACATACACCCATGAGGAAATACATAAAGCGACTGTTTTTAACCAATGAATTAAAAACCTGAAACAGCTGATTCAGACAGACAGGTGGGAGACAGACGTACGAAAGAAAATGAAAATGCACTAAGATGGATCAATAAAATATCACATTGCACAAAAGCTCAAAAAGTTCAAGGTGAAATAATCTGAAAATACAGGAGTTTTCTTAAGAGGAAGAAAAAGCTAAGATATAAAGGGAGCTCCCAAGAAAATTATGTCTGATTTCCTATACAAGGTGTATTTATTTCTGAAAAGAATGGTGACATTATTGCTATAAGGTAATCAAAAATTACTCTTAGAAGGAGATAACCCTTTTTATTCCTCCATAAAGGCCAGAAAAAAAGCAAACCAAATCCTTGATTTTCATATAGCAAAAGAAAATCTTTATACAAAAGCTATTATACTTTTATGTTCTTGCAGTCTAAACCAGAGTCTATTAGACTATGCTCTTCAAGAACACATTTTAATCACTATACACACTGCTCAAATCTTGATGCATGCCAAAAAGAACATCATCAAGGTGGCTTTGATTTTAAGAGAGGCAACAATATAAATGTGGTGCTATGATGACATTAATTAATAGAAAGAAATGTGAACATTAAAAAAAATATAAAAGCCCAATATAAAGATCCCCCTCATATAACAGACATTTTAGTCCAGAAACTAATTGCACATCAGAGTTGTTTTAGCCAAATGTGGCACTCCACAGAATTTAAATGTGCTCTCAGCCATTCAAATGGTCTGATTATCCAAATGACCACCAAAAATAAAGAGTACATGCACTGAAAGGCACACGCGTTCACACTCAACCCTAGGATTTTTGCGTGAAATTTCCTTAGCACTGTTGATTGTTTTTAATAAAAGGTGCCATCATCATCTGTGCAAATCTAAACAAATCCTCTTCTGAAACCTTCACTTATTTCCTAATACCAAGTCTGAACTATTTTCCTTCTTTGAAGAAACGTTGTCTTTACTTCAAAATTTTGAAAGTGGGAATCCTTGCATTTTCAAAGGAGTGACATTTTTAATGAAACCTAATGAAATAACGTTGAATAAAATGTTAAAAGCATGATTAAGAATTCAAGTACAATAAAAGATAAGCAAGTGGGATTCTTACAGCAAGCCACTATAATAAAACTAAAACATGCTATTTGACTAAAAAAGAACACAATGCAGTGATACGTAAGAGCACAATTTGGTATGCAGTGTTGTTTGGACCAGTTTTCAGAATTTTCACAGGTAAAAGAAAAGCGCTTGCCAAGTATAATTGATATGTAATATACACAGGTGCAAATATAAATGGTTATTTCCTGCTTCAAAACAACCCTACTAAGTCACACTGAAAGCAGTGGTTGTTCATGTTTCAATGTTATAAAACAGGCTAGTATACAATTCTATTATGAATGCAATGTTTTTGTCAACATAGAGAGTCCAAAATATAAGCTGAGTATCATATAGTAATCCAAGGTTCAGTAGCATAAGAACTACTAGATAGCCAAAGGGTTTCAATCAACACTGCAGCAATGCTAAACTTTTATAGGTAGTTCAGGTCATTGACTTCTTCACTAGGTAAATATAAACCTACTAGCAACTATACTGAAGGACAAATGAACAACAGGACTTCTGTGATTTTACTCCCTTCCCCTCTCCTCCCAGGCTCAACAAAAAGCAAAACAAAAAACCTGCGTGTGCTTTGAGCATAGTGGAGTAAACAAATAAACCTCCAAAAAACTAATATAGTAAAAATTAAAACCGTATCACCAGATATGGCATCGAAATAAATCTAACTACTAGCATGCTAGAAACCACCATTTATATCAAAGTTCAGAACATAAGTTAAAGGGACCAAGGTGGTATTTTGGGAGGGAAGTAGGCAAAAGAAAAAAAAAAGTTAGCCTTTTCAAGAAGTTTAAACATTTGTGCTAATATAAAGAAAAAACAATATAAAACAGCTCACAGTTTTTCTCTGCAATGTACTTTAAAGTGTTTCTCTGTTACTTCTGGAAACACAAACGCAAATAAAGGAAGACAAAAGTGGAAGACTTAAAAAAAAAATCAATATACAAGTTAAACACATGTGAATTTTGTCAAAATAAATCATGAAAAGAATTAGGTGTTAAGAACAAAGGTGAGGACATGTGTCCCTGCAGTTCTCCCAAGCATCTCGTCCACGCTGAACATACAGCACTGCCACACTGGTCTTTAGAGCTCCTTACAGAATACAGAGCTATGCATTCTTCATATACACATTACATTTCTACTGTTTTTAATATACAAGCCAAATTTCCATGCTGTCTTCCCCTTGTGCAAACCGGAGCCCGCGTGTGTACTGTCCGTGGCCTGGAAGGGCCAGTGCCAGAGAGGCAAGCATGTGCTTAGTGGCCCACCCTCCTCTACCCCCCAAATTTCTCCCTCAAATTACAAAGTTGAATTTTAAAAAATGTGTTCAATAAGAGTTTTAAAATTCTTTACTAGTAAACACAAGGAACTTTTAAAATTACTAAATTGTTTGATAAAAAATCCAGGTCCTCACCACCTGCCCAATGCATCAATCAATGCACAGAATGTTATCTAAATGTTTAGCTTAAAGACTAAACATATATATAAGCATACACTTCAGCCCAACAGGAAAATTATCTATTCATATGTATATAATTCCAGCTAGATGGTACCTTTGTGCAACAAAACTGCATTCCTGAGGAGCCACTTGGGGTTTCTTTTTAAGGTGTGGGACTAAAAGAAACAAATACAATTCTGTTAGGAAACTGAAGTTGTCATTTTAATTCTGCTCAACTCAGATGAGACCCAAGTCTTTATAATGAGTCTGAAAACCTAATTAAAATAAACATCCACTCCTAGGTAAATTTTGTCTCCAAACTGTAACTACTGGTTATACACTTCCTTTAACTTGTAAATAGATGTTTCATCAAGCAGGGAAGGAAGAGATTTATATAACTGAGGGAGAACAGCAAGTAAAAATATTTAAGACCTATAAGAGTTCTAAACTGTTTCCTTATACAAGTGAATTAAAATTCAACATCATAATTCTTACCCTTTTGTAAAAAGCTCAACACGCAATTTTTACCAAATATAACCACGTACAATAAGCAGTTTCAGTTCAATCTATCAAAAGGGAAGTTTCTTCAGTTCATTCCAACAAGTATCTTCTGGCTGAACTCAAGTTGGAGGAAGGAATATAAACAAAGCTTTACATGCTAATCACCAGTGGCAGGTACCTGTATTTAAAATCGACAATTCTGGTTTTCTTAGGCAAGTCCCCACCCTCCCCACCCCAGCAGCCCCAGGCGCTACAGTTCCATGGCTTGCCAGTAAGAAGTAGTGTCTGTGTTGTCAAGGTCTCTTTGTTCCAGTAGCTCTGCTTCTCCTGCACTTTTCTGACATGCAGAAGTTAAGTTTTGGTTGGTATATGTCCCAAGTTTCAAACTGTCCACTTTAATTTTTTTTTTAAGTTTCTTTTGTTTTATTTATAAAAGAAAAAGAACCAACTCTTTTCACCATTCTGCATCTCCAATGGCTTTGGAAAAAATATAATCTCTTCCATTAAGATTCATAATGCCATCCTTGAGATGAAACTTCCATTTGTTTTTACTTCTGTGTATCTAAATAAATAAGTAAAAAAATGCATGAGATAAAAGAGAGGAAACAACAACAACAAAACCCATATTCACACACCAAACGTGTATTATTGCAACTGCAAACTGTTTTCTTTTTTGAGATATAACTGACAAGGAACATAGCAGTTTCTGACGTACAAAGTAATGACGATCTCTGTATACTGCAAAATGATCTCCACAGTAAGCCTGTTAACATCCATCACCATGCATAGTTACAAATTTTTTTTTCCTGTGATGAGAACATTTAAGCTCTTTGTTAACTTTCAAATACACAGTGTCATCTAGAGAAGGCAATGGCACCCCACTCCAGTACTCTTGCCTGGAAAATCCCATGGATGGAGGAGCCTGGTAGGCTGCAGTCCATGCTGAGGGTCGGACACGACTGAGCAACTTCCCTTTCACTTTTCACCTTTATGCACTGGAGAAGGAAACAGCAACCCACTCCAGTGTTCTCGCCTGGAGAATCCCTGGAGAATCCCAGCCCTGGTGGGCTGCCATCTATAGGGTCGCACAGAGTCGGACACAACTAAAGTGACTTAGCAGCACACAGTGTCATCAACTGTAGTCATCATGCTGTACATTATATTTGTGAATACTTATAACTTCAAGTTTGTGTCTTTGACCACCTTCACTCATTTCACCAAACCTCCAAACCCTGTCTCTGGCAATCTGTTCTCTGTATCTATAATTTCAGGGTTTTTTGCTTAGATTTTTCTTTCTGCTGCAGTTGTTAATGGGACTGTTTTCTTATTTTCTCTTTCTGATAGTTCATTATTAGTGCACAGAAACCCAACAGATTCCTGTATCCTGCAACTGTACTCAATTCATTTATAGTTCTGACAGTTTGTTAGAGTCCCTAGCATTTTCTTTGTAATATCAAATTATCTGCAAATAATGAGTTTTACTCCTTCCTTTCTTCATTTGTTTGTGTTTTATTTCCTTTTCTTGCCTAACTGCTCTGATTAGGACCTTCCATACTGTGCTGAATAAAAATGGTACGAGTGAACATATCTGTCTCATTTCTAATCTTAAAAGCTCTGAGCTTTTCAGAGTATGTTACCTGTGGGTTTGTCATATATGACCTTTATTAAGTTGAGGTACATTACCTCCACAACAATTTTGTTGAGATTTTTTATGTTACATTTTGTCAAATGCTTCTTCAGCATCTACTGAGACCATCCAATGATTTTTGTCCTTCATGTTGTCAAAATGGTATATCACACTGATTTGAAGATGGTGAGCCTTCCTTGAATCCCTGGAATAAATCCCACTTGATCATGGCATATGATCTTTTAAAATAAATTGCTGAATTTAGTTTGGTAATATTTTGTTCAGCACTTCTGCATCTATGTTCATCAGGATGATACCAGCCTATAATTTTCTTTTCTTGCGGCACCCTAGTCTGGTTTGGGTATCAAGGTTACTAACGTTGGTCTTGTAAAATGAGTTTTAAAATGTTTTGTCTTCTTCTATTTTTTTGAACCATTTGAGAAGGATTGATATTAATTCTTCTTAAATGTTTGGTAGAATGTACCAGTGAAACCATCTGGTCCTAGACTTTTGTTTATTGGGAAGTTTTTGATTATTGATTCAGTCTCCTTACTAGTAATCAGTATGTTCAGTCTTCTTATTAGTAATCATAGATTCAGATTTTTAATTTCTTCATGATTCAGTCTTGGAAGGTTTTGTTTCTAGAAATTTACCCACTTCTTCTATATGGTCCAATTTGTTAAAGTATAATTATTCACAGCACTCTCTCATGTTACTTTGTATTTCTATGATCAGTTGTTAACATCTCTTTCATTTGATTTTATTTGAAACCTCTCTTTTCTCCTTTTGAGTCTCACTAAAGGTTTGTCAAATTTGTTTATCTCTTCAAATAATCAACTCTTAGTTTCATTGATCTTTTTTTCTATCATCTTTTTAGTCTCCATTTAGTCCCTCTGATCTTTGTTATTTCCAGCCTTCCATTAACTCTGGGTTTCTTCCTGTTCCTTTAGGTGTAAAGTTAGATTGTTTGAGATTTTTCCTTATATCTTGATGTAGGCATTTCTATGTACTTCCTTCCTAGAACTACTTTTGCTGTATTCTACATGTTTCAGTGCAGTTCAGTTGCTCAGTCACGTCCAACTCTTTGCGACCCCATGAATCGCAGCACACCAGGCCTCTCTGTTCATCACCATCTCTCGGAGTTCACTCAGACTCACGTCCATGGAGTCCGTGATGCCATCCAGCCATCTCATCCTCGGTCGTCCCCTTCTCCTCCTACCCCCAATCCCTCCCAGCATCAGAGTCTTTTCCAGTGAGTCAACTCTTCGCATGAGGTGGCCAAAATACTGGAGTTTCAGCTTTAGCATCATTCCTTCCAAAGAAATCCCAGGGCTGATCTCCTTCAGAATGGACTGCTTGGATCTCCTTGCAGTCCAAGGGACTCTCAAGAGTCTTCTCCAACACCACAGTTGAAAAGCATCAATTCTTTGGTGCTCAGCCTTCTTCACAGTCCAACTCTCACATCCATACATGACCACAAGAAAAACATTAGCCTTGACTAGACGGACCTTAGTCGGCAAAGTAATGTCTCTGCTTTTGAATATACTATCTAGGTTGGTCATAACTTTTCTTCCAAGGAGTAAGCGTCTTTTAATTTCATGGCTGTAATCACCACCTGCAGTGATTTTGGAGCCCAAAAAATAAAGTCTGACACTGTTTCCCCCTCTATTTCCCATGAAGTGATGGGACCGGATGCCATGATCTTCGTTTTCTGAATGCTGAGATTTAAGCCAACTTTTTCACTCTCCTCTTTTACTTTCATCAAGAGGCTTTTTAGTTCCTCTTCACTTTCAGCCATAAGGGTAGTGTCATCTGCATATCTGAGGTTATTGATATTTCTCCTAGCAATCTTGATTCCAGCTTGTGTTTCTTCCAGCCCAGCGTTTCTCATGATGTACTCTGCATAGAAGTTAAATAAGCAGGGTGACAATATACAGCCTTGA
>SJYW01055817.1:0-13215 GCA_006410735.1 Raphicerus campestris | reverse complement strand
CACTCCAGTATTCTTGCCTGGAGAATCCCCATGGACAGAGGAGCCTGGAGGGCTACAGTCCATGGGGTCACAAAGAGTCTGTCACGAATAAGCAACTAAGCACAGCACAGCAGAGCACAGTCATTAAAAAAAAAAAGGTCTGTTTCTCTTAGGCCATTGCTTTTATGACTATAGTTGACATTTCTAAGCCCAAGGAAAAAATATTTCTGTGGGACCAAGACTTAGCTGGTCTTTGTAGATTTCCAACAGTGGACAGGGTGGTTTAGGTGGCTTCCTGGACAAAGTTNCCATTGCTTTTATGACTATAGTTGACATTTCTAAGCCCAAGGAAAAAATATTTCTGTGGGACCAAGACTTAGCTGGTCTTTGTAGATTTCCAACAGTGGACAGGGTGGTTTAGGTGGCTTCCTGGACAAAGTTAAGCAGTGACCAGCTGCCCTTTGGTTGAGATTTCATATATTCTGCTTGTGCACTTGCTAGATTTGGGACAGAATAAGAAGAATTTACACTGAGGCCATGGATCCACTCAAGTCTTGGACCATTTTCTGGCCAGCTCACCCCTCAGTGAAAGCTGGAATGTTAAAATAATAGCCTAAATAATTATATTGAGGGAAAAACATCTGACATTTGAAGGGAAGAGTTAAAAGTGAAAACATATACTCAGAGAAGTGGTCTCTAAGTGATCACAAGATTCTTTGACTGAATGGGTTTTGAAGGTCTCCCTCCCAGGGCAAGCGTCAGTCTCTCCCCAATATTTCAGAAGTTGTTGGGAAGGGTACTTGGGATAATGTACATAAAGTTCAAAGGAGATAGTATATGGAAAAGGGCATTATAAACTATAAAGTGCTGTACAAATGGTCATGTTCTTAGCCTCCTTAATCAATGGAAATTGATCAGAGGCCAGGAAAGAAATTCAGGCAAGGCTTTATTGGGGCCCCTCCTGCAGCAGGAGGGAGTGAGGACAAGTAACAGGTTCTCTTGCTCCCTTGCTGACTCCTTGAGGAGGGCTAAGCTGGTTGCTTATATGGGGTGAGCTGTAGGGGGTGTGTCCAGGGGTTGGGCAGAGCGGGGTTTGCCCACCCCTTTGGTGATGTTGTGTGCAGGGGCCATCCATAGCACCCTGCTTTTGCTTCCAGCAGCTTTCTTTTGCTTCCCACTTTTAAGAAGTGGCAGTTGGGATTTTGGTTTTTCTATATCTCATTGTCCATAATTTGCCTCAACTGCACATGCACATTAGCTATTTTTAGTCCCATATAATTTCTTTGTCTTCTGTTGCTCCAGGAGACATTTGTCCAGGTGCAAGCACGAAGCAAAGGGTGCCGGTCTCAGCCTATCCCAGTAATAAATGCCTGTTTCCATTTATTGAGTCCCATATGCTCAGGGGTGTTGGGGAAAGCACGAAACATGCTTTATCTCATCTGTTTGATTTGATCCACATAGTAAGTCAGGATGGGAGGGGCTGCTTTTACCTTCATTACGCAGATAGGAAACCAAGGCTTAACTTGTCATGGGTCACATGGCCCTGTGAAGTCTGGTGAGCCTTGCCTTCAGTTTTGAAAAGCTGATGAAGTGTCTGTGTCTCTTCACCACTGAGGGTAAAGAGAAAGAGTTCTTTCGTGCCTCAGTGCCAGCTGCTCCTGCTCAGCCTGGCTGGGCTGCTCTTAGGTCCAGCAGGTTCCAAAAAGGAAATGATTCCCTGGTGTTTCCACTTGGAAAGCCATTTTTGATCCAGAGCAAACTTTTTTTTTAAAAGCAGTGGGCTCTCAGGCTTGTCAAACTCAACTCTCATTTTTATTACAAATGCTTTTAAACACCCTGTTTACAATCTTGGGCTTCCCTTGTGGCTCAGCTGGTAAAGAATCTGCCTGCAATGCAGAAGACCTAGGTTTGGTCCCTGGGTTGGGAAGATCCCCTGGAGAAGGGAAAGGCTACCCACTCCAGTATTTTGGCCTGGAAAATTCCATGGACAGTATAGTCCATGGGGTCACAAAGAGTCAGACACAACTGAGCGATTTTCTCTTACAATCCTGAAATAAATTTCCCAGATAATATAACCCACCCACATTCATAATTTAAGAAAAGTCAGCATGATGTCACCCCTGAGGTGTTACAAAGAGGAATAAGGCAGCATGACTTGTGATTACTTCCAGTGCAGGTGCCCGGCTCTGGATGCCGCCACAGCGATGAGATCAGGTGCATGACACCTGCCACCTCCAGTGCAGCTGGGACAGCGAGTGGGACTGGGCCCTTGGATAGCACGAGCTCATGCTGCTGCCAGTGACAGGATTTTCCAAAGTGGTAAACAACTCTGGGAATTGTGAACAAAACAGAGAAGAGGCTTTCCTTGATTTACGTACTGATTGAATGCCTGGAAAATATCATAGCCAAACAGAAATACATTATGTTTACATGTAAGTGAAGTTAGTTCTAGGTTCAGAAAAACAAGGTCTTCCCTTATGTGACTATCTGGTATGACATTGCTACCTTATGTGGGACAGCTCTGCGCACTCAGCATCCCTGGTCGCCACCCTCCAGTAATGTTCACCCTGCCCCCAGCTGCGGGCCAGGTAAAAGCATCTCCCACACGTTTCTAAAATGCCCCTCCACAAGGGATGTTTTCACCACCACCAAGCACCTGGAGGATCAGAGCCTGCCAAGTTGCTGTGCATTTCACTGTCTCCTACCTCCTCAAACACTCGATTAATTATGGCTTAGAAAGAAGATGGTGCTGTTTCGCCAGCTCCCTACATGATTACTAAGCAGAGCCATCTCAGGTATCATGGTAGGAATTTGGGGGTAACTGACATTCTGAGAAGATGCTTGCCAGTGAATTTCCTCCAAAAACTGCAGCTTTTAAGCTAAGTGAGAAGGCTCTTTCTATTATGTCTCATTTTCCTTCAGAGTATGAGTAGGTTTTATGGTAAATACAGTATTTATAAGTACCTTTGTAAAATCATCACTGTTTTCCTGCGTTTGCTTGAGCTCATTAATTCTTACTGAATAAAGTTTTTATTTTTTAATGGCACCCCACTCCAGTACTCTTGCTTGGAAAATCCCATGGATGGAAGAGCCTGGTAGGCTGTAGTCCATGGGGTTGCTCAGAGTTGGACACGACTGAGCGACTTCACTTTCACTTTTCACTTTCATGCACTGGAGAAGGAAATGGCAACCCACTCCAGTGTTCTTGCCTGGAGAATCCCGGGGATGGGGGAGCCTGGTGGGCTGCCGTCTATGGGGTCGCACAGAGTCAGATATGACTGAAATGACTTAGCAGCAGCAGCAGCAGCAGGTATCCACACAATAGCCCTGGAACATACCACTTTACAGACAAGACTCCCCCATGCAACCCATACCCCCTGAGATTCAATGAGTTTAAGCTCAAGGTCACCCAGTCAGCGGTATATATGGTCTCAAAGCTGACTGTGCCTGACTTCAAACGGATGCCTTTGCTCCAATGTGACCTGGCTCTTGCCTTCATTCTGGATATATGATACGCTTTTATCCATGATGTGGAAACCTCATGTCTGAGTACTTTCTCCTCCCATACACCGGAATGGGGTGAAGGAATAAAGATGGCACAGATTCTTTGACATTCTTCCCATGGAGCTGTAGGGGTTCATGTCCTCTCTTTTGACTCTGGGCTGTCCTAAGTGACTTGCTTGGCTCATAGGATGTGACTTCCAGGACAGAGGTAAAGAGCCTCTGGGACTCTTGGAATGCTCACACTTGGAGTTCTGAGACACCACGCAAGAAGCATGGCTGCCCCAGGGCTGCCAGGCCACAAGAAGCTCTGGAGACCCTGGAGAATGAGACACCCAAGGGGAGAGAGAAAGAGACAGTACATGGAGCCACTAGACATGCAAGTGAAGATGCCGTCCTGGAATTGGGTCTTCCTGTCCCACCCAGCCTCCCCAGCTGATGCCTCAGGATCAGAGACAGACTGCTCAGTTGAGCCTTTCCCAAATTCCTGACCCACAAAATGATGAGACGGACATAATAAGCCACAGTAGTTTGGAGTAGTTTTCAAGTATAGCCCCGTTAAGCACACAGTAATGTCACTCTGTGTGTTGTACTGTGTTGGGTATTATTCTTGGTGCCTAAGAGAGAAGGATTTTCCACTTATAAGGGAGGGTAAGATTCACTATAAAATATAGTTGATTTCCATTTGGTAGGAATTGAAATGAGAGAAGTTTGGTCCGTATACAGTTACCATCAGAAGTGTGTGTTTTCAGTTCAGTTCAGTTCAGTCGCTCAGTTGTGTCCGACTCTTCGTGACCCCATGAATTGCAGCACGCCAGGCCTCCCTGTCCATCACCATCTCCCAGAGTTCACTCAGACTCGCGTTCATCGAGTCAGTGATGCCATCCAGCCATTTCATCCTCTGTCGTCCCCTTCTCCTCCTGCCCTCAATCCTTCCCAGCATCAGAGTCTTTTCCAATGAGTCAGCTCTTCGCATGANAGCAGCTTTCTTTTGCTTCCCACTTTTAAGAAGTGGCAGTTGGGATTTTGATTTTTCTATATCTCGTTGTCCATAATTTGCCTCAACTGCACATGCACATTAGCTATTTTTAGTCCCATATAATTTCTTTGTCTTCTGTTGCTCCAGGAGACATTTGTCCAGGTGCAAGCACGAAGCAAAGGGTGCCGGTCTCAGCCTATCCCAGTAATAAATGCCTGTTTCCATTTATTGAGTCCCATATGCTCAGGGGTGTTGGGGAAAGCACGAAACATGCTTTATCTCATCTGTTTGATTTGATCCACATAGTAAGTCAGGATGGGAGGGGCTGCTTTTACCTTCATTACGCAGATAGGAAACCAAGGCTTAACTTGTCATGGGTCACATGGCCCTGTGAAGTCTGGTGAGCCTTGCCTTCAGTTTTGAAAAGCTGATGAAGTGTCTGTGTCTCTTCACCACTGAGGGTAAAGAGAAAGAGTTCTTTCGTGCCTCAGTGCCAGCTGCTCCTGCTCAGCCTGGCTGGGCTGCTCTTAGGTCCAGCAGGTTCCAAAAAGGAAATGATTCCCTGGTGTTTCCACTTGGAAAGCCATTTTTGATCCAGAGCAAACTTTTTTTTTAAAAGCAGTGGGCTCTCAGGCTTGTCAAACTCAACTCTCATTTTTATTACAAATGCTTTTAAACACCCTGTTTACAATCTTGGGCTTCCCTTGTGGCTCAGCTGGTAAAGAATCTGCCTGCAATGCAGAAGACCTAGGTTTGGTCCCTGGGTTGGGAAGATCCCCTGGAGAAGGGAAAGGCTACCCACTCCAGTATTTTGGCCTGGAAAATTCCATGGACAGTATAGTCCATGGGGTCACAAAGAGTCAGACACAACTGAGCGATTTTCTCTTACAATCCTGAAGTAAAATTCCCAGATAATATAACCCACCCACATTCATAATTTAAGAAAAGTCAGCATGATGTCACCCCTGAGGTGTTACAAAGAGGAATAAGGCAGCATGACTTGTGATTACTTCCAGTGCAGGTGCCCGGCTCTGGATGCCGCCACAGCGATGAGATCAGGTGCATGACACCTGCCACCTCCAGTGCAGCTGGGACAGCGAGTGGGACTGGGCCCTTGGATAGCACGAGCTCACGCTGCTGCCAGTGACAGGATTTTCCAAAGTGGTAAACAACTCTGGGAATTGTGAACAAAACAGAGAAGAGGCTTTCCTTGATTTACGTACTGATTGAATGCCTGGAAAATATCATAGCCAAACAGAAATACATTATGTTTACATGTAAGTGAAGTTAGTTCTAGGTTCAGAAAAACAAGGTCTTCCCTTATGTGACTATCTGGTATGACATTGCTACCTTATGTGGGACAGCTCTGCGCACTCAGCATCCCTGGTCGCCACCCTCCAGTAATGTTCACCCTGCCCCCAGCTGCGGGCCAGGTAAAAGCATCTCCCACACGTTTCTAAAATGCCCCTCCACAAGGGATGTTTTCACCACCACCAAGCACCTGGAGGATCAGAGCCTGCCAAGTTGCTGTGCATTTCACTGTCTCCTACCTCCTCAAACACTCGATTAATTATGGCTTAGAAAGAAGATGGTGCTGTTTCGCCAGCTCCCTACATGATTACTAAGCAGAGCCATCTCAGGTATCATGGTAGGAATTTGGGGGTAACTGACATTCTGAGAAGATGCTTGCCAGTGAATTTCCTCCAAAAACTGCAGCTTTTAAGCTAAGTGAGAAGGCTCTTTCTATTATGTCTCATTTTCCTTCAGAGTATGAGTAGGTTTTATGGTAAATACAGTATTTATAAGTACCTTTGTAAAATCATCACTGTTTTCCTGCGTTTGCTTGAGCTCATTAATTCTTACTGAATAAAGTTTTTATTTTTTAATGGCACCCCACTCCAGTACTCTTGCTTGGAAAATCCCATGGATGGAAGAGCCTGGTAGGCTGTAGTCCATGGGGTTGCTCAGAGTTGGACACGACTGAGCGACTTCACTTTCACTTTTCACTTTCATGCACTGGAGAAGGAAATGGCAACCCACTCCAGTGTTCTTGCCTGGAGAATCCCGGGGATGGGGGAGCCTGGTGGGCTGCCGTCTATGGGGTCGCACAGAGTCAGATATGACTGAAATGACTTAGCAGCAGCAGCAGCAGCAGGTATCCACACAATAGCCCTGGAACATACCACTTTACAGACAAGACTCCCCCATGCAACCCATACCCCCTGAGATTCAATGAGTTTAAGCTCAAGGTCACCCAGTCAGCGGTATATATGGTCTCAAAGCTGACTGTGCCTGACTTCAAACGGATGCCTTTGCTCCAATGTGACCTGGCTCTTGCCTTCATTCTGGATATATGATACGCTTTTATCCATGATGTGGAAACCTCATGTCTGAGTACTTTCTCCTCCCATACACCGGAATGGGGTGAAGGAATAAAGATGGCACAGATTCTTTGACATTCTTCCCATGGAGCTGTAGGGGTTCATGTCCTCTCTTTTGACTCTGGGCTGTCCTAAGTGACTTGCTTGGCTCATAGGATGTGACTTCCAGGACAGAGGTAAAGAGCCTCTGGGACTCTTGGAATGCTCACACTTGGAGTTCTGAGACACCACGCAAGAAGCATGGCTGCCCCAGGGCTGCCAGGCCACAAGAAGCTCTGGAGACCCTGGAGAATGAGACACCCAAGGGGAGAGAGAAAGAGACAGTACATGGAGCCACTAGACATGCAAGTGAAGATGCCGTCCTGGAATTGGGTCTTCCTGTCCCACCCAGCCTCCCCAGCTGATGCCTCAGGATCAGAGACAGACTGCTCAGTTGAGCCTTTCCCAAATTCCTGACCCACAAAATGATGAGACGGACATAATAAGCCACAGTAGTTTGGAGTAGTTTTCAAGTATAGCCCCGTTAAGCACACAGTAATGTCACTCTGTGTGTTGTACTGTGTTGGGTATTATTTTTGGTGCCTAAGAGAGAAGAATTTTCCACTTATAAAGGAGGGTAAGATTCACTATAAAATATAGTTGATTTCCATTTGGTAGGAATTGAAATGAGAGAAGTTTGGTCCGTATACAGTTACCATCAGAAGTGTGTGTTTTCAGTTCAGTTCAGTTCAGTCGCTCAGTTGTGTCCGACTCTTCGTGACCCCATGAATTGCAGCACGCCAGGCCTCCCTGTCCATCACCATCTCCCAGAGTTCACTCAGACTCACGTTCATCGAGTCAGTGATGCCATCCAGCCATCTCATCCTCTGTTGTCCCCTTCTCCTCCTGCCCTCAATCCTTCCCAGCATCAGAGTCTTTTCCAATGAGTCAGCTCTTCGCATGAAGTGACCAAAGTACTGGAGTTTCAGCGTTAGCATCATTCCTTCCAAAGAAATCCCAGGGCTGATCTCCTTTAGAATGGCAGGGGAGCTATTATTTTAATGTGTGTATTTAATCTTACAGTTAGCTTATATGTTTATATTTTTAATAAAAATGTTTGATTTAAACATCAATATGACAGAGTTGCATTTTTAAATTAATTTATTTAAATAGGCTGTTTAAAGATTTAGTAGTTATTAGGTAAATATGGTACAGAAGGTATATTATTAGGGTTCTCCAGAGAAACAGAACCAAGACGATAGGTAGATGGATAGACTGATTAGAGATGGAGATTTATTATAAGGAATTGGCAGGAAATTCCCTGGTGGTCCAATGGTCAGGACTCGGCTTTCACTGCTGTGGCCTGGGTTCAATGCCCGGTTGTAGAACTAAGAATCTGAAAGCTGTGCAGCGAGGCTCCCTGCCCCTTCCTCCCACTCCCACTTTGGCTCAAATGATTTTGGAGGCTGAGAAGTTCCATGATCTCTGGTCAGCAAGCTATGGACCCAAAAGAGCCAATAGTAGTTCCAGTCTGAAAGCTGGCCAACTTGAGACCTAAGAGGAGCTGATGTTTCAGTTCAAGTCTGAAGGCAGGAAAACACCTGATGTCCCAGCTCAAAGGCCATCATGCAGGAAGAGTTCCCTCTTCCTTAGCCTTTATGTTGTATTCAGGCCTTTACTACCCACATTAGAGGGAACAAAACTGCTTACTGAGTCTACAGAGTCAAATGTTAATCTTATATCCAAAAGCATCCTTACAGATACACTCAGAATAATGTTTGACCAGATTATCTGGTTGTCCTGCAGTCCAGTCAAGTTGACACGCAAAATTCATCATCACCATAGGAGATGGTCAGACATGAAAGATATCACAAAAGTTGTTGCTAAGGATCTGAAGTTGGCTAAGCACTGTATTGTGCCCTGGGCCATCCCTATTGAGGGTCTGAGAGTTTGGAGCTAAAATTCTTGGTGCTATTGCTTAGTTCACCTATAGAGGCTGTGAGCCTCTGAGTCCTCCCTGTAATGTGTCTTGGAGAAGTTATTCTTTGGCTTTCAGAGGAGATTTTAGGTCAGAGAACGTCCTTGTTGGTGACTCTTCTTCTGGGAAGATTTGAGCCACTCTTCAGACTTCCAGCTGTCTTCCTGGGAGTGGCCATTCCCTGCACCCCCAGCTGGCTGCCCTGTTTTCTGTGGGTGCCTCGGGCCACTCCTGCCAGCTCCTGCTCCCGCACAGAACTGTGTGTCCCAGCCAGCTTGGTCCTCTGGTAAGAGAGTGTCTACCCTGGGAGTCAGGGTCACTGGGCATCCTGTCTCAATATGTAATGTGAAGTCTGGTGACAAGGAGCTCAGATGTGATGTATACAGGGTGACATCATAGGTGCTATAATAAGTCCATGTCTCACATTTTCATATGCCCCTCTGGGCTGGGCTTGTTTGGATGATGCTGTGTGATACCATCAATTTCACTTACCTTCTGTCCTCTCTCTGAGAATTTGTGTCCAAACTGCCCTTGGAGGTGGGATGAAAAGTCCTTAGGACAACATTTTTATCTCTTTGACCTCTTTGACTTAGTTTTATAGCAGAACAGAAAATCAGAGGTGGGTACCTCAGTGGGATTGAAGAAGACACATCCTTTTCTCCGGGCGGGTTCCTTCAACTGGGGGTACTCTGGACAGCCCTCACTCACGCAAGGTGCTGTGAATCAGCAGAGCCTGTAATTGTCCTCATCCTGTCTTCAGTGTCTGAGAGACAGATGGAACTTTCCACAGTGCATACTGCCCCTCTCAGTAGGACACAAGACATCCTAAGATAATGTCCTGGGAGACATCCTAAGATGCTTTGTGCACCAGTTGGATGGGGGGAGTCTTGAAGATACAGATTCTACTTAAGTGAAAATTACTAATCTACATTTCATCCCTTTAACTAGATTTTCTTGAACTCTTCAATGTAGTAGTTCCTTCTTATTCTTGAGAGATTAGCCTGTTGAAAATGAATGATAATTATTGTGGCCTAAATTTGACATGGATGTTCGGATGCATGTGGTTAACAGGCTTTGCTGCGAGGAGGCTCACGCGCTCTTGCTGCAGTGTCTATGACAGTAGCAGGGTCAAAGATCCCAAAGAGGTGTTTTTGTTTTCTTTTTTTTTTTCATCCAGCTTCTCTATTACTCTGGGTAAAATATATCTCCCACAGATGAGTGTGGAGACATGCAGCTGGACCGACAAAGCAGGAGGGAGTCATTGAGGGAGATGTGCAAAAGTACACTGAATTCTGAATATCACACAATTGGGCTGACGTGGTTTGGAGTGATGTTGAATGTGATCCGTGATGTTTGTTTTCCCCTGACACTGTAATTAATTCAAGGAAGCACTAAAGATTGTTAAATTTTAGTAAGCAGGTAATAGAGCTGTTCTTTGAAGTAAAATCAGTGGCAACAACAACCTAGTCGTTTTACAGTCATGTGAATGAAAGACAATTACACTTTGTGGGAACTGTCTCCATCAGGTTTGGAGAACTGTCTCCATCCAATGCAGACAACGTCGGCAGGGCAGGGCGGCTTGTCTTTGGTGGGGTGTTGCTGTGAACACAAATCACAGAGTTGATGTGTGTGCAGGGAAACGGCCAAGCATTTTTCCCATTTAGCCAAGGAGAGTGCTTAACTTGCTTTTCAGATATTCCAACTAGTGTCCAACAGGGAACTGTGCTAATAAATATGACAATAACATTGTAATGGGACAAGAAAGGCTGACACAGCATTTAGTTAATTTGTGTTCGGCATTAGCAGGGAGCTTTGCAACCCCTGGGCAATGAAACAGGAGCATACTGGTTGACTGTAGGCATTTTAATTAGAGGTCTTGGGAATATTTCTCTGCTATTGTAGCTGAGTGAAACCTGGCCCCACAAAGTTTACCCAAGGCGGGCTTTCCTCCTTGCCCTCAGCAGCCATTAAAAGGTCTTACCCAAGGCAGGGAGCTGGGGGAAGGGAGGAAAAAGTTTCTATGAAGAGAAGGACTCCTGGTGGGCTGGCGTCCAACACCAATTAGCTACTCAGCTGTCAGCACCCAGAGCCCTCATTTTAACCAAGTGGTGGCAAAGATTGACAGAAATGGCTCGACCCCATGATGGGTCCCCAAGCATTTTTAAAAGGTTCTTTTGACTCTTGCTACCTTTTCATAATTTGGCATAAATACAATGCAAGAATAAAGACATTGTAAATCAAAAGCTGTTAGCGCACATAGCCCCTGAAATTTATGGGTATTAAGTAGAAAAAGCTTAGGAACATTTCACCAAATAATTTTCCAATCCCTTAAGACTCATTTAAATTTCCCTCCTCTCCCTTCTCTGTTGCTGATGCACGTGCTCTGGCTGCCAGCGATTTATCACAGAGGAGCACCTGAGCCCTACGGTGGGGGAAACCAGTTCTTTGCCATCAGGCAAGCTGGGGAATTCTTGTAGGATGGAGGTCAAAGCTCTGCCCAGCTACAAGCACCATATGGGCAAAGAGCCAGGGAACCAAGAGAAAGATATGGCAGCTGCCCTCAGGTTAGTGATTTGGCCTTGGAGATGCATGAGTCAGAGAGATGAAAAGCGGCGATCTAATCACCTTGGCAGTGGCAGGGCTGGGATTCAAATCCTGGGTTGCTCAGACACCAGTCTTGCATCACCGCCTCTAGTGCGAGGCAGCAGCTATCCTCAGAGATTTCCCTCAGTGACAAGTCACAGTCACACCCACGAACTAGATAACCTCCAACCTAAGGGAGGAGAAGGAAATGGCAACCCACTCCAGTGTCCTTGCCTGGAGAATCCCAGGGACGGGAGAGCCTGGTGGGCTACCGTCTATGGGGTCGCACAGAGTCGGACACAACTGAAGCGACTTAGCAGACTTAGCAACCTAAGAGAGCAAGGGATTGAGGTACTGACCTGAATGGCTCTCTAAGAGAAAGTATAAGAACTGGGTGAAGGCAGGGAGGCTTCCTGAAGGAGGTCGTCCTTGAAGGGTAGGAGACTCACTTTTGGTGCTAGTGGATCTGACTTTTTCTTTCTGAATGGGCAGAGTAAGTTTCTTCTGTGTGTCTCACCCGTCAAGAGGGGTTCAGTAATTTTTTTGGTCAAGTTGACTAATTAACTATTACTAACAAACAAAAGTAACCACACCAGTTGGTTTCTACTTCACTACTAGCAGTGAGACTTAGTAACCACCCTCCAGGACACAGCTGGGTGGTTCTGCTCCTTATGTTGACCTCTGATGGGCCTACTGCTCTGCAGACATGAACACCTGTATCACAGGTAGCTCTGGAAACAAACAGGGTGAGATGGGTATAACACTAGCATACTGCTGGCCACAGGGAATGTGCAGTAAGTTGAAGCTAACGTGAGGCTGTCTTTTAGCACATGGATTTTCAATGGAGCCCCTGTTCATCGTCTGTGAAGACAAAGTCTGTTTCTGATTGTTTGTTCTTCTGAGTTGATAAAAGTGAAAGTGAAGTCGCTCAGTCGTGTCCGACTCTTTGCGAGCTCTTGGACTATAACCTATCAAGCTCCTCCGTCCATGGGATTTTCCAGGCAAGAGTGCTGGAGTGGACTGCCATTGCCTTCTCCAACTATCTGAGTTGATAAGGGACCCTCTAAGTTGATAGCTGCTTGGAAGAAGTAGCGAAGGTAGTAGGTCCAGAACTCCCTATGTGTCTCCTGGCCCTATGATAAATCTTATTTTATTCAATGAGGAAGGAAAAGAAGATGAACTTCTCCTTAGATATTCTTCTGAAACTGACAGAAATCTATAGATCAAGAACTCATAACCATGTCCCTCTCCACACGAATCCCTGGGCTCTCATGCTCTCTGATCCCCAGCAATCCTGGTTCTCCTCAGAGATAACATTTGTCCATTTCAATGGCATTATTCCTATTATAATTAAGAATGTTATATTTTAGACCCAGGCTAACTTCTCAGGTCTCCAATATTCTAGCTATTATGTGCTCTTAGATCTGAGGGCCCATAAAACCGCTCACCATACATGTGAAACTTGACGTCACTCTTCGCTTAGCTAAGTTGGAAATTTTATAGTTTAGGAGAACACAAAGTCAGGTTGAAAATACGGCTCTGGCTGGGTCTGGGCGTAACTGGGGTTTTCAGGTGTAGTTTGGCAGCTTTCATCTAACAGAAACCCTGGGGCTCATAAAATCAGCCCGATGTCAGAGTTTCAAGGTATTCAGTTAAATATTCCTGCACTGGCGGCCATCCCTCACATTTTAGAAAATGAGGGTATACTAATGGCATGACGTGTTGCTTTAAAGGCCACAATCTCAATTGTTCTCATAATGAGGGAGAAAAAGCATGCTGTTAAAAATAGATGGTATCTGATGCTTTCCCATCCATTCATATTTTAACATCCAATA
>SJYW01055813.1:1631868-1643782 GCA_006410735.1 Raphicerus campestris | reverse complement strand
CAGATCTAAGACCTTCAACAAGTGCTGTGTTCTCAAGGTTTCTCCTGTTTTCTTCCAAAGATTTTAGTTTTATGTTTTATATTTAAAACTGATCCACTTTGAGTTAATTTTTATATAAAATGTGAAGGTTAAGTTGAAGTCCAGTTTTTCCTATGAGTACCCAGTTGTTTCAGCTTTTTTTTGAGAAGTCTTTCCTTTTTCCACTGAATTGTTCTCACACTTTTGTCACAATGAGTTGCACTTACTTGAGTGGGTGTATTTCTTATTGCTGTATTCTATTCCATTCATCTATGCATATATCCTGCCGATACCATCCTGTCTAAGTTACTGCATGTAAGTCTTAAAATTGGATAGTGATTCTTTTCACTATATTTTTCTTTTTCCAGAATTGTTTTAGCTATTCTAGTTCTTTTCCTTTCCCACATAAATCTTGGAATAATCTTATCTATATTTACAAAAAGATCTTGCTATGATTTTGATAGGAATACATCTAGCCCAACAGACCAGTGTGGCGAGAAGTGACATCTTTACTGTGATGCATTTCAATCCAAGAAAATAAAGTCTGACAGATTTTATTCTTTTGGTCTCCAAAATCACTGCAGATGGTGACTGTAACCATGAAATTAAAAGATGTTTGCTCCTTGGAAGATTTATGACAAACCTAGACAGCATATTAAAAAGCAGAGACGTTACCTTGCCAACAAAGGTCCATGTAGTCTAAGCTGTGGTTTTTCCAGTAGTCATGTATGGATGTGAGAGTTGAACTGTGAAGAAAGCTGAGCACCAAAGGATTGATGCTTCTAACTGTGATATTGGAGATGACTCTTGAGAGTCCCTTGGACTGCAAGGATATCCAACCAGTCCATCCTAAACGAAGTCAGTCCTAAATATTCATTGGAAGGACTGATGCTGAAGCTCCAATACTTTGGCCACCTGGATGTGAAGAGCCAACACCTTAGAAAATACCCTGATGCTGGGAAAGACTGAAGGCAAGAAGAGAAGGGGACAAGAGAGAACGAGATGGTTGGATGGCATCACCAACTCAATGGACATGAGTTTGAGCAAGCTCCAGGAGTTGATGAAGGACAGGGAAGCCTGGTGTCCATGGGGTCGCAAAGAGTCAGACACGACTGAGCAACTGAACAAGAACAGCCGCCATCTTTCAATCCACGAACAGTATCTCTTATCAACATTTTGTAGTTAATCAGCATAAAGATGCTTTTACATCTCTGTCAAAAATTAGTTGGCCCTACTTGGGTAGATCTGTTTCAAGTCTCTATGCTTTTTTGTTTATCTGTGTGTCTATCCTATGGTTAATAACTGACATTCCTGATTACTGTTGCAATGTAAGTCTTGAAATTGGGTAGTGATTCTTTATTATTCTTCTTTCCCTTATCCATTCAGCTATTATAGTGCACTTGCCTTTTAATATAATTTTATAACAATCTTGTCTATATCTGCAAAAGGAAATGTTGTTAGGATTGTATTAGGAATTCTGTTAAACTGGTAGATCCCATTACTTTTTACTACATTGATTATCTCTATCCATGAACATTGTCTCTCCATATATTTATATCTTTTTTGATTTCTAAAATTTTGTGGTTTTCAGCATACTAGTACTATACATGTTTGTTAGTATTTAATTTTGTTTAGAGCTGATTTCCATATAATTAAATGGCTGTTCAAATTATTTTATAGTAGTTTGTACCTTTTGAGAAATTGGTCCATTTCACTTATATTGTTATTTTGTGTGAGTAGTGTTCTTGGTATTTCCCTGTCATCCTTTTGCTGTCTTATGGTCTGTAATGATATCTCCATTTTTATTCCTTATGTTTGGTGAGTTGTGTCTTCTCCTTT
The DNA here is from genome assembly GCA_006410735.1 of Raphicerus campestris. Classification (NCBI taxonomy): domain Eukaryota; kingdom Metazoa; phylum Chordata; class Mammalia; order Artiodactyla; family Bovidae; genus Raphicerus; species Raphicerus campestris. The sequence continues at coordinate 1,641,925 of SJYW01055813.1, read as the reverse complement.
GTCTTTATCAGTCTTAGAGGTTTGTTAATTTTATTGACTTTTTCAAATAACAAACTTCTTGTTGAATTTCCTTTCAGTTTTGCAGTTTCGTTGATTTCTGCTCTTACATTTATTATTTCTTGCCTCCTGTGAGGTGGAAGTTGAAGTCTTAAGTTTCTTTCACTGCATCCTCTGCTGCCCTGGTAAGAGATCTTCCTCCTCACTGGTCAGTGATGTGGAAGCTGATGCTCTCACTGGGCACTGCTAATACCTCCCTGGATGGTAGGGGTGTGAGTGCCTATTTAGTGTTTCTCATGTGGTCTTCATTGACACTTCAAAGGAGAAGGGATATAGGATTGAGGGAGGTTACTGATAAATAGCGATGAAGTCTGGACTTAGTACCAGGCCTTCAGCCTGGAGGCAGGGGAGTAACTGATTACTGTTCAGGACTTAAAAGCTCAGGCTCCTCACATCATCTCCATGGACACTGCTGGGGGCCTTGTTACCACCCAGTGAGGACCAAAGCCCTAGCTCCCCACCAGGCTTCTCTGACACAAGCAGCAGGGAATGGTTGGGGCAGCTGGTTTCTGCTTGGCCAGGGTAGAAGCTGAAGCTTCCCACTGGACCTTTGCTGGTGGGAGCCAAAACACTTTTTCTGTTGTGGTTAGCTATAGTTTCTGTCTTGCCAAACTGCCCTGTTCCTGGTCCTTTGAATAGAGGGAGCACCCTTTTGTGGATTTTTTTTTTTCAACTACCTTTTGGTGTTTCTGAGACTACAGCTTCATGAGCTCCCACTTTAGCATGTATGAGGCTAAAAGAAAACCCAGCGAACTCACCATTGTCATTCCTCAGGTCCTGAGGTCTCTAGACAGTCTGCCTCCTCTCTGCCTTTCTCAGTTTTGTATAGAATGTGTAGAGTCTTTAGCTGTGCTTATCTGGAATAAGGAAAAGCATGTTTATTAAATCTTTCTATTCTGTGAAGTGCATTGCCACATTTTTACAGATTTGAATTACTGGTTTCTTGTCAGTTCTATGTTCTATCTATACCTTCTCCCAATTGAGGGCTTATTTTCTCATTTTCTTCGTGGTAATCTTTTGCCTAACTTTACTGAAGTTCTTAACTTTACTGAAGTTGAATTCATTCTTTTCTCCCTTGTGGTCTTGCTTTTTGTTTTCTAGAGTAAGAAACTTACTGCAGCTCTAAGGTTACACAGATACTTTCCTATATTTCCTCATGAAAGTTTTAAATTTCTTCATCTGTCCTATCCAAAATTTTGAATTAAGTAGGGATCTGATTTCACCCCTCTCCCACTGTAGAGAGCTGTTAGCACCATGAAAAGTTTTCCTCCCCTTTCCCACCAATTTCTAGTGCCACATCTGTCATGTGCATAACTTCATTAAATCTACAGATGCGTTTGGAGAGACTTGGCATCTTTACCATCAAGAACATGGTGTTTTCATTACTTAGGTATTTTTGTTAATGATTCTAAATATAGCTTAACATTTTTCTATATAGTGGCCTTACACATTTTCAAAACTTTACTCCTAAGTACTTAATATATTTTTGTTATTATTGTGAAATAGTTTTAGTTTTTTTAATGAAGATTTTAAAAATTTAGATTTTAATCTGTTCATTTATTGTTTCACAACTCCCACAAAGAGGAAAGGGACGGAGGACAAGCACTGTGAAAGATCTCCCCTCCNTATATTCTTGTCATTTGGGGACTGTTATGTAAGATTATTCATAACACCTTTCAAAACTGACTCTTTAAAAAATGCTAATGCCTTTAAGATCCATCCAGTTCACTGTGTCTATCAATAATTAGTTCGCTTTGATTGCAACTGTTATCCCATGGTATGGATGTACCACAGTTTATTTAACCATTTGCTTAAAAAGGAGATTTGGGTCCTTCAAGTTTTGGGCTCGTATGAATAACACTTAATTATTAAGATTGTGAAGTCCATGAGGTCAAAAAAGAGTCGGACACAACTTAGTTACTAAATAGCAGCATTAGCAGTTCAGATTTTTGTGTGAACCTAAATTTATTTCTGCTCAGGAGTGAGATTGCTGATTCATGTGATAAATGTTATGTTTAGTGTTTTTTTAAGGAACTGCCAGACTGTTTTCCAGAATGGCTGTTATTTCACACTCTCAGTGGGAATGTGTAAGGGATCTAATATCTCAACATTTTTTAATAGCTCTGTGCTGATAACCCATCATGATCTTAATTTGTATTTATTACCTGGTGGCTATTGACATGGAACATTTTATCATGTGCGTATTTGCCATGTGCATATCCTTATTGGTATTGCATATCCTCTATGTATTTTGTCCATTTTCTAATTGGGTTGATTGTTTTTGAGAGTTGTTTATACACTGTAGATGTGAATCCTTTGTCAGATCAGTGGTTTGAAGATATTTTATCCCAGTGTGTAGCTTGTCTTTCCATCTTCTTTATAGGTCTTTTGCAGAACAAAAATTATGATGAAATCAAATTCATCCACATTTTTCTTTCATGGTTTGGGTGTTTGATATATCTAAGACCTTCAACAAGTCCTGTGTTCTCAAGGTTTCTCCTGTTTTCTTCCAAAGATTTTAGTTTTATATTTTATATTTAAAACTGATCCACTTTGAGTTAATTTTTATATAAAATATGAAGGTTAAGTTGAAGTCCAGTTTTTCCTATGAGTACCCAGTTTTTTCAGCTTTTTTTTGAGAAGTCTTTCCTTGTTCCACTGAACTGTTCTCACACTTTTGTCACAATGAGTTGCACTTACTTGTGTGGGTGTATTTCTTATTGCTGTATTCTATTCCATTCATCTATGCATATATCCTGCTGATACCATCCTGTCTAAGTTACTGCATGTAAGTCTTAAAATTGGATAGTGATTCTTTTCACTATATTTTTCTTTTTCCAGAATTGTTTTAGCTATTCTAGTTCCTTTCCTTTCCCACATAAATCTTGGAATAATCTTACCTATATTTACAAAAAGATCTTGCTATGATTTTGATAGGAATACATCTAGCCCAACAGCCCAGTGTGGCGAGAAGTGACATCTTTACTGTGATGCATTTCAATCCAAGAAAATAAAGTCTGACAGATTTTATTCTTTTGGTCTCCAAAATCACTGCAGATGGTGACTGTAACCATGAAATTAAAAGATGTTTGCTCCTTGGAAGATTTATGACAAACCTAGACAGCATATTAAAAAGCAGAGACGTTACCTTGCCAACAAAGGTCCATGTAGTCTAAGCTGTGGTTTTTCCAGTAGTCATGTATGGATGTGAGAGTTGAACTGTGAAGAAAGTTGAGCACCAAAGGATTGATGCTTCTAACTGTGATATTGGAGATGACTCTTGAGAGTCCCTTGGACTGCAAGGATATCCAACCAGTCCATCCTAAACGAAGTCAGTCCTAAATATTCATTGGAAGGACTGATGCTGAAGCTCCAATACTTTGGCCACCTGGATGTGAAGAGCCAACACCTTAGAAAATACCCTGATGCTGGGAAAGACTGAAGGCAAGAAGAGAAGGGGACAAGAGAGAACGAGATGGTTGGATGGCATCACCAACTCAATGGACATGAGTTTGAGCAAGCTCCAGGAGTTGATGAAGGACAGGGAAGCCTGGTGTCCATGGGGTCGCAAAGAGTCAGACACGACTGAGCAACTAAACAAGAACAGCCGCCATCTTTCAATCCACGCACAGTATCTCTTATCAACATTTTGTAGTTAATCAGCATAAAGATGCTTTTACATCTCTGTCAAAAATTAGTTGGCCCTACTTGGGTAGATCTGTTTCAAGTCTCTATGCTTTTTTGTTTATCTGTGTGTCTATCCTATGGTTAATAACTGACATTCCTGATTACTGTTGCAATGTAAGTCTTGAAATTGGGTAGTGATTCTTTATTATTCTTCTTTCCCTTATCCATTCAGCTATTATAGTGCCCTTGCCTTTTAATATAATTTTATAACAATCTTGTCTATATCTGCAAAAGGAAATGTTGTTAGGATTGTATTAGGAATTCTGTTAAACTGGTAGATCCCATTACTTTTTACTACATTGATTATCTCTATCCATGAACATTGTCTCTCCATATATTTATATCTTTTTTGATTTCTAAAATTTTGTGGTTTTCAGCATACTAGTACTATACATGTTTGTTAGTATTTAATTTTGTTTAGAGCTGATTTCCATATAATTAAATGGCTGTTCAAATTATTTTATAGTAGTTTGTACCTTTTGAGAAATTGGTCCATTTCACTTATATTGTTATTTTGTGTGAGTAGTGTTCTTGGTATTTCCCTGTCATCCTTTTGCTGTCTTATGGTCTGTAATGATATCTCCATTTTTATTCCTTATGTTTGGTGAGTTGTGTCTTCTCCTTTGTCTTTATCAGTCTTAGAGGTTTGTTAATTTTATTGACTTTTTCAAATAACAAACTTCTTGTTGAATTTCCTTTCAGTTTTGCAGTTTCGTTGATTTCTGCTCTTACATTTATTATTTCTTGCCTCCTGTGAGGTGGAAGTTGAAGTCTTAAGTTTCTTTCACTGCATCCTCTGCTGCCCTGGTAAGAGATCTTCCTCCTCACTGGTCAGTGATGTGGAAGCTGATGCTCTCACTGGGCACTGCTAATACCTCCCTGGATGGTAGGGGTGTGAGTGCCTATTTAGTGTTTCTCATGTGGTCTTCATTGACACTTCAAAGGAGAAGGGATATAGGATTGAGGGAGGTTACTGATAAATAGCGATGAAGTCTGGACTTAGTACCAGGCCTTCAGCCTGGAGGCAGGGGAGTAACTGATTACTGTTCAGGACTTAAAAGCTCAGGCTCCTCACATCATCTCCATGGACACTGCTGGGGGCCTTGTTACCACCCAGTGAGGACCAAAGCCCTAGCTCCCCACCAGGCTTCTCTGACACAAGCAGCAGGGAATGGTTGGGGCAGCTGGTTTCTGCTTGGCCAGGGTAGAAGCTGAAGCTTCCCACTGGACCTTTGCTGGTGGGAGCCAAAACACTTTTTCTGTTGTGGTTAGCTATAGTTTCTGTCTTGCCAAACTGCCCTGTTCCTGGTCCTTTGAATAGAGGGAGCACCCTTTTGTGGATTTTTTTTTTTCAACTACCTTTTGGTGTTTCTGAGACTACAGCTTCATGAGCTCCCACTTTAGCATGTATGAGGCTAAAAGAAAACCCAGCGAACTCACCATTGTCATTCCTCAGGTCCTGAGGTCTCTAGACAGTCTGCCTCCTCTCTGCCTTTCTCAGTTTTGTATAGAATGTGTAGAGTCTTTAGCTGTGCTTATCTGGAATAAGGAAAAGCATGTTTATTAAATCTTTCTATTCTATGAAGTGCATTGCCACATTTTTCNGGGGGCCTTGTTACCACCCAGTGAGGACCAAAGCCCTAGCTCCCCACCAGGCTTCTCTGACACAAGCAGCAGGGAATGGTTGGGGCAGCTGGTTTCTGCTTGGCCAGGGTAGAAGCTGAAGCTTCCCACTGGACCTTTGCTGGTGGGAGCCAAAACACTTTTTCTGTTGTGGTTAGCTATAGTTTCTGTCTTGCCAAACTGCCCTGTTCCTGGTCCTTTGAATAGAGGGAGCACCCTTTTGTGGATTTTTTTTTTTCAACTACCTTTTGGTGTTTCTGAGACTACAGCTTCATGAGCTCCCACTTTAGCATGTATGAGGCTAAAAGAAAACCCAGCGAACTCACCATTGTCATTCCTCAGGTCCTGAGGTCTCTAGACAGTCTGCCTCCTCTCTGCCTTTCTCAGTTTTGTATAGAATGTGTAGAGTCTTTAGCTGTGCTTATCTGGAATAAGGAAAAGCATGTTTATTAAATCTTTCTATTCTGTGAAGTGCATTGCCACATTTTTCCAGATTTGAATTACTGGTTTCTTGTCAGTTCTATGTTCTATCTATACCTTCTCCCAATTGAGGGCTTATTTTCTCATTTTCTTCGTGGTAATCTTTTGCCTAACTTTACTGAAGTTCTTAACTTTACTGAAGTTGAATTCATTCTTTTCTCCCTTGTGGTCTTGCTTTTTGTTTTCTAGAGTAAGAAACTTACTGCAGCTCTAAGGTTACACAGATACTTTCCTATATTTCCTCATGAAAGTTTTAAATTTCTTCATCTGTCCTATCCAAAATTTTGAATTAAGTAGGGATCTGATTTCACCCCTCTCCCACTGTAGAGAGCTGTTAGCACCATGAAAAGTTTTCCTCCCCTTTCCCACCAATTTCTAGTGCCACATCTGTCATGTGCATAACTTCATTAAATCTACAGATGCGTTTGGAGAGACTTGGCATCTTTACCATCAAGAACATGGTGTTTTCATTACTTAGGTATTTTTGTTAATGATTCTAAATATAGCTTAACATTTTTCTATATAGTGGCCTTACACATTTTCAAAACTTTACTCCTAAGTACTTAATATATTTTTGTTATTATTGTGAAATAGTTTTAGTTTTTTTAATGAAGATTTTAAAAATTTAGATTTTAATCTGTTCATTTATTGTTTCACAACTCCCACAAAGAGGAAAGGGACGGAGGACAAGCACTGTGAAAGATCTCCCCTCCTGCAGAGGAACGCTGTTTGCACTTAAAGGAAGCAAACTTAGTGTTTTCTGAATTCCCATGGATATTTTAAACAAAATAAGTATATCTGTGTTCCACTTTTAGCAATCCTGATCCTGTAGGTCCAGAGAGAACCAGAACTCTAATTCCTTTAGGAGGGTCCATATGATTCCGCACATCTCTCTCAGAGAAGTTCCTAAACAATAAAAAGAATAGCCCAAGGGGACATTTATTTAGAAGAGCTTCTCATTTAAAGTTATGAGCATTTTTTCATCATTTAATATACTAGTGTGGGACATACACATAAACACACACACTGTATGCATAAACACACAGTGCACACGTGTATGAAATTCATATGTGTACATAAAAGTGAACTGCTTTATGTTAAGTAACAACAGATATGAATTTGAAGATAGTGAACCTGTAAAAGAACCCATTCACAGTTTGGATGAGATATGTTGGGTTAGGACTCCATATGTTTGTTTTAAAACTTAGAATGTGAGCTTATGGATGTAAACAGGATTGGTGGTTGCATGAGGTAGGGGTTGGGGGTGGGCAAAATGGGTGAAAAGGGTCAAAAGTTACAAATTTTCAGTTACAAAATGAGTAAGTCATAGGGATGTAATGTACAGTATGGGGACTACAGTTCATAAAACTGTATCACATATATGAAAGGAGCTAGGGAAGTGGATCTTAAGTTCTCATCCCCCAAAAAAACACCAAACTTGTAATTGTGTACAAAGACAGATTTCAACTGAATTTTTTGTGGTTTTCATTTTGCAATATATACAGACATTGATTCCCTTCATTGTGCAGCCTAAACTTAATGTGTTATGTCAGTTATGTGTCAATGAAAAAAGTTAAAAATACAATTTTGTCTTTCCTAGTTGGAGTCATTCGATGTCCTGTTTGCAGCCAAGAGTGTGCAGAGAGACACATTATAGATAACTTTTTTGTGAAGGACACTACTGAGGTTCCCAGCAGTACAGTAGAAAAGTCTAATCAGGTAAGTGTGTCTTGAATCTCTTGCTTCCTCTTAATGTGGCAGCCTAGAATACTGGAGAACTTATCATGCATTTTGTTGGTTTGTCTCAAGCATATCTTTAATTAATTTGAAATTATCCCTTCTCCCTGCTTGGCTTTCTTTCTCCTCCCTTTTAATGTATTTGCTGGGTAAACCGGGTTGTTAGTCCAGTAAAATTAGCCTTATTCTGAATTTTGTGCCCCTCTTAAGTCATTTGACGTGCTTCCCTCTCTGCTGTATTTTGTGTAAACTGGTGATAAAAATATAGAGGTTGGTTTATATTTGAGTCCCACTGGGTGAGAGGATGTAAGAGCACTTCCATCCGTATGTCTGTGTGTCTTTCAAGCGGAAAGATTGTAATGCTTGGTTGTCTTTTTTCTGATGTTAACGGCCATCAGTGATTACTGTCAGGATTCCATATTTCACTTGGACTTTGAAAAAGGATGACGTTTTCATTCTGTCATTCTCCTTTATTTCTCAACTGGAATAGGAAGAGAAAAGTGTCCTCCATTTATTCTTAGGTTTCCAGGAAAGGTAGATAAATGCTCAGTTGTTTCCCTTGAGTTGCTAATTTTTAGAGTAGTAATTTTCTTAGCATTCTTCAGAGGTGACTAACAAGTGGTATGTATGCTTATTGTTATGAACTAACTCATGGAGTTTTAACGTGAAATGTGTTGTAGTTATTCTTATTGGTGCTCAATTTGTGCCATCTTGGCAATAAGGATTCCTGAGTCCTTCCGACACAATCCCAGTGGTCACTGCTATCTCCCTTGCTTTCTATTTTGACAAGATCTTGTTCATTTTCTGTTCTATACCTACAACCAGCAGGAGTTGGTTCTTCTGAGAGCCTTGGTTCCTTTTAGTCTGAAATGGTATTTAGAGAACACAATATGGATGCTCCTGAGCACTTTGTTGGCCATTTTTCTATGATTTTCAAGAGAATTGATTTCAGCACATGCTTTTTATTTTTAAAAGAGGAAGGAAAAGGGAAAAATATATCAAGGATATATTGACATTTTTAAGTCAAATCTAGAATTGTAGATGAAAAATTGAGCAAATAGGAAGCCAACTAAGATGATCTTTTCCTCTGGCATTGCAGTCTTCCTCCAGTACCACCTATTGCTAGAATCTAATGTGGAACCAGCTCATTAAGCATAAATGAGGCTTGCAGAGTGAAGACAAATAGAGTTGGTACTGAAAATAGAAATTATAGAATTGTCTCTGTCAAAACAGAAAACAGGGTAACAATTACTAAATGTATGTACTGGAGATATTCAACCAAATCATCACGTTTTAAGGTTACTTAAATAATTCTTCGCTATATAGTTAAGTCACCCACTTGATAGGCAGGTTCATATGTTTCATTTTGCTTTAGTTTATGGTTTTGTTTAGGGCTTTAATTTAGTTTTTTCTTTGAGGGCTATGAGCCATGCCATCTAGGGCCACCCAAAATGGACAGGTCATGGTGGAGAATTCTGACAAAACATGGTCCACTGGAGAAGGGAATGGCAAACCACTTCAGTATTCTTGCCTTGAGAACACCATGAACAAGATGAAAAGGCAAAAGGATAGGACAGTGAAAGATGAAAGATGAACTCCTCAGGTTGGTAGGTACCCAATATGCTACTAGACAACAGTAGAGAAATAACTCCAGGAACAATGAAGAGACAGAGCCAAAGCAAAAACAACCCCCAGTTGTGGATGTGACTGGTGATGGAATTAAAGTCCGATGCTGTAAAGAGCAATATAGCATAGGAACCTGGAATGTTAGGTCCATGAAAGAAGGTAAATTGGAAGTGGTCAAACAGGAGATGGCAAGAGTGAATGTTGACATTTTAGGAATCATTGAACTAAAATGGACTGGAATGGGTGAATTTGACCCAGATGATCATTATATCTATTACTGTGGGCAAGAATCCCTTAGGAGAAATGGAGTAGCCATCGTAGTCAACAAAGTCCGAAATGCACTACTTGGATGCAGTCTCAAAACAACAGATGATCTCTGTTCTTTTCCAATGCAAACCATTCAGTTTCACAGTAACCCAAGTCTATGCCCCAACCACTAATGCTGAAGCAGCTGAAGTTGACCAGTTCTATGAAAACCTACACGACTTTCTAGAACACCCCACAAAGATGCCCTTTTCATTATAGGGGACTGGAATGCAAAAGTAGGAAATCAAAAGATAACCTGGAGTAACAGGCAGATTTGGCCTTGGAATACAGAATGAAGCAGGGCAAAGGCTAACAACTTTGCCAAGAGAATGCACTGGTCATAGCAAATACCCTCTTCTGACAACACAAGAGACAACTCTACACATAGACATCACCAGATGGTCAATACTGAAATCAAATTTATTATAATCTTTTTTTTTTAATACTTTATTCTGTTTTACAGTACTGTATTGGTTTTGCCATACATCGACATGAATCAGCCACAGGTGTACATGATCTCCCCATGCCGAAGCCCCCTCCC
>SJYW01055813.1:1614573-1631465 GCA_006410735.1 Raphicerus campestris | reverse complement strand
TCTTATATGATAGGATACATGTTTCAGTGTCATTCTCCCACATCATCCCACCCTCTCCCTCTCCCCCAGATGCCAAAAGTCCGTTCTATACTTCTGTGTCTCCTCTATTGTCTCACTTACAGGGTCATCATTACTATCTTTCTAAATTCCATATATATGTGTCAGTATACTGTACTGGTGTTTTTCTTTCTGGCTTACTTCACTCTGTATAATCGGCTCCAGTTTCATCCATCTCATTAGAACTGAGTCAAATTTGTTCTTTTTAAGGGCTGAGTAATACTCCATTGTGTATATGTACCACAGCTTTCTTATCCATTCATCTGTCAAATTGATTATATTCTTCACAGCAAAAGATGGAGAAGCTCTATACAGTCAGGAAAAATGAGACCAGGAGCAGACTGTGGCTGAGATGGTTGGCTGGCATCACCAACTTGACAGACATGAGTTTGAATAAGCTCCAGAAATTGCTGATGGACAGGGAAGCCTGGCATGCTTCAGTCCTTGGGTTCACAAAGAGTCAGACACAACTAAGTGATTGAACTGAACTGAACTTAGTTTTTTTTTTTTTTTGAAATTTGTGAAACTACATATAAAATATTCATATACTGGTTCCAAAGAAAAATCTATGAAACAGAATGTTTTCAGGGAACTCAAACTTCTATCTCTCTTCACCTACCCTATTTTTTCTCTTATCTTACAGCTAACTGTTTGACTTCTTTTATGGTTTATCCTTGCACTTTTAATATTGTTTTATAAGTAATTTTATGTTATTTAAAGATTTAAGCAAATAAGTCATTCCAGCTCATCTGCGTCTTTCTTAGATAAGCAGTAGTATGGTATGCTTTAACACTTGGGTTTTTTAGTTTTACTTTTTATAGCGGACATCCTTCCCTAAAAGTATGTATAGAAATCCCTTACTCCTTTTTGCTGCAGAATGTAGAGATTAAGTTTTGGGTATCATCTTTATAGAGGTGATAGTTGAAGCTGAGGAAATGGATGAGACCAGTCCTTAAACCTAACAAAAATTTACAGAATCCAAAGGAGAAAGAGTAGTGGTGGGATCCAGAGAGGCAATCTAGGGGACAAGAGTATGTGGAAGTGTCAAGGAATCAAAATTATTTCTACGACATAAGAGTGGCATCAAATGATGTTAGAAAGGTGAAAGGCAAGAACTGAGAAAGAGCAAGTTTGGATTTATGGAAGTATTATCCAGATATTTGGAATTTGACTATTTATGTAAACCACTGACTGAGAGAGAAACATTTATTCCCAGTCATAAATGGTGTTATGAGGACTGTTTATGTGTCTGAACCTTAGTATCTATTCTTAGAAAATAGGGCCAATATCTATACAGTTATACAAGCTGGGGAAAAAGGTACTATCTCTTGCTGTCTCTTCATCTGGCATATCCAGTGCATCCTCCAAACCAGTCAGTTCTACTTCCCAAATCTCCGTCATTCATCTCCACTTGTAGCACTGCAAAGGGCTCCTACTTCCCTCTGTGCAGAAGCACTTGCCCTTTTTCTGATCTGGTCTCTACGTTGCAGGGGCATGCACTTTCTGTGATTTTAAAAATGTACTTTCTGGCCACATCACTTACTTACTGAAAAGCTTTTAGGAGACTTCTCCAGACAAAGACCAACAGTGTCATGTGATCGTCTGGCCTCTGCCTGCCTTGCCATCAGCTCCTCCTCTTGCCAGTCTTCCTCTTGATCTCTCCACTTTAGTGTGCTGGCTTTCTGTCAGTTCTTTGAACCTGCCGTGTTCTTGCTGGAGGCTTTAGTACATGCTGTTCTCTCTGTCTAGAAGACCGTCACCAGTAATTGATGACTCAGCTTTCTTATCTTGGTGCAAATATGATCTCTTTAGAGAAAGCCTTGCCTGGGTGATCTCTCCTCACTTTTCCCAACACTTCAACACTACTCAAAGATGACTTTCTCCCATCATATGTTTTTGTAGCTTCTCATACCTTTCCTTTATGCCACTTTTCAATGTCTAGTTTCATATTAGAGTGATCATTCCAATAATGTTTGACTGCCCCCCATGTTATTCTTCTTCATAACCACTTAGTAAAATTCATGTTGTTGCCATTATTTTAAGATGAGCCTTCTAAGTAACCTGCCTAGACTACTCAACTAGTAAGCATGGGTTGATTTATGTGTGGTTAATTGTGAGACCACCTTTTCTTTATCCTTAAAAATCGATGGGACATGTTTCTTTTTATTAGGTATGTACAAGCTGTGAGGACAATGCAGAAGCTAATGGGTTTTGTGTAGAGTGTGTTGAATGGCTCTGCAAGACATGCATCAGAGCTCATCAAAGGGTGAAATTCACAAAAGACCACACTGTGAGACAGAAAGAGGAAGTATCTCCAGGTAATAAATTAGTTTTTAAATCTCATTTTTTCTCTGTTCTTCCCAGGTCATTCTTTCCTTCCCATATTAACTTGTTTTGATACAGTTGAAAACATTAAATATACTCTTGTCTTTTAATACAAGAAAGTCTATTGTAGTTGAATTTGAATACTTGTAAATGTTGGTAAGTAACCGTTGAGTAGATTTAGAATTCTGCATTATTTATACTCACAACCTTCCTCCTATAAATGCCTTGATTTGGAATGAATGTACAACTAAAAAAAGAGTTGCTTTTAAAATTTCTCTATCTCTTTTTAAGATGATAAGGGGTGAATTAAAAGAAGTTTTACAACTCTTTTTCTCACTGATATTCTTGTAGTAAACCTGTTTCATGATATTTATTATGTAGGTAACTAAAGAAGCTTTGCTCTTTAAAATGTAAAGATGGTTTCTGCATTTTTGTTGTGTTGCTTGTAATGTAAACTTGACTAATACCTTTTTATTATAGTAAAATATGTATGTAACTTAAAAATTGACATTCTAACCATTTTTAAGTGTACAAATTGGTGGTATTAATTGTATCCAAAGTGTTATGCAACCATCACCATTATTTCGAAAACTTTCCTAGCACCCCCAAAATAAACTGTACCCAATAAATAATAATTGCCCATTCCCCTCTCCAGCCCCTTTTAACCTCTAATCTATTATTTATCTCTATGAATTTGCTTACTCTAGATATCTATACAAGTGAAATTATATGGTGTTTGTCCTTCAATGTGTGGCTTATTTCACTTAGTGTTTTCAGGTTTTATCTGTGTTTAATATTTATCAGCTCTTCGTTCATCTTTATGGCTCTTTAATATATTTTTGTTTAAAAATTAATTCACTGCTTTTTATTCAGTGAGTCAACAAGGGTTTGAATGTCTATTCTATATTCCAGGAACTTTGCTAGATTAAAGAAATGAACGAGTGAATAAGAGAGGTACTTCCCACCCTCTAGGAGGTGTCAGTATGATGAAGACTATGAACAGAGTAGCAATCATAGTTTAACTTCATAAGTTCTGTAGGAGCACATGAAAGGAGTACCAAATGCAGACTTGGGGATTTACATTGAAAGCCACATCTGGGACTTCAAGGGTAAACAGAAGTTCATCACATAAATGAGAAGGGTGGGGAATACCAAAGCAAATGCACAAATTTCCAGAGAGAGAACATTGATTGTACCTGGGAGTAAGATGCAAGAAGAGTAGTAAGAGATGGGGCTAGGAGTGCTGAGACACGGGAAAAGGGATATAATTTCCAAGAACACCAATGAAGGAAAAAGAGAAAATAGTCTCAGGTAAATTTAGTAGATTAGTACTAGAAAGACTTGTTTTTCTGTGAAGTCCACTGTCTATTGAAAAAGAGATTAGAAGCATTAAGGACTTAAAAGGTAAGGGACATGGAGGATACTTGAAATAACTCAGTTCAAAGAGAGCTCTAGCTTTGGAAATAAAATTACTTGATAACGTCAAGGTTGCATTTGATATAGCACTTAAAACTTCCTCTGTCAGTCCTCCAGAGTCTGATGTTTATAGAGAAGAATTGAACTATTTATGGTTGGGGTTTAGGGGTAAATGATACAGATAATGGCATGTGTTGACATGAAGAATTTGGAGTTTTAATTGTAGAAATAAAGTGAAGTTGTTAGGATAGAAGAAGCAGTTAGTGACTGGAGATATCAGTGAGGTATAATGAGAGTAGTTGAAGAATTGGAAAGTTAGAAAGTAGAAGTTATTAAGAGTGGGATATTTGAATTTAAGATTACAGAAATGGAATAGTAACAGACAATAGAATATCTAGGGTGAGACCATGATGTATATGAAATGGAATAAGCAGCTAAAATGAACTATAGGTCTCTAGAGATGAAAAAGTCTGAGAGGCTTGTCTTTATGTGGTGCTGTCTGCGGACTTCTCAATCATCCAGGCTGATCACAATGAGACTTAGGGCTTGGAGGATGACTGTGGGTCAGAATCGAAATTCCTCATAAATAAAAGAAGTCTGTAAATGGGTGACATGTTAATTATCTAAATCAGGTATTATAATAATATAATTGTTCCTGAAGAGCAGGCACAAACCAATATGTCCCAAGCCAAGCAAGGATGTCTGATTACCCATCATCTACTGTGGTACCCAGATGACTTGAACCTCAAGGAGACTGGAGTGGGGAAGCTATGACAGTACTGAGCCATCTTTGCTTTGCTGGGATTCATTCCATTTGGTCTTGTTGTGTTGTGCTTTTAAATTCTTGTAATACATTGCTAACTTTCTCTATCTGGTTATTTATTTTCCTTTTTTTTTTTTTTGCCCACAGAATTTTGTTTTCCCTTTTCTGATAAACTGGACAGTAGTTTACCTTTTTGTGTTTATCCCTAAATTTATCTAATTGCCCTACCCATATTTTTAGTTCATTAATTTTATTTTTAATTCCGCTTAGCTTACCTTAGTATTGTTTAATCAGTCATTCTATTTATTTGTATTCTGAATTTCCATTTAATATTGTAACATAAGTATTAACTGGTCCTATCTCCACCCTAGATAACTAATTAAGAAGTTATGTGGATGACTGCAATGTATTAACGTGCATTTTATGATTATCTCTGTGTCAGTGGGTGTCCTCTGTTAGGAGTTTTGCAAAAGTGGGGAAATAATTTTTCCATCACCTCTTTTATACATTTTTATTAGATTTTCCTGCATTGCACATAAAAAAAAAAAAACCAAAAAACCTACATTTGCAATAAGGGGAATTCCAGTTGGTTTCGTCCACTTATCTGGGCTATTTTCTTAAGATTTTTTTTCTTTTATTTCATCAGTTCAGTTCATTCACTCAGTCATGTCCGACTCTTTGCTACCCCATGGACTGCAGCATGCCAGGCCTCCCTGTCTGTCCATCACCAACTCCCGGAGTTTACTCAAACTCATGTGCATTCAGTTGGTGATGCCATCATCCTCTCATCCTCTGTCGTCCCCTTCGCCTCCTGCCTTCAATCTTTCACAGCATCAGGATCTTTTCAAATGAATCAGTTCTTCACATCAGATGGCCAAAATATTGGCATTTCAGCTTCAGCATCAGTCCTTCCAGTGAATATTCAGTACTGATTTCCTTTAGAATGGACTGGTTGGATCTCCTTGCAGTCCAAGGGACTCTCAAGAGTCTTCTCCAACATCACAGTTCAAAAGCATCAATTCTTTGGCATTCAGCTTTCTTTATAGTCCAACTCTCACATCCATGCTTGACTACTGGAAAAACCATAGCTTTTAATAGACCTTTGTTAGCAAAATAATGTCTCTGCTTTTTAATATACTGTCTAGGTTGGTCATAACTTTTCATAAAGAATCTTTTAAGCTACACACTTTCTTTTTCTCCTGAATTAATTTTAATGTTAACATTCTAAAATGAAAAGTTTATCTTTTCCTCTAGAAAAAAGTACTTGATATTTTACTATCTGTAAAACCTAGTAGTAATGGTGATGTGGATGAAGCTGTACCTCCTTTACATCTCTGTGGATATGAATTTAAATGAACACTCTACTAATTATTTACTGTTTAATAATTATGTTAATTTTCTTATTTTTGTTCCCTCCCCCATATCTCTACAGAGGCAGTTGGTGTGACCAGTCAACGACCAGTATTTTGTCCTTTTCATAAGAAGGAGCAGCTGAAGCTTTACTGTGAAACATGTGACAAACTGACATGTCGGGATTGCCAGTTACTAGAACATAAAGAACATAGGTACTTGCATCTTTGGTTATATACATATTTATAATACAGCTTTAGGAGGACTAGACGACTGCTGGCATCACAGCAAAATGGCAGTCTGTAAATGTTTTGTTTGGCTAGCAGTATGCTGACCTATTAAAGGATTTTTCAACTTTTGATGTTAATTGACTTTGGAGTCAAGTGATTCTTTGTTGTAGGGCCTATCTGGTGCATTGTATGGTGTTTAATTGTATGATGTTTTACCTCTATTTACTAGATTCCAGTAGCATTCTCCCAATTAAAATTTGATGATTAAAAATGTCTCAACACACTGCCAAATGCCCTGGTGAGGAAAATCACCCCAGTTGAAAACCACTGGCCTGTACACTTTAAAAATATAGAGAATTCGTTGCCAGCATTGTAGATGAAATTTTACATTTAAAAAATTTGTAGGTCTTTCATTTTGGTTTTTTGTTTTGTTTTAAAGGAAAATTGAATCTGTTGTAGTCCTTGGCGCCATATATTTTCATGTCAGCGTTTGACTGGAATTCACTTTCAGTTCAGTTCAGTCACTCAGTTGTGTCCGACTCTTTGCCACCCCATGAATCACAGCACGCCAGGCCTCCCTGTCCATCACCAACTCCTGGAGTTCACTCAGACTCAGGTTCATTGAGTCAGTGACGCCATCCAGCCATCTCATCCTCTGTCATCCCCTTCTCCTCCTGCCCCCAATCCCTCCCAGCATCAGAGTCTTTTCCAATGAGTCAGCTCTTCACATGAGGTGGCCAAAGTACTGGAGTTTCAGCTTTAGCATCATTCCCTCCAAAGAAATCCCAGCTGAACTCCTTCAGAATAGATTTGTTGGATCTCCTTGCAGTCCAAGGGTCTCTCAAGAGTCTTCTTTGAACACCATAGTTCAAACGCATCAATTCTTCGGCGCTCAGCCTTCTTTACAGTCCAATTCTCACATCCATACGTGACCACTGGATAAACCATAGCCTTGACTAGACGGACCTTAGTCGGCAAAGTAATGTCTCTGCTTTTGAATATGCTATCTAGGTTGGTGACTTTAGTCCTCTTTAAAATGGTCATACTTCTCTAATTCATCATAGTTCCTACTACAGGTAACTTTTACATCTGTCCTCCATCGGCATTTGAGCTAGCAACAACTGAATTAAACAGTAAGATTCTGATACAAATACAATTGGTTTTAAAAAGTCTAGTCTTCCAGTAGTGGCAGACGAGGCAATTTGGACCAACCATACCAGTGAGCTCAATACTAGTGTAGCTCAGGGGCTTCCCTGGTGGCTCAGCAGGTAAAGAATCCACCTGCAATGTGGGACACCTGGATTCTATCCCTGGGTTGGGAAGATCCCCTGGAAAAGGGAAAGGCTACCCACTGTAGTATCTGGCCTGGAGAATTCCATGGACTGTATCGTCCATGGGGTCGCAAAGAGTCGGACATGACTAAGCAACTTTCATTTCACTATATTAGTGAAGGTAACTAGAAAACATGCACAAAATATAGAAACCATGGATATTTTAAAGTTCGTAATAAAGAATTATTAACGCACTCCAGTTTTCTTGCCTGGAAGTCCCATGGTCAGGAGAAGCCTGGCAGGCTCTTGTTCATGGGGTCACAAAGAGTCGGTTCCAACTTAGCAACTAAACAACAACAATAATTACTAGACCAGGATTGGCTTGCAGTGGGAACAGAGAATGGTACAGGCTTTTTTCCCCTTTGAAGCATTTGCCTAGAGGTTGAAGGGTGCTTTTAACAAGTTCTCAGAGCTGAAAGACAGGGATTGGAGTTCTGGGGTCACAAGGGTTAAAGGCTTCTCCTTGTCTTGCGTTGGGATCCTGAAAGTGAACACTATTATGATAAAGATCAACTAGTTAGTAAATAGTTCCTCACCGGAACTAAAATGCAGAATCAGATCTTCCCAATACCTAAAGTTGGATTAAATTGAAATCATACTGCTTGTGCCTCAAGATACCTGGTAGAATAAAATGTGAATGCTCCCTGGAAGAAGACATCACCCTAGACCTCAAATCTATATAATAATGAGTTTTGCAAAATGGGTTCAGCACACAATTAGAAATAACCAAATATGTTAGGCAATGTGAACAATGTCTAGAACTTAACTTTACAATAACTGATTAACTCAGCAAAGGGTTTAAGAGTTGATTTGACATGCTAGTAAATGAGAATTCATGAACTGGAAGAAAGTTAAGAAAACATCTAAATTAGCATGATAAACAGAAAGATGTAACACAGTGTGTATTTAGGCTCCAAGAAGGAGAGAGAGAATGGGAAGGAAGCAGCATTTGAGAGCAGAGTATAATGGCTTAGCACTTTGTAATGTGCAGATATCTAGCTCATATTCAAAAAGCCTCATAACTCCTCAGCAGGATAATTAAAAAATAAAGTAATATTTTTGAAGTGTTAGAAGAAAATAACTAAAATTCTATACCCAGTGAACATATTCTTCAGAAATGAGAGTTAATGAGAAAGACATATTCAGACAAAATAAACTGAGAGAATATATCCCTGGTAAATACTCAAAAAAACACAGAAGAAAAACAGTAGGTGATGAGTGATTGAAAGAGTAGTAGTTAAAATAAGTATGAGTAAATCAGAATAATTGTTGACTTAACAGTAATGTCTTGGTATGTGTCGGGTGTGTGTTATATATCATACAGCAGACATGTTAAGGGAGGACATGGAGTTCATGTCCTTAGCATTGTTTAGGAAGACTGTAGTCAATATAAATTAAGCTTAGATGATAAGTCAAAATACGCATTTTCTAATGTAGAAAGTAGTCACTAAAAGAGTAGTAAAAACCAATATGATTATCGGGATAACAGAGGAAGTGGAAAAATTAATAATTAGTCTAAACTCAGACCAAAGAAGAAAAAAGGTACAAAGAGCAAGTGGGATTTAAAAATACTTTGATAGGTTGGTAGATCTCTAAATATATTTGTAGTTATAATAAACATGAATGGATAAAATGTTCCAAATTAAAACATTACAGGCTTAATAAGGAAGCAGAGAATCTGGAATTCTCCAGGCCAGAATACTGGAGTGGGTAGNTACTTTATTTTTTAAGTGTTAGAAGAAAATAACTAAAATTCTATACCCAGTGAACATATTCTTCAGAAATGAGAGTTAATGAGAAAGACATATTCAGACAAAATAAACTGAGAGAATATATCCCTGGTAAATACTCAAAAAAACACAGAAGAAAAACAGTAGGTGATGAGTGATTGAAAGAGTAGTAGTTAAAATAAGTATGAGTAAATCAGAATAATTGTTGACTTAACAGTAATGTCTTGGTATGTGTCGGGTGTGTGTTATATATCATACAGCAGACATGTTAAGGGAGGACATGGAGTTCATGTCCTTAGCATTGTTTAGGAAGACTGTAGTCAATATAAATTAAGCTTAGATGATAAGTCAAAATACGCATTTTCTAATGTAGAAAGTAGTCACTAAAAGAGTAGTAAAAACCAATATGATTATCGGGATAACAGAGGAAGTGGAAAAATTAATAATTAGTCTAAACTCAGACCAAAGAAGAAAAAAGGTACAAAGAGCAAGTGGGATTTAAAAATACTTTGATAGGTTGGTAGATCTCTAAATATATTTGTAGTTATAATAAACATGAATGGATAAAATGTTCCAAATTAAAACATTACAGGCTTAATAAGGAAGCAGAGAATCTGGAATTCTCCAGGCCAGAATACTGGAGTGGGTAGCCTTTCCCTTCTCCTAGAGATCTTCCTGACCCAGGAATCAAACTGGGGTCTCCTGAATTGCAGGCGGATTGTTTACCAGCTGAGTTACCAGGAAAGCCCAAGTAGTTAGAAATCAATTTAAATAAAGCATCGGGGAAGTTCCAATAGATATTAGAAAATATTTTTACCTGAATGATAATGAAAATATTATCCTTGAGGTATACTGCTAAAGCCATAATTAGAGGAAATTATCATTAAATGCATATATTCTATGTTAGGGATAAAAGTAAATGTATTAAACATTTATCTCAAGTTAGACAAAACAGTAAATTAAACCCAAAGTAACTAGCAAAAGGGATATGATAGATACGATGCAGAAATTAATGAAATAGTCATAGTGAAAAGTTGGATTAAAATAGTCCTTTAATTTAGTAATATCTATAGAGAATCCCTCCTTCTTAAGGGATAATGAAGGGAAAAGCTACCTTCTATGGATATATTTGATATTTTTTTTAAGTTATTGCTTATATCCTTTATACCCGTTATCATCCAAGTGGGCTTCCCTAGTGGCTCAGATGGCAAAGAATCTGCCTGACATATGGGAGACCCAGGTTTGATCCCTGGGTCAGGAAGATCCTCTGGAGAAGGAAATGGAAACCCACTCCATTATTCTTACCTGGAGAATCCCATGGACAGAGGAGCCTGGCAGGCTGCAGTCCATGGGTTGCAAAGAGTCAGACGCAACTGAGCAACTAAGCGTACCCTTTATCTTAGTCTTCTGTTATTTCTTTGCTTTGGGGCTTTCCCTCATTTTAGACAGACATATTTGTGTGAAATAATTTGCTTATTATTTTTTCAGATACCAGTTTATAGAAGAAGCTTTTCAGAATCAGAAAGTGATCATAGACACACTAATCACCAAACTGATGGAAAAAACAAAATATATAAAATTCACAGGAAATCAGATCCAAAACAGGTAAAATGATACTTGTGGTATTATTTAAATCATCTTTATATACAATGTATTAAGTATATTAATTTTAAGAACAGACAGTTTGCTCAACTCATGGTGTAGTACATCCAAGTGAGTTGTCAGATGGGTCTAATAACAGAGTTGATAAGACTTGTCCAGAACCCTTGAGTTTCTGGAAAGTTTGAGAGTATTCTTCTCAGCTATGAAATTTCAAAGCTGTTATTATTATTAACAGCTCATTTATCAGGTAAGTATTAATAATAATTTTTAATTATTTGCTGTTTTCCAGTTTCCCAAGAAATGCCAGGATATAGAAACTATAAAATATTTTAACAATTAGATAAATACTTGTATTTCTTGCCGGGGTCCAGTCCCGGTTTATCCAGGGTAATTCGAAGGTGGGGACAGAGTAGGCGTCCTAGAAAAAAACTTATTATAGAGGGAGATTAGAAACAGATAGTGTAGTAGGAAAATTAGTGGAGTAAAAGAGGCTGAATAACTGGTTTACATGGAATACCAATCACCACCTACGTAGGCCACAGGCGTCTTTCCATTCTCCCGAAGGAGAGGAGGCACTGAGGCCTCCCCAGTCCAATCGTAGAAGCCCCAGCGGAGTTAGGCTTGGTGCGTACCCCCATACCAGATGGGAATTCAGCCAGGAAAGCAGGGAGAAAGAAATGACATGGGAGAATCAGTCTTTACAGAAACTGATCTGATTTCTTTATTTTTCAGGTTTGTTTTTATACCTTTTGTTATACATAGGGATGAATACAGAGTCACGTGGGGGTCAGCAGACCTGACCCTCATNAACACGCGGGAATCAGTCTTTCCAGGAACTGATCCCATTTCTTTATTTTTCAGGTTTGTTTTTATACCTTTTGTTATACATAGGGATGAATACAGAGTCACGTGGGGGTCAGCAGACCTGACCCTCATCACAATCAGGTGCTTCATATAAAATTATACAAAGGTCTTATGGGTTTTTACATCATCTTCTGGCCCTGAGGTCTGCTGACATTTTATGGCCCTTTCTGATACCGATCAGTTAACCAGAAAACTTATTTTTCCAGGAGTGATTTTTTTCTTAAATCAGGCACCACCCTCCAAATAAAGTTGCATTCCTATAGGGTGAGGGTGTAGTGAGTTACAATCAAGAAAGGAATTTACTTAACCTAAGGTTAACATGATTAATCTTAAAGGTTAATACTTATTTCTCCTATATGCTAGTTATATTCATTATAAGGGCAGGAAATATGGAGATTTAGCAGCAAACATCAGCCCAACAAGAGAAAACCTTTCACCAAAGTTCCCTTTACGATCTATTTAGTCTTAAGATAGTGATAAAGTTACATTTTTCCATAGCAAGGACACAGTGATTTATAACAAAATACAGTGGTCTATAACAAAAGAGAAAATTCATTAATTCAAAAAGTCTAGTATTGCTAATATCAAAAACTACTATATTTCTTTTTCTATATTCCAAATACATTGATTAATATATTCCCAGGTGCCTAAGGATATGGAGGCCTGGCGGCAGTCATTGACTCATCAATGAGAAAAGCCCTATGCTAATACTCCAAACTCTCTGTGCTGTTTATGGTTGAGAGGTTGTCACACAAGCTAGTCTGTCAGCAGAGAGGTTTGACCTGAGGCACCCTTGTCACACCCAGGGCAGGGAATTAGCAGTAATTATTGGCACTTTGACAAATGAAAAAACCTTTCACCAATATAATTCCTAATCAACCCACTAATACTATACTAATGATCTTCTAAGTTCTCAAAAGAGTCTGTATTTAGAAAGTTTTAAAGCATCCATGCCTCTCACAGTTGAGGGGTTGTAAACAATCACATGCAGCCAGACGATCCTGATCAGGCAGGCCAGAGAACCTTCAGAGTTTGTAAGTTGAAAGACTCTTGTCACGCCCAGGAATTTTTATTAACTGGAGCTGCAAGTTAACTCCTTCTCCGAGAGAAATGGTTATGGAGGAGAGCCCTTCGTAAAGTACTCTGGTTTGGGGGGTAGATGCTTGGGAACGGGGGGTTTCCTGAGGCTTGATCACACCTTTGCGTATGCCAAGCTTCCTTCCTCATCACTTTTGCCGTAGGCGGAATTCCTCATGCAGACTCCCGGCAGTACATATCATAGAACATCAGGAGACAGGGCTTGTTAAACTGTTTCACATACCTTTTATTTAACAGGTACAATATTTCAAACAGTTTCTACATATTACCTGTTATACTTTTGTCCTCCAAGGAATCAAATTATCAGCTGTCCATGTCTTACAGTTCAGTGACTGGGGGAGCAAACCACTGACCTCTGTGGGGAAGAGGGAATTTGTCTGGTACCCCTTTTTATCCCATTTGGGACCCACACTGATATTTTACAACATCTGTGAAATTCCATGTCTCCTTTCCTTTGTTGTTGTGCACACAGAAGTAACATGTCACTGCTTAAATAGATCAAGAAAGAGAGAGCCTGAATAAGAGAGGCCTTGCAGGAGTTTTCAGTGCTGTTCACAGGGAAAAAATATATCACCCTCTTATAGTTCATCTTCCTTAAGATCACTTGTCACAATCTGTTACTCTGATCATTTTGCAACATGGTTAGGATGGGGCATTTGGTACTTTTTTCCAAGAAATTCCTTGGTTTACCTGGTTTTCTTACAGGAGATTTTAAGTATAATTTAACCTTTTCTTGATAACCTGGTGGTGGTGTTATTATATCTATTTGTTATTATACATTGTGGTAATAAAAGTTATCAGCTCTCATTTCATTTTATCCTTCTCTTTCATATAAAAACTGTAGTTGACCAAATACTGTTTTCTTTGCCATATTCCAATCAAGTCCTGTATTTGGCAAAATTGACATAACTGGTGGGCTTAAAATTTTTGTATTTGAATAATAGAAAATATATAATGAATATTTATGGAATGATAAGGATAGTTTTTCCCATCTAATGACAAAGAGTAGCAATTGTAAAATAACTAATTTTATATAAACTCTTCACTCTTGATGCAATTCACCCTTTTGACTTTTTTCTTTGAATGTGTATATGGTATGAATTCTGAGCCAAAGTTTACTTAAAAAAAAAAAAGATAACCATTTATTCCAACACTTGTTCCAATTGTTGAAATGACTATCCTGTTGCTGTTAAACTGCGTTGGCACCTTTGTAAAAAGTTATTTGGCCGTATATGTATGAGATTATTTTGGACTTTCTGTTTCGTTCCATTTTCTTTCTTGCTAATACCACACTTGCTTCATGATTAGAGCTTTTTATAGTAAATCTTAAAATCAGGTAGTGTGAATTTTCCAAATTTGTTTTACTTTTTTTAAAAGTTGTTTATGCTATTTTTAAAAAATAATACATTATGATATAGAAGGGTTTTACTTTTTGAATGGTAAGAATTTAAAATCTTTGAATTAGCTGCTAATTGTTAATATCTTTATAGCCTACCGGATTATAAAAAGGTTAAATTTACTGGACTGACTTCACTATTAATTCATTTTTATTCATATGCAAACATGGCATTACTTGTTCCTGTTTTCATTCTGTTCTACCATCATGAGATTTTTGTTTATTTTTTGAGGTTGTTTACTTCCTTGATCTGATAGCCAATGTTAATGTTCAGTAATTATCTTGAAGAATTTCCAACATGGCAGAGAATAAATAGCCCAGGGAACTTACACTCAATATTTTGTAATAATGTATAAGGGAAAACAATTTAAATAATAATATATATATGTATGTGTAACTGAATCCCTTTACCATACACCTGAAACTGATACAATGTAAACCAACTATAATTTTTTAAAAAAATAATTTCCAACAGAGAATAAAATCCCTGCCCCTTTGATCTTAAGTTTTGGAAGATAACTATGGGAAAAGCAGACAGAAGAAACGAAGCCTTTTATTTACTTCATAATGTTTGATGGTGGATGCCTCATTTTTATCTGCTTCTATAAGATATTCTGGCTTGATGCTGTGTATTTTGTTTCTCATCCATCTTGATCTCCATGAAAACATTTTCTCTGGTCAAAGGAAAAAATATATACTATGGTTTGTAAAAACAGTTTGGCTGCTTATTTCAAGACAAATGTGTTATTAAAGTAGCTAACTATTATTATGGTCTTTGGTTTTTATTCAGATATAATGTGTGGGCAGCAGTTCAGATGACTAAGATAATTGTGACACATTTAAGCTTTTCTACTTGTTAGTTGCAGTGAATACAGCAGAACTCAGTGTCATGATTTTCCTTATATTGTTTATAAATCTTTTTTTTTGTCCATCCTTAAAGGCTGAGAATTTTTCTAGGCGTCATCATAATTTTTCTGAATATTATTTCCTTAAAATGTGTTCATTCTTTTACACTTTTATACATTTTTAAGATTGAACTGAAGTGACTGTCTTTTGAAAGAATTATATTTTTATTCTCTTATATTTAAGAAAGTCAATTTAAACTGAAGGACCCTTAAGAATAGGCAAGCTTTTAAGAGCAGAAAACTTTGTGCTCTAATTTGTACATTAAAAAATCAATATTGGGTATTGTAAAACAAATCTGCCTTAGATTTTAGATTTTCCCCTTTTGTTTAATTTTCAGGATAATTGAAGTAAATCAGAATCAGAAGCAGGTGGAACAGGATATTAAAGTTGCCATATTTACATTGATGGTAGAAATAAATAAAAAAGGTAAAGCTTTACTGCATCAGCTTGAGGTAAGTTACTGTTAATGGGACAAAATGTAGTGATTATGTTCAGTGTTTTCTTACGTATTTGTGAATTTGGAATCACAGCCTTTTTCATATGATTGTTTTCATTTATGATTCAATAATATTTTAGGCTCTACCTTGTAACTGATAATTTATGACTTTAAAATACACTAGGAATGTCTTAATTCTTGTTTACTTCATAGCACAAAGCATAATGCTTTGCTTGAAGGAGGAGCTTAGTAAATGTTAAAACAAGATGAACTGTTTTAGAGATTCATTGAACTGACAGCTTTGGGTCCCCAAAGCAGTGCAGCAAAGTTTTTCAGTAAGTTACCCTAAGCTATATTTAAATCTCAAATATCTACATTTAGCCTTAGGAGAAATTAGATAAAAGGATATGTCTCCTCCCCTCAACAGACTTAATTGTGAAAGCAAGACTCGGGGAGCGATGCTCAAGGCACTTAGGATAGTTTTTTCTCACTGCAGGTAAGAAAAATATTACTGTCTTAATCAGCTTTTTTACACACATAAAAGGTCAAGATCCAGAGTTAATGTTTGACTCAAAATGAAGCTACAACTTCTACATGGTATCTTAATGCAATAATAATTGCATGATATTTTGGATCAAGACCATATCCATGGAAAAGAAATGCAAAAATGCAAAATGGCTGTCTGGGGAAGTCTTAAAAGTAGCTGTGAAAAGAAGAGAGGTGAAAAGCAAAGGAGAAAAGGAAAGATATAAGCATCTGAATTCAGAGTTCCAGAGAATAGCAAGAAGAGATAAGAAAGCCTTCTTCAGCGAGCAATGCAAAGAAATAGAGGAAAACAACAGAATAGGAAAGACTAGAGATCTCTTCAAGAAAATTAGAGATACCAAGGGAACACTTCATGCAAAGATGGGCTTAGTAAAGGACAGAAATGGTCTGGACCTAACAGAAGCAGAAGATATTAAGGGGTGGCAAGAATACACAGAAGAACTGTACAAAAATGATCTTCACGACCCAGATAATCATGATGATGTGATCACTAATCTAGAGCCAAACATCTTGGAATGTGAAGTCAAGTGGGCCTTGGAAAGCATCACTACAAACAAAGCTAGTGGAGGTGGTGATGGAATTCCAGTGGAGCTTATTTCAAATCCTGAAAGATGATGCTGTGAAAGTGCTGCACTCATTATGCCAGCAAATTTGGAAAACTCAGCAGTGGCCACAGGACTGGAAAAGGTCAGTTTTCATTCCAATCCCAAAGAAAGACAACGCCAAAGAATGCTCGAACTACTGCACAATTGCACTCATCTAACATGATAGTAAAATCATCCTCAAAATTCTCCAAGCCAGGCTTTAGCAAAACGTGAACCGTGAACTTCCTGATGTTCAAG
>SJYW01055813.1:1573636-1610805 GCA_006410735.1 Raphicerus campestris | reverse complement strand
ATTGAATATATTGGTACAAAAGGCATTTAAGAGTAGAGAAGCAAATTAAGAAGAGAATAAAAGAATCCTAATGTTTGAAAATTTAAGGGGAAGAAAGCTCATAGAAATAAGTTAGTTCAACCTCTTTATCTATAGTTGTCAAAATTATAAGGTCTTTGTCAACAGGATCTCTTCCTCTTGGAAAAGCATGATCATTCCCCTGGCTTATCAAACATATAGGAAGCAGAGACCAAAATGATTCTCTCTCCTTCTGGAAACCTGCATAGTGAAAAAGTTTTCTGGCTGGGAGGAATCAGACCCCATTTGTAGTAACTGTCTTGTCAAGGCGATAGGGTGCATTTGGGGGTTGTTGGTTTGTTTAGCTAGAAGCATTTAAACTATTTAAAAAGATGTCAGAGCTCTACTTAAAATCAGATGTCACATTGATTTTCTTTCTCAATGAATAGTGTACATGTTGCCATAGCTGTTTCCAAATTTCACTGTAAATCAGGATTGCTTGTTTTTTAAAATACAGGAAAGAACACAAGATGACCACATCTTCAAATCTCTAAAAGTGAACCTGGTCATCAGTATTATTTTAAATAAACTTTATATATTGACTTACAATTTTTACAACGACTTTTAAGTATTCTTGTCAGTCTTCGTAGCCTTTCTTCCACCCTTTCTCCTGCTTCATAGAGTCCTGCTTTAAGGCAAATAAGTGTAATCAGTGTTTTCTAATGACTTGAAAAATGTCAGCCAAATAGTTATTACTATAAAAGACCAAGAAATTTGGGCTTGTGATTCTCAATTTGCAACATCTCTAAAAGTCAACAGAATTTCTGTTCTTTCTAGAATGTCTCCAAAGAAACAGGTTTTGCATGGTGAGAAAGAGCCTAGCAAATCATCTCTGAACTTGATTAGACACAACAAAGCCATCAGTAGTCACTGCAGTGACTTAATTCAGTTTGAAGTCGCTCAGTCATATCCAACTTTTTGCAACCCTATGGACTGTTTAGCCCACCAGGCTCCTCCATCCATGGAATTTTCCAGGCAAGAATACTGGAGTGGGTTGCCATTTGCTTCTCCAGGGGATCTTCCCAACCCAGGGATCGAACCCAGGTCCTCCACATTGCAGGCAAATGCTTTACCATCTGAGCCACCAGGGAAGCCTCTGATTCAGTTTAGCATGTATGTGTTTTCCAAATTTGAAACCAACTAGGGCAAAGATGTAGGCTCACTTTTTCTATTGAGAATATAATTCCATATTGGAGTATGGCAGTTTTTCTTAACATTTCTTAGAGCTAGTGGAAGGTCCTGTTTTCTCCTCCTTTCTTTGCCAAGTAAAGGAGACCTTGGGGATAAGGACCTTTAAAATAGCCCACGTTTAGTGGGGTTTTCTTCTACTCTGGACTGACCTACGTTCTTGATTGTGTACTTCCTTAGGAGAAATTCTGTAGTCTGCTTTTCTGTGGCTTTTCTGAGAGTGCATTCGTTCCATTAGTCACTATATCTGTTGGTTCATGGCAGTTTTCAATAGACAAAATTATATGCTTCCCTCTTTTTTTCCTTACTACATACAAAGCATAAATGTCTACCATGTGGCATGACTTGGCACTAAGTAGCTGCAATCAGGGTAAGAGTGCCTGAAAGGGGAAATCATGTGTTTGAGTAAATCATGTGATCTGGTAGCTTTACTCAATTGCTGGGTGGTATACCTATTTTATTTTTTAGTATTGAATTTAATGGGCACTTGCTTTGTTAAAGGACTTCCCAGGTGGCGCTAGTGGTAAAGAACCCTCCTGCCAATGCAGGAGACATAAGAGACGTGGATTTGATCCCTGAGTCAAGACCATCACTTGGAGGAGGGCATAGTAGCCCAACTCCAGTATTCCTGCCTCGAGAATCCCATGGCAGAGGAGCCTGGTGGGCTGTAGTCCATAGGATCACAAAGATAGCTAATCCATGGTTCTGTGCCTTTTGGAATACTGGAAGATAGATGAACAGAAACCTAAATCCCAGAATATGTAAAACCCAACCCAAGGCCTTGGGCAGCAGAGATGAGGTAGCATGGGGTGGGGTGGGGTGGAGGGTGACTGTGATACTGGAGACATGATTTTTACTTCAGTGCAAGTGATCTTTTGTACCTAGGGATGAGTGATAAGTTACTGTCACTTGGTTCTTAGAGGTGGTGGTTATTTTAATTTGATAATCTGAAAATGACCATTAAAATGTGTTACATGCAGAACAAACTAATTTTGAAACTTTTTTTCAGAGTCTTGCAAAAGATCATCGAATGAAACTTATGCAGCAGCAGCAGGAAGTGGCTGGACTTTCTAAACAGTTGGAACATGTCATGCATTTTTCTAAATGGGCAGTTTCCAGTGGCAGCAGCACAGCATTACTGTATAGCAAGCGACTGGTAAGACCAGCTTTGTGGTTTACTATACAGAGATACAGTGGAGTTAACTAGAATGCTCAGAATTTAGAAATGTTCATTCATTTATACTTAAATGCTTCTTGCATTTTTCTAATTTTTAATCAAAATATTTTGGTTTTAAAAAAATCTTTAAACTCCCATGATTTAGGTATGTCTTCAATTTATTCTGCCACTGTCACTTCTATCTTGTTCTTTTCCAAATTTTCCCTTAATGACAACTGAACTTATACTAACAATAATGATAATGGTAAACATTTCCTGATTACCTGTAGTGTGCCAGGCACTTAATTCTAAGCATTTCATGTAATATTTTATTTAAACATTTACATCATTTTTATGAGATGGGTGTACCTATCCACCCCCATTGTATGAGTGATGAAACCAAAGCATAAATTAACATGCATAAGACCACCCAAAGTTCTAACCTGGACATCCGAACCCAGAGGCTTTGTTCCTCTTGTCAACACTGCATTGTTCACCCCGTCAGTGATGTGTGGTGATTTCAACCCCATTGCTAGAGAAAGTGGCTGTCATTTGTCCAGCTATTTTCAGAATAGTCTAGAACCTTACCTTGCTATGGAAAATGTGTTTACTGCATACTAATTACCTGAGGATTCTGGTTCAGTAGATGTGATCTGTAGTTCAAACAAGCTCCCAGGTGATGCTAATGCTGCTGGTCTGTAGACCACATCTTTAGTAGCAAGGATGTAGAAGACATTCAGCCATGGGAGTCACACTATGTAAGCATTCTTAAAAACTCCTGATGTACTCGTTTTAAAGATTCCACAGAGATTTATATTTTGAAATCAAATTATGACATCCAAATCTGTTTTCTGTTCACCTACTCTGTTTTGTGGAAGAAATTTTCTATGACTATATTGAAATAATGAAATGCATTTCAGGGTAAACTTGTGTAAACTAGGTTCAAATATTGAGTGACTTATTAGAAAACTGATGTTAACTATTTCTAAAACTGTTCCTAACCATGAATTATATTCAACTCTTAAGATTCTTTTCTTTTATGATTATCAATGATATGTTCTCTCATTCTTGAGCCATTTTTTCTTATTCTTTTTTTACTGCTTCATTAGTCTAATCAAAAATAGCTTCTATACAGTTCTTACTTTTCCTGTTACCTATATTTTCCTATAAGTCAAACAAAACACGGATAACGGAGAAAGTGAGAGAATTGTCCTCTTTTCTACTAGACCCATAATGAATATTTTTATTTATACATAAGAAAACATATTTGCACAGATAGTCTCCTTATCAGTTTAATAATGTTTCTCTAATTTTATTCTATGATTTTGTTTGAGATTATAATAAAACAGTAAAGTTAGAGGATAGGATTACTTAATCTGCACAATGAGCTCTTGAAATAGAGAGGGAGACTGTTCTCTGTATTATACACAAGAGAAAGTAGACACAAGGAAGCATAAGGAACCANTCATGCAAGTATCTCATCCTCTGTTTCCCCCTTCTCTTCCTGCTCTCAGTCTTTCCCAGCATCAGGGTCTGTTCCAATGAGCTGGCTCTTCACTTCAGGTGGCCAAAGTATTGGAGCTTCAGCATCAGTCCTTTCAATGAATATTCAGGGTTGATTTCCTTTAGGATTGACTGGCTTTAATCTTCTTGCAGTCTAAGTGACTCTCAAGAGTCTTCTCCAACACCATTGTTCAAAAGTTTCAGTTCTTCAGTGCTCAGCCTTCTTTATGGTCTAATTCTCACATCCATACTTGACTACTGGAAAACCATAACTTTGACTATATGGACCTTTGTCGGCAAAGTGACATCTCTGTTTTTTAATATGTGATCTAGGTTTGTCATAGCTTTTCTTCCAAGGAGCAAGCGTCTTTTAATTTCGTGTCTGCAGTCACTGTCCACAGTGATTTTGAAGACAAGAAAATAAAGTCTGCCACCATTTCCACTTTTTCGTCTTCTATTTGCCATGAAGTAATGGGACCAAATGCCATGATCATAGTTTTTTGAATGTTGAGTTTTAAGCCAGCTTTTTCACTCTTTCACCTTCATCAAGAGACTCTTTAGTTCCTCTTCATGTTCTGCCATTAGAGTGGTATTATCTGCTTATCTGAGGTAGTTGATATTTTTCCTAGCAGTCTTGATTGAAACTGGTGATTCCTCCAGTCCNTCATCAGGAGACTCTTTAGTTCCTCTTCATGTTCTGCCATTAGAGTGGTATTATCTGCTTATCTGAGGTAGTTGATATTTTTCCTAGCAGTCTTGATTGAAACTGGTGATTCCTCCAGTCCGGCATTTCACATGATGTACTCTGCATAGAAGTTAAATAAGCAGGGTGACAATATACAGCCTTGATGTACTCCTTTCCCAATTTTGAACCAGTTGGTTGTTCCATGACTGGTTGGAACTATTGTTTCTTATCCTGCATACAGGTTTCTCAGGAGAAATATAAGGTGGTCTGGTATTCCCATCTCCTTAAGAATTTTCCACAGTTCAAAGACTTTAGCAGAGTCAGTGAAGCAGCAGTAGATGTTATTTTTGAAATTCTCTTGCTTTTCTTATGATCCAGCAGATGTTGGCAATTTGACCTCTGTTTCCTCATCCTTTTCTAAATCCAGCTTGTACATCTGGAAGTTCTTGGTTCATGTACTGTTGAAGTCTGGCTTGAAGGATTTTGAGCATTACCTTGCTAGCATGTGAAATGAGCACAGTTGTCTGGTAGTTTGAACATTCTTTGGCATTGCCTTTCTTTGCAATTGGAACGAAAACTGAGCTTTTCCAGTCCTGTGGCCCATCTAGGATTATGGCAGGAATAATATTGGAGATGGTGATTGTGAGACAAGAGCTGAACTCTTCAAAGACTGAGAGAGAATGACTGAGCATTCACTAAGGACTGCAGTGTGGAGGAGGGTGGGAGGTGGTGTGATGACTGAGAGTCACAGCACAGGAGCAAGAAGAGCCATCCTACCAGCAGGCCTGGTTAAGGCTGTACTTAATGTCCTGAGCAGAGATTCATTTGTGTTTTCTGTAATCCACTAGCCCCCTAATCTCTACTCTGAATCTTTCTTTGAAAGAGTAAAATAAAAGCAGAATGTGATTTTACTTTACAAATATATGGTTGGTACATTTGTGAAACTTCTGTAATTCAGTGAACTAACTTTAACCTTTCACTTTAGGAAAGGTTTGTTCTGTGTTCAACAATAAAACTAATTGTACTTAAACTTCTAACACATTTCTGAAGGAAAACTGTGTTGTTTGTCCACTTTTTATAACTTCCATATGAACACTTGTTTTGTGTTGGCATATATGTGATACAGAAAGCATCTTTTATGTATTTGTTGGGAACTTGATAAATTATTTGCCTAATAAAGACTTGGATGCTTAGTTGTCTCTCTGCTTTCTTCTAGATTACGTACCGGTTACGGCACCTCCTTCGAGCAAGGTGTGATGCTTCCCCAGTGACCAACAATACCATCCAGTTTCACTGTGATCCTAGTTTCTGGGCTCAAAATATAATCAATTTAGGTAGGCTGTTATGTAGATTTTCTCAAAGTGCCATTTGTTTCTGGAACTCTTAATGATTATGAGATTGTTGAAAATGTATTCCCTTCTACCCCCTAAATATTTTTATTATCTTGTTTTAAAGACATGGATTTTTCCTGGTATTTCATTAATGTGTGTATATTTGTAACACATGCATGAATATAAACACACATATAAATATGTGGGTGATATGAAACATCCTTTTATTGACTCAGTGTCTAGACTTCTGGATTTAGGAGTTGTTTTTCTTCCTCAAGCAAGTAGAATCTTGCTTGTGCTGTTAGTAACATATTTATCAGAATAGTTGTTAAAACTCTTTACATGTATCTGCCATTAATATAGTACATTTTAGAATGTTTTCTGTTAAAACAGTATTTTCATACAGTTCTTGGCTTACTCACTCTTGAGACCCAGTTGTCAGGTACTAATGGCTCATTTATTTGCTTTTTCTTGCTAGGGAGGAATTTCTCTCTCTTGTGTTTTGTTTTTCCTTTTATGTAATAATTAAGTAATTTTTAACCTCCTAATTAAAGTGTATCATGCATATAGATAACTGCCCAAATTTGAAGTACTAGAGTTATCAAAAGGGGGGACTTTTGGTATCATTTGGTAACATCACATATCCCTGCAGGCAGTCCTTATGTACTAGTAAAAAAAAAATCTTCAATTTTTGCCTCCTTTCTTAATTTCTCACAGGGAAATTATAGAAACAAAAATAAGAATTTCATATACATTCTTGAACCACCTTTTGGCAGTTTTTGGGCTCATTGACTTTGTTTCAAAATCATCAAATAGGGTTGCTCTCTCATTCTCTAAGCTAGATTCTAGGTAAGAAAGAACTGGCTGGAAAGAGAGCCAGTGCTCTCAGAACACTCCAAGAAAGGAAGAAATGGGCTTACATAAATCTTATCCATATGTGAGAACAGTAAGAATGGTAATAAGGTGACCCTTTGAAGAAATGATAAGGTGACTCCTCAGCACAGTTTAGAAGTACATATTTATTGATTGATAAACATAGCCAGCAGCTGGAATCATACATATTCTCATCTATATAACTAAAAAGAAGCCTCTTAATACAAAGCATGTATATAACTATCTCTTACCCTACTCTACCCTCCACCACATATGTAGCTATACAGAGAATCTATCACAGTTTTATATCCACAGAAACAGTCATGTTGACTTATATGTACTTATAGGCATATCACTTAAAACATAGTCCACATGATGTAGACATAGGTGAAATTAAGAAAATATGTAACTGTATGCACATAAGTGAATATAGTTTAGGTAAATCTGAATCAGCAAAAACAAAAACACCTCTTATTTGTGAGGAATTTGTAAGAGTATCCTTTACTGTAGGACTTTTCAGAGCTGTCATATATAGCTCTATAAATTGTCATTTAAAGTGAGATTGACATTTTAAATCTTCCAAGAAGGATACAACTTTCCCAAACTTGTTTATTTATGGCTTCTGAGAAACATGTTATAGAAGAGTGCAAGGGAAAAGTAATGTCTTGGACACATATTCAGTTTAGTGACTTTGGATAAGTTGTTTGGTCTCTCTGAACCTTAGATCCCTTATCTGTACGAAGGATTTTAACAATATACATAGATCTCCTGTCATGGTACCTAATATGGAGTAAGTATTTAATGAATGATAACCATATCTTTAAGAATGCATATGCTTAGTAAATCAGGAACTTTAAACTGAGTCTCTGCTATTGAAGAAATCAAGCTTTGCCCTACTCTTGGACCAGACCTGTGAGAGGTACCTTTAATCTCTTTTTTAACAGTGTAGTTATAAAGCATGGTGTTCGCCATCAGAGAACTAACATAGTTTGCACCATGAAGGTGTAAAGAACTAGCTGTTATTGTCATTCAGTTGCTAAGTCATAGAGAGATAACGGAGTCAGACATACTCTGACATATTCTCACATCCGGTGTCAGGTTTGCGTGTTTTGTTTTGATTATACAGCAGCAGTTCTCACAGTGTAGTCTGAAGCTCCTTCAGGTGATAAAAGGTCTCCCTTTTTCAAGTACATACCCATATGTGGCTGGGTTTTCTGCATGTATTTCTATTTAAACAATCTATTAGATAATGCAGAAACAGTTACAACTATTTAGNATAAGGTGACTCCTCAGCACAGTTTAGAAGTACATATTTATTGATTGATAAACATAGCCAGCAGCTGGAATCATACATATTCTCATCTATATAACTAAAAAGAAGCCTCTTAATACAAAGCATGTATATAACTATCTCTTACCCTACTCTACCCTCCACCACATATGTAGCTATACAGAGAATCTATCACAGTTTTATATCCACAGAAACAGTCATGTTGACTTATATGTACTTATAGGCATATCACTTAAAACATAGTCCACATGATGTAGACATAGGTGAAATTAAGAAAATATGTAACTGTATGCACATAAGTGAATATAGTTTAGGTAAATCTGAATCAGCAAAAACAAAAACACCTCTTATTTGTGAGGAATTTGTAAGAGTATCCTTTACTGTAGGACTTTTCAGAGCTGTCATATATAGCTCTATAAATTGTCATTTAAAGTGAGATTGACATTTTAAATCTTCCAAGAAGGATACAACTTTCCCAAACTTGTTTATTTATGGCTTCTGAGAAACATGTTATAGAAGAGTGCAAGGGAAAAGTAATGTCTTGGACACATATTCAGTTTAGTGACTTTGGATAAGTTGTTTGGTCTCTCTGAACCTTAGATCCCTTATCTGTACGAAGGATTTTAACAATATACATAGATCTCCTGTCATGGTACCTAATATGGAGTAAGTATTTAATGAATGATAACCATATCTTTAAGAATGCATATGCTTAGTAAATCAGGAACTTTAAACTGAGTCTCTGCTATTGAAGAAATCAAGCTTTGCCCTACTCTTGGACCAGACCTGTGAGAGGTACCTTTAATCTCTTTTTTAACAGTGTAGTTATAAAGCATGGTGTTCGCCATCAGAGAACTAACATAGTTTGCACCATGAAGGTGTAAAGAACTAGCTGTTATTGTCATTCAGTTGCTAAGTCATAGAGAGATAACGGAGTCAGACATACTCTGTGCTATTATTCTCACATCCGGTGTCAGGTTTGCGTGTTTTGTTTTGATTATACAGCAGCAGTTCTCACAGTGTAGTCTGAAGCTCCTTCAGGTGATAAAAGGTCTCCCTTTTTCAAGTACATACCCATATGTGGCTGGGTTTTCTGCATGTATTTCTATTTAAACAATCTATTAGATAATGCAGAAACAGTTACAACTATTTAGCCAAACATTTTAAAGAGATGTTTGAAAATGGAAAATAGTGCCATTCTTCACTAAACTTTTTTGAAAATAAAAATAAGGGTTTTTTTGTACTTTTTTTTCCATAGAAATATGTTACTCTAGGTTGTCACTTTTAAATGAATTAGTATGGAAAACTGTTTTTAATTCTCATTTTTAATTTTGAATGTGGTAGATTTTGTTTGATAGACCCTACATAAACAGAAACTCTGTGGAGTTTCTATCTTTAAGCGTGTAAAGGGTTACTAAGACAAAAAGAAGTTCCTCGGAAATCCTGAAAATAAGCAAAGATAGCCTTTTACAAAATATGATTGTTACTATCAGAAAATCTTCAGAACTTAACTTTTTCTCTTTGATTAGGTTCTTTAGTAATTGAAGATAAAGAGAGTCAACCACAAATGCCTAAGCAGAATCCTGTCGTGGAACAGAATTCACAGCCACCAGGTGGTTTATCTTCAAACCAGTTATCCAAGTTTCCAACCCAGATCAGCCTAGCTCAGTTACGACTCCAGCATATGCAGCAACAGGTAATGGCTCAGAGGCAACAGGTGCAACGGAGGCCAGCACCTGTGGGTTTACCAAACCCTAGAATGCAGGGGCCCATCCAGCAACCTTCCATCTCTCACCAGGTAAATTTGGAAGCAGGCCTGTCCTAACTTAGATAATTATAGTACAGTTGTATTCAGCAGCTCCTAAAATAACCAAGGTGTCCTTCCTCTACGATTTAAATATATGAATTTATAAAAATTTGTCGCATCAAGGGTTCCTAATTTAACTCTAGTTCTTAGCCCTTCTGAAAAAGAAATTAATGGTTTATTCAGCTGAGACATCTATTCTCATCTGCTCTTTGTCATCCTTATAACAGAGGATAAATGATTGCATTCCTGAATAACCCGTGCATATGAATGATGGGAAAGTTGTGTACCTGTAACTATAATTGTTACATTAGTGCTTCAGGATGACTGATGCTTTAGGTATCTGTCCTCTGTGAAGATGCAGCATTTAGAAAACCCACTGCATCTGGAAACTAGGACAGAATGAAATAGAAAAGGGTAAGGGTGTGGTTTGTTAGAAGTCTGCCTTTTTCAAACTTTATTTCTGAGCAAATGTTCCAGGCACTGTTCTTTTCTTTTTAGTTTTGTCATCTTTTTATTTGTATTGTTTCTTAATTCATAACAAAGATTTCAGTCACTGATGGAGAAATGGGAAAAGCATGTGTTTATTTTCTACTTATCCCTCTAAAGAGTTTGAAGAACATATGCATGTAAATTCTACTTGTGATGTAGAGTGGGTGGAAGAGTCTAGACATGTGTTCATATAGTCATAAACTCAACAGTACTAACAATACAGTAACAAGTTCAGAGCATGAATCAAAATCATGATCCTGTGGATTAATTACTGTGCATTAGTTAAGAACAAACAGTTGCAATATTAGTATACATTTCTGCTGTGGAGAAGCTTCTATCCACTCCATTTAGAGCAAGTCTCTTTTTTTTTCCCCCATGCACCATTCTTATTTTAATGCACAAAAATTGTCTCTTTATTTTCAGTTCTTTTATTTATTAACTTATACTCTCTGTTTCTCAGAATTTGAACTGATTTACAGTAAATGACTCAAATGAAATGGCACAGGGATTAATAAGTATTAGTAATGTTCAAAGCATGCAGAACTAGACTAAGAATTCTCATTATGCTTGAGAATAGGACTTAGCTCAGTTTTTGATCAAACAAAAAAAGAATCAGGAATAATATCTATTACTTGATTAAAAGGAAACATATCATTAGAGAAATTTTTTACCAGTGTTTTTTTAGCACTGAGAGGAATGCATACATAATGCAGTTCTTTTATGAAAAAGCAATTAAATGGCATAATAGCATGTTTTGGTAGCAGTTATACAAGACAGATGATCTTCATAGGAGACTTGCTTCAACCCTGAATAAGACTTATGGGCCTGTGTGAATCCTGATTTTGTTAAATTGCTTCTGTGTAGGCCTGAGGTGATTTTATTTGTGATTTATGACTGTCGGGTAATTTGATTAAGAAGATATGTCAGAGCCAAAAGAATATTAATTAGTATGACCAGTTGATTATTGCTCTCGAACTTTGTTTTAACCCAGGTTTTTAAAGGAAGTAAATAGCAAGCAATTTAAGAGGTCTTTGTTTGGTGAGTGTTCTGTGGGAAAAGATGTATACACTTTTGATCCCAGGAGTGCCACTGGCAGAGTTGAAATTTTGTTAAGAAAATGGAAGAATTCTTCTGTCATTCCCCACCCAGACTGCAGAGTAACATGTTGCGGATAGACTGCAGAACACCCAAATTGTTTTGGACATATACTTGATGAGGAAAAGAGAGAAAATACTTACTGAGTGACTAGTGCTAAGCATTTACATGATTAATGTTTATCTTAAGTATCTGAAAGATGGTAAAGTGACTTTTACTACTTTATTAACCTGAAACAGGATAGACCCATCATTTGCATTAATTACCTTTTCATTAAAAAGTGAAGAACTGAGGCAGTGAATAGATTCTGCGTGACTCAGTCACATTCTCAGAAACAGCTGTTTATAGAAGCTGTAACCAAACAGAAGTAACCCCGATAGAGCCTTTAGCCTGCTTATCTCAGAAATTTATATTTGATCTTAGTATTTCTTTCTGTGGTGTACTGCTGTATGATATATATATATATATGTATGTATAATGTACAATCTTTACTATACAGCCTAATTTTCCCACTTATCAACACATTTGACCCTTGAACAATTAATTCAGTGGTTAGAAGCACTGACCTGCCATATAGTTGAAAATCCACATATGACTTATAGTCAGCCAAACCCCGCCACCCGCCATGGTTCCTCCACATCCACTGCTCTGCATCTGAGGATTCAACAAAACACAGATTGTGCAGTACTGAAGTATTCACTATTGAAAAAAAAATCCTTGTCTAAGTGGACCTGCACAGTTTAAACCCATGTTGTTAGAATATCAGCTGTAATTTTCTCATCTTTATGTCATTACTTCGCACACTGCTCTTCTTCTGTCTCCTCTCAGTGACCCCTGAACCCTCTTCTAGTACTCTCATCTCTCATTTTTATCTTCTCTCTACCAAATATCTGCTCCTACATTTTTCACTCAACAGTTTTTTCCCTCTTCTTTAAACTTTTACACTGCCCTGCTTACCTGCTTTCTTAGTTCTCTAGCAGTTTATTTGCACATACATCTGGTAAAATATCTGTTTGTAGATAGCTGTATATGTGTGCCTCTTTGTCATACTCTACCTCTAGCCTGAAGACACAGGTCAATTTAAAGGCCTGCTCTAAAAATTGCTTACACAGGAGCTCCCTGTTTCTTCTTTCTCTGAAAGTAGCCATGTAATCTGAATGATTAAAGAGCTGGATGACACAGAGATAGACTACATAGTTATATGACTGTGTGGTACAAACTCATAAACACTCTGCATCTCTTTATTGAGTGGTATACAGTATACTCTGTCATACTGCAGTGGACAGCTCGAAGTTTGTTAAATCTAAGTATGTTATTGTATACTCTATGGTTCTCACTTCTGGGCCAGATTTACTGTTCTACAGAGATACTCTCATTTATATGTATATATTAATTTTCCTAAACAGTGAGTGGATGTTAGAAGGACATCTGCTATCCTTCGTGGTTATACTGACCTAGAATAAAATTACCACCTATAATAATGAAAGTATTTACAGTGAGGGTGAGGATAATGATGAATNTGGTCCTGTGGCCACTGCCGAGTTTTCCAAATTTGCTGGCATATTGAGTGCAGCACTTTCACAGCATCATCTTTCAGGATTTGGAATAGCTCAACTGGAATTCCATCACCTCCACTAGCTTTGTTCGTAGTGATGCTTTCTAAGGCCCACTTGACTTCACATTTTAGGATGTCTGGCTCAAGTCTCATACAAATGAATTATGTCCCTAGTTAATTATCTTCAATCTTTCTGACAGTAAATCATTAATATGAGCCTAGAGTTCTCTTTGTCACTGACTAGAGAAGGAAATGGGAAAGACTAAAAAAAAAATGCTAATTCTAAGATAGTTCTAAGATCTGGCTGCCTAATTTTAGAACCTTAGAATATTGAAGTCAGTTTTATTCAGGATTTATTTAAATGTATTTAAGTATCTTTCCAGGTATATAATGTAACTATTTAGGTAGATTAACACATAGAACATTTTTTATACATAAATGAAGCTATTTTGTATACAACAGATGCATTTCAGTTATGTATCATTTTTGCTGATATAATTATCACTGCCATGAAGATACAGCATTATTCCCATAAAGCTATTGTTATACCTCTTTTTGAGATACTGAGATAGCTTTCTTAGATTTTGTTTTCTTTGTTTTTATATTTCTAGCTCTGGCTCTTCCAGCAAACCAGCAGGAGCTGATTCTACACACAAAGTCCCAGTGGTCATGTTGGAGCCAATTCGAATAAAACAAGAAAACAGTGGACCACCTGAAAATTACGATTTTCCTGTTGTAATAGTGAAACAAGAATCAGATGAAGAATCCAGGGCTCAAAATGTAATTATGATTGCAGTACTACTCTTATTTGAGGGATAAGATGAAAGGAACTTTTAAATAGATTGTAGGAAATAAAAGCTATTTATTTATTTAAATAGTATTTAAAGGCAGGAAAATAGTCAACTTAAAGGTTGAAAACTTTGAGGGAATCTCTGAGTAGATCAAAGCAAGAGGTTTATTAACTGAGGTTGGGTATTTTAGAGAGAGAATGGAGTAAACTACATGGAAGGTAACTGTCAAAGCAGTACTACATGGAAACTTCCTGTAACTGAAGGGCAGTACTAGTGAGTAGTGAAAGTCGCTCAGGCGTGTCCACTCTTTGTGAAAGCTGCTCAGTCGTGTCCGACTCTTTGCTACCTGAGATTCTCCAGGCCAGAATACTGGAGTGGTTAGCCGTTCCCTTCTCCAGGGGATCTTCCCAAACCAGGGATTGAACCAGGGTCTCCTGCCTTGCAGATGGATTCTTTACCAATTGAGCTATCAGGGAAGCGCAACTGAAGGGCATGAGCATCTGAGTTGTAAAGGCCTAGCAAGTACCAGGACAAGTAATTGAAAAAAAATGCAAGTCATATATGCCATCATCAAATTTAGAATGCCAGTATTCTAAACAGATTCTAAAAGCCTCCAGAGGAGAAAAACACCTTACATAATGGATCAGACGTTTTATGTCACCAAGTCCTCCACACAGACTCTCAAGGCTGAAAACCAATAGAGAAATATCAAAATTGTGAAGAAAGATATTTTGTAGGGAGAATTCTGTACCCATTCAAATGATTATGTATAAAGATGAAATAAACATTTTTAGACATGCATGCAGAGTCTCAAAAATTTAATTCCATATACTCATTTGAGGAAGATATTTGAAAATATGCTTTATCAAAAATGAAATAAACCAAGAAAGAGGAAGACATAGAATTCCAGAAATAGAATCTAACACAAAAAAGAGGCAAAGAAAAGGATAGTTAGTCCCCAGTTCAACAGCTCCTCTTGTATACCCTACAGGGGGACAGAAGACTCCATTAGGGATGTGTGAAGAGGGAGAAAAAAACTTTGACAGTATCGAGAAGCATTTTATTTTATAACCCTGTTGGAGATTGTGAGAATAACTTAGAGATAGATATCTAGAAAAAGAAGCAAATGGATTAAATTTTAGAGTAAGGTAATTGACAGTGACAGGTGTTATTTTCTTAGGCTCCAAAATGACTGCAGACGGTGACTGCAACCACAAAATTAAGACAGTTGCTCCTTGAAACTAAAGCTATAACAAACCTAGACAGTGGATTAAA
Organism: Raphicerus campestris; assembly: GCA_006410735.1. Classification (NCBI taxonomy): domain Eukaryota; kingdom Metazoa; phylum Chordata; class Mammalia; order Artiodactyla; family Bovidae; genus Raphicerus; species Raphicerus campestris. The sequence continues at coordinate 1,595,709 of SJYW01055813.1, read as the reverse complement.
AAGCAGAGATATCACTTTGCTGACAAAAGGTCTGTGTAGTCAAAGCTATGGTTTTTCCAGCAGTCATGTATGGATGTGAGAGTTGGACCACAAAGAAAGCTAAGTGCCAAAGAATTGATGCTTTTGTACTGTGGTGTTAGAGAAGATTCTTGAGAGTCCCTTGGACACAAGGAGATCAAACCAGTCAGTCCTAAAGGAAATCAACCCTGAATATTCATTGGAAGGACTGATGCTAAAGCTGAAGCTCCAGTACTTTGGCCACTTGATGCAAAGAGTTATTAACTCATTGCAAAAGACCCTGATGCTGGGAAAGATTGAGGGAAGGAAGAGAAGTGGATGACAGAGGATGAGATGGTTGGATAGCATCACCAACTCAATGGAAATGAGTTTGAGTAAGCTCTGGGAGATAGTGAAAGACAGGGAAGCCTGGTGTGCTGTCATTCATGGGGTCACAAAGAGTTGGACATGACTTAACTGACCAACAACAGTTATTGGCTCATAGTAAAAAACAAGACAAAAGAGGAAGTGATCATAGTACATACTGTGGTTATGCAATGAACAGTATATAGTCATAATGATATAAACAAACACCTAAATAAGAAATTTAAATAACTTTATATAATCAAAATATAACCTGAACATGCATTTGACCAAAAATTGATTTTTCAGGATACTTAGTACAGCACTGATACTGACCAGTTAGAATAAATGCTGCTTATAACAGTTGTATCAGTGCTTAATAAAACAATGTTAAGAAGATGGCATAAATGTGTTAAGTATAAGGAGGATATGGAGAGTCAGGAAGGAAAAATCTAATCTTGCATAGTATGAAAAATATATCCATGTATAATAAAATAGAAAATGTTTAAAATTTAAATCTGGAAAATTACAGAATAAGCATACTCTTTAGAAATATAGAACTAGCATAGAAAAAAGCTAAATAATTTGAAAATAATTACCTCCAAAGAATGATATTAGAATAACCATGCCCTTAACTGAATCTGCATTTTATTACTTAAGAATTTATTTTAACATTTAAAGGAAATAATAGATTTAGTTCTTAATTTTAAATTTTCACCATTCTAGGCTCCAACATAAAATTTAGGTTCACCTTGATGAAACTAATGGCACTTGGAGAGGTGAAATTATCAATAAGAATTAAAGCAGTATACTTTTCTATGAATGATTTTTTAAAAATCTATAGTAGGAATGTTTTGTGTTTGGGTATAATTTGAATTAACATCTCCAGTAAAATGTATTTACAGTTCACATGGTTGACTTCTACATTAACCACCTATTCTGCCACTTCTGAAGCCATTGAAAAGATTTTTCCTGTATTATCCACACCCCCTTACTGCTGCTGATCTTCTGTTTGGAAGATGTTTTTCAGTAGATGGTAAAGATGTCTTCTTTACCATTAGGGTCAGTTAGCAGTAAACACAGTCTGCTCTCCTGCAGTTTCATGGACTCATTTGAAATAACCAGGTGCTTATGAGTAAGCAAATTGCAATCCAGAATTGCAGTAGTGCTGATAAAGGATGGCAGTTTAAGAAATCCATATACATAGTTAACTCTTTCCATTGCAGACCAACTATCCAAGAAGCATACTCACCTCCCTGCTCCTAAATAGCAGTCAGAGCTCTGCATCTGAGGAGTCTGTGTTGAGATCTGATGCCCCTGACAGCACCGGAGATCAACCTGGACTTCACCAGGAAAACTCCTCAAATGGAAAGTCTGAGTGGCTAGATGCCTCCCAGAAGTCACCCCTTCATGTTGGGGAGACGAGGAAAGAGGATGACCCCAATGAGGACTGGTGTGCAGTTTGTCAGAATGGAGGGGAACTCCTGTGCTGTGAGAAGTGCCCCAAAGTATTCCATCTCTCTTGTCACGTGCCCACTCTGGCAAATTTTCCAAGGTAAGATGGCACTTGCTTCCTTTGCTTACAGTTTTTCACTATAAATAATAATAGCAATGACATTTGATCCTGTAACACAAAACCTTTTTTTTTTTTTTTTAACACAAAACCTTTGTAAAAATTTAAATAGAAATCCACTTGGCATAAATTTATACGCCAAAATGTTCAGCATAGGGTTTTCCATACTCTGTCTCCCATTTCGTTTGCTTCTCTCATCTCTCAAAGACCTAGTCTGTTATGTCAAAGAAAAACCATCTGGCCCTTTAAATTATTACAAGGAAATTACCATGAAGAACAATGGTATTGTGTACAACTGTCATAATTAATTTGCCAGGCATTTGAGTTTTATTATTTATAAATATCTTCAGTAAATTCTTAGACCTTATGAGATGATAATAATACAGAACAACCATTGTATAATTTTAAACTTAATAGTACCAAGAATGTTTCTTTTTCTTGAATCATTTGGAGGAAAATGCCATTTGTGCCTCACATCAGCCATAGATTAATGTGTGTGTTTTATATGTTTTCTTTTGTGTGTATATTTCATGCCCCCATCACTGGACTAACACACCTCTTAGGCCCATGAACTGTATTTCTGTTGATAAGCTCTCAGCACGGTGCCATGTACATAGGAGATAGGTGGTAAATCCTCAGTGATTAACAGTTACACCAAATAAATAATTCTGCATTACAGATGGCACAGAGCAGGGTGGGAAAGGGAGGTGGTGAGGAGAGGAGTGATGCAGCAGGAACTCAGTCAGATACTTCCTCCCCCAACAGTGGAGAGTGGATCTGCACTTTCTGCCGAGACTTATCTAAACCCGAAGTTGAATATGATTGTGATGTTCCCATTCACAACTCAGAAAAAAGGAAAACTGAAGGCCTTGTCAAACTAACACCAATAGATAAAAGGGTAAGTTTCCAGTCTAGACTGTTAAACTTAGTTGTTTTGGTTAGACACCCCATCATTGTAATGCAGCTGTGCCGTCATCAAAGAAGTGTATCGTTATCTTAGTACTTTTCTTCCACAGAATACAAGAATCTTAAATAATGGCAGATTATAACTTTTTAATGAAGTAAAATAACAATGCTATATATACATTTCCTAAAAGCTTAAAATATGGTAATTGAACATGATAGACTATATATCCTTTATGTGGTCTAGACTTTTAAATTTAACCTACCTTTAATAAATTTCAGTTTTTTATTTTCTACTACAGATATGTTTTCTTCCTTGGAATTTGTTCAGAATTGGCAGCAAAAAGATGGGTTTTTCTATTTACTTTTCCTGGAAATAATTCATTCTTTCACCCAGTGGTACTGGATTTATACCTTAAAGCCAGCTAATGTATTTAACCTTATTTATTACTAAAGAAGCTCCTTTGCTAATTTATTAAGTAGAACAATCAGTATGAAAGCTGTCGTGCAAGAGAGGGCTGAAACATGCACTACCACCGAGACACGGTGGTTACTGGGGTAGACTTGTAAGCAGAGAAATAGCAGAGTGCATGACAGAAACATCTGCAGTCAGAGAGGGACCTTAGGCCCCAACACCCCATGGATAGGGGATCCACCTCTAGATCGCTTAAAACCCAGATTTTTTTATTGAGTTATTTTATTGACTCTGAGTAATTCAGTATAAAAATTGCAGAGATAAGTGGAAATAAAAANCCATCTCTCTTGTCACGTGCCCACTCTGGCAAATTTTCCAAGGTAAGATGGCACTTGCTTCCTTTGCTTACAGTTTTTCACTATAAATAATAATAGCAATGACATTTGATCCTGTAACACAAAACCTTTTTTTTTTTTTTTTAACACAAAACCTTTGTAAAAATTTAAATAGAAATCCACTTGGCATAAATTTATACGCCAAAATGTTCAGCATAGGGTTTTCCATACTCTGTCTCCCATTTCGTTTGCTTCTCTCATCTCTCAAAGACCTAGTCTGTTATGTCAAAGAAAAACCATCTGGCCCTTTAAATTATTACAAGGAAATTACCATGAAGAACAATGGTATTGTGTACAACTGTCATAATTAATTTGCCAGGCATTTGAGTTTTATTATTTATAAATATCTTCAGTAAATTCTTAGACCTTATGAGATGATAATAATACAGAACAACCATTGTATAATTTTAAACTTAATAGTACCAAGAATGTTTCTTTTTCTTGAATCATTTGGAGGAAAATGCCATTTGTGCCTCACATCAGCCATAGATTAATGTGTGTGTTTTATATGTTTTCTTTTGTGTGTATATTTCATGCCCCCATCACTGGACTAACACACCTCTTAGGCCCATGAACTGTATTTCTGTTGATAAGCTCTCAGCACGGTGCCATGTACATAGGAGATAGGTGGTAAATCCTCAGTGATTAACAGTTACACCAAATAAATAATTCTGCATTACAGATGGCACAGAGCAGGGTGGGAAAGGGAGGTGGTGAGGAGAGGAGTGATGCAGCAGGAACTCAGTCAGATACTTCCTCCCCCAACAGTGGAGAGTGGATCTGCACTTTCTGCCGAGACTTATCTAAACCCGAAGTTGAATATGATTGTGATGTTCCCATTCACAACTCAGAAAAAAGGAAAACTGAAGGCCTTGTCAAACTAACACCAATAGATAAAAGGGTAAGTTTCCAGTCTAGACTGTTAAACTTAGTTGTTTTGGTTAGACACCCCATCATTGTAATGCAGCTGTGCCGTCATCAAAGAAGTGTATCGTTATCTTAGTACTTTTCTTCCACAGAATACAAGAATCTTAAATAATGGCAGATTATAACTTTTTAATGAAGTAAAATAACAATGCTATATATACATTTCCTAAAAGCTTAAAATATGGTAATTGAACATGATAGACTATATATCCTTTATGTGGTCTAGACTTTTAAATTTAACCTACCTTTAATAAATTTCAGTTTTTTATTTTCTACTACAGATATGTTTTCTTCCTTGGAATTTGTTCAGAATTGGCAGCAAAAAGATGGGTTTTTCTATTTACTTTTCCTGGAAATAATTCATTCTTTCACCCAGTGGTACTGGATTTATACCTTAAAGCCAGCTAATGTATTTAACCTTATTTATTACTAAAGAAGCTCCTTTGCTAATTTATTAAGTAGAACAATCAGTATGAAAGCTGTCGTGCAAGAGAGGGCTGAAACATGCACTACCACCGAGACACGGTGGTTACTGGGGTAGACTTGTAAGCAGAGAAATAGCAGAGTGCATGACAGAAACATCTGCAGTCAGAGAGGGACCTTAGGCCCCAACACCCCATGGATAGGGGATCCACCTCTAGATCGCTTAAAACCCAGATTTTTTTATTGAGTTATTTTATTGACTCTGAGTAATTCAGTATAAAAATTGCAGAGATAAGTGGAAATAAAAACTTCAGATAGTTTTCTAGTGATACTGTTTTTATTTCTATAAAGACTGCTCTCATATGTTACATGCATCCCAAAATGTCAAACAGTACACTGTAGCAAATGATTGGAAAGGACATCAAAGCTCTAAGTATTACTGTTTTTTGTATTCATCTGGTTCTAATTTCCATTCTGGTACTGTTAGATCTATTAATATTGCTACTAAAAATTAGTTGTGACTTCATTATTTCTTATTTATTTATGCTTAGAAGTGTGAACGCCTACTTTTATTTCTTTACTGCCATGAAATGAGCCTGGCTTTTCAAGACCCAGTTCCTCTGACCGTAAGTATTAACGGTGCATTAAAGTATTAATATGCATTTTTGTACAGTGGGATGGTTTTTCTGAAACTTGATTTATGAGAATCTAGTTTCTGTACCATTTTTCAACAAATAAATTTCTTAATCAAAATCTTAAAACTTACTGCACTGTTGTTGTTTAGTCACTCCCCTTGCTCTTCTGCCCATGGGATTCCTCCAACAAGAATACTGGAGTGGGTTGTCAGTTCCTTCTCCAGGGGATCGTCCCAACTGAAGGATCAAAAACGCATCTCCTGTATTGGCAGGCAGATTCTTTACGACTGAGCCACCTTGGAAGCCCTATTAATACATACTGAATGCTTTAATCTTGACTACATTTTCATGTTAACTAAGTGCCTAAAAATTTCTGTTCTATTTTCATATATTCTTTTTTCTCATGTATTTTACTTACTATTCTCTGGGATGATTTAAATCAATTGTTTCTCTCAGGAGTTTTAGGTATATATACATATCCTAAAGTTATTGGGAAAGAAACTTTCCATTTCAGGTAAAGACATCCCGTGCCTGCCCCCTATCTCTGTACACATTTTGATTTATAGGTGCAAACTTGAAGTAATAAGTTCAGTTCAGTCCAGTTGCTCAGTCATGTCCGACCCTTTGTGGCCCCATGAACCGCAGCACGCCAAGCCTCCCTGTCCATCACCAACTGCCAGAGTCTACCCAAACCCATGTCCTTGAGTTGGTGATGCCATCCAGCCGTCTCATGCTCTGTCGTCCCCTTCTCCTCCTGCCTTCAATCTTTCACAGCATCAAGGTCTTTTCAAATAAATCAGCTCTTCGCATCAGGTGGCCAAAGTATTGGAGTTTCAGCTTCAGCATCAGTCCTTCCAATGAGTACCCAGAACTGATCTCCTTTAGGATGGACTGGTTGGATCTCCTTGCAGTCCAAGGGACTCTCAAGAGTCTTCTCCAACACCACAGTTCAAAAGCATCAATTCCTCAGCGCTCAGCTTCCTTTATAGTCCAACTCTCACATCCCTACATGATTACTGGAAAAACCATAGCCTTAACTAGACAGACCTTAGTTGGCAAAGTAATGTCTCTGCTTTATTATGCTGTCTAGTTTGGTCATAACTTTCCTTCCAGGGAGTAAGCGTCTTTTAATTTCATTGCTGCAATCACCATTTGCAGTGATTTTGGAGCCCCAAAAAATAAAGACAGCCACTGTTTCCACTGTTTTTCCATCTATTTGCCATGAAGTGATGGGACCAGATACTGTGATCTTAGTTTTCTGAATGTTGAGCTTTAAGCCAACTTTTTCACTCTCCTCTTTCATTTTCATCAAGAGGCTCTTTAATTCTTCTTCACTTTCTGCCATAAGGGTGGTGTCATCTGCATATCTGAGGTTATTGCTATTTCTCCCCACAATCTTGATTCCAGTTTGTGCTTCCTCCAGCCCAGCATTTCTCATGATGTACTCTGCATATAAGTTAAATAAGCACGGTGACAATATACAGCCTTGACATACTTCTTTTCCTACTTGGAACCAGTCTGTTGTTCCATGTCCAGTTCTAACTGTTGCCTCCTGACCTGCATACAGGTTTCTCAAGAGGCAGNTGATCTTAGACAGATTACGGAACCTTTCTGACCCTCAGTTTCTTCCTTTTAAAAACTTGGATAGTCATAGAATCTATCTCATATTCATAGGTAAAGTTTCTATAAGGACTAAATGGGTTCAATGAAAGTGCTGAAAGTGAAAGTCAGTCGTGTCCGACTCTTTGCAATCCTATGGGCTATACAGTCCATGGAGTTCTCCAGGCCAGAATATTGGAGTGGGTAGCCTTTCCCTTCTCCAGGGGATCTTCCCAACCCAGGGATTGAATCCAGGTCTCCCACATTGCGGGTGGATTCTTTACCAACTGAGTGACCAGGGAAGCCTTGAATGGGTTAAATGAATGTAATGTGCTTAGAATGGTACTTGGCATCTCTAGTGATGTTGCCTGGGTGATGGATATATTATTATTGTTATTATATGAGGATGTATTATTATTATATGAAGGTTAAATTCGCTCCTACAAAGGAACATGCTCTCTCTATAAACATTTTTTAAAACATGGCTCTTTTGGTCTATTTTTATAGATATTTATTTACTAAAAGAAAAACAGAGTGATGTGATCATGAACAGCTGACCTTTGGCCTCAGTGCAGGGACCACATGGGGACTGTGGAGGGGGCAGATTTCAGGCTCCATCCATCCAGTGGCACAACCCTCACTCTCGCTGGCCCTTCACTACATGTGGACTATGGACTCCATGTTGCCAGAGCTTCCATTTTGAGAGAAAAACCACAAATCTGAATTTTCATATGAAATCTCCCAGCTTTTTAGATTGTGGCCAAAGTGTAAAATTGCACGATGGGGCAAACACACCCAACTATGCAGGACTCCTGGCTTTGATCTCATATCTCAGCGGCCCGCCTCCTCATTTGTGGGAATGAGGACCTAGGGCCCCAGAGGAGCGTGGCATGAATGGGTGTGTAGACTTGGCAGATTTAGGACCAGAAACCACATCCTAACCCCTACCTCAGGGTTGTCTACCATCAACCATTTATCCAACACATATTGATTGTGCGCTGTGTTCCAGGCACTATATGAGATGCTGGAGTACAGTGGAGCCCAGGGAGATACAGCTTCTCCTCCTTAGGGAATTTACAAGGTGGTGGAGCCACAAACAAGTCAACAATCCCAGGCCTTTCTGATTCTTCTAGGAGGCTGCAGCTCCGGTAATGGGCAGCCTTGTGTGATCTGGACAAGTGAGCTAGTGAATTCAGGTGACCCTTCCCAGGTGACACAAACACATCCCATCAGAAATCTTTGGGGGAGAGAGAGAGTGCTAGAAGCCAAAGGGAGCACCTGATGGTGGGGATTTCAGGCTTTATAATGGGAATGATGAAGGGCCCAGTAGCTTCATTGGCCCAGCAGAGTTTTCTTCTATTTCTTACATTATTCTCCCTGGGACATTTGCCAGGCTGTGGAGGGCTGACCCTACCAGGAGTCCTGTGTACTGTGGCGTGTGCTTTGTGAATTCTGAGTCAGGCTTTGATCTAGAAAACCCTTGGCAATGTGACTGATTTCCTAGGACACTGCAGTGAACACACTTTGTGTCCTCCATGTATGCTGTTCAGTGCACAGTGGGGTCTGTGCATTGAAGGGTGTAGCCTCTAGTCATTTACACTCTTGTGGAAGAAGTCTCATCCTAAGCTCAGGTAAGAGGCCAACACAGTCTACCTGCCTGAACATTCAAGCCACCAGCCCTCCAGGATTTAGTAGTGAACAGGATTCCCTCACTATCTGAAAGCAGAGCATGAAACCTTTTTGTAAACTGAAGTGGTGCGAAGCGAAGAAGTTACCTTAGGACACATTCTGCTTGTTGATGCACAAAATCAATTAAGGTAAAGCACAGGTGCTCATGGACACAGTTCAGAGCCATGGTGGTTTGAGGCTGAGCTGCTGAGTGTGGTTCCCAGGGAGGGCGGTTGGTGGTGCTCCCTCACTGCAGGGGATGAGTTCTGCCCCTATAATGGCTGAACTTGCAGTAAAACAAGCCCTGGATGGTATTTTTTGCTTTTTACCTTTTTTCATAACAGTGAAAAATCCCCTTAGAATTTCTTTCAGTTAGCATAAATAGGTAACTTTTGTTGGTTTTCAGTTGCTAAGTCGTGTCCGACTCTTTGCGATACCAGTGTGTCAGTCTTTTGTAAAAGCAAGGTGGCATAAAGTGAACTTTTGAAAACGAGGGATGCCTATATGTTTGTAAGTCAGGGCTCCATATTTTGCAAGTGACATNTCTCCTCTTTCATTTTCATCAAGAGGCTCTTTAATTCTTCTTCACTTTCTGCCATAAGGGTGGTGTCATCTGCATATCTGAGGTTATTGCTATTTCTCCCCACAATCTTGATTCCAGTTTGTGCTTCCTCCAGCCCAGCATTTCTCATGATGTACTCTGCATATAAGTTAAATAAGCACGGTGACAATATACAGCCTTGACATACTTCTTTTCCTACTTGGAACCAGTCTGTTGTTCCATGTCCAGTTCTAACTGTTGCCTCCTGACCTGCATACAGGTTTCTCAAGAGGCAGATTAGGTGGTCTGGTATTCCCATCTCTTTCTGATTTTTCCACACTTTATTGTGATCCACACAGTCAAATGCTTTGGCATAGTCAATAAAGCAGAAATAGATGTGTTTCTGGAACTCTCTTGCTTTTTCCATGATCCATCAGATGTCGGCAATTTGATCTCTGGTTCCTCTGCCTTTTCTAAATCCAGCTTGAACATCTAGAAGTTCACAGTTCACATATTGCTGAAGTCTGGCTTGGAGAATTTTGAGCATTACTTTACTAGCATGTGAAATGAGTGCAATTGTGCGGTAGTTGGAGCATTCTTTGGCGTTGCCTTTCTTAGGGATTGGAATGAAAACTGACCTCTTCTAGTCCTGTGGCCACTGCTGACTTTTCCAAATTTGCTGACATATTGAGTGCAGCACTTTCACAGCATCATCTTTCAGGATTTGAAATAGCTCAACTGGAATTCCATCACCTCCACTAGCTTTGTTCATAGTGATGCTTCCTAAGGCCACTTGACTTCACATTCCAGGATGTCTGGCTCTAGGTAAGTGATCACACCATCGTGATTATCTGGGTCGTAAAGATTTTTTTGTACAGTTCTGTGTATTCTTGCCACCGCTTGTTAATATCTTCTGCTTCTGTTATATCCATACCATTTCTGTCCTTTATTGAGCCCATCTTTGCATGAAATCTTCCATTGGTCTCATTCTGTTGTTTTCCTCTATTTCTTTGCATTGATCACTGAGGAAGGCTTTCTTAATCTCTCCTTGCTATTCTTTGGAACTCTGCATTCAAATGGGTATATCTTAAGAAGTAGACATTAACAATTGAGGAAGAGGTGTGTGTGTGCTTACCATTGACTTCAGAAGCTTCATATTTCAAGTTTGATGTGACTTTAGTGCATTATGGGCTCCCCTAGTGGCTCAGCTGGTAAAGAATCCGCCTGCATTGTGGGAGATCTGGGTTCGATCCCTGAGCTGAAAAGATCCCCTGGAGAAGAGAAAAGCTACCCACTCCAGTATTCTGGCCTGGAGAATTCCATGGACTGTATAATCCACGGGGTTGCAAAGAGTCAAACAGGACTTTACAACCTTGAGTTTCACTTTCACTTAAATGCATTATTGTAAGGTGCTGGAAAGAACTTGCTACTCAAAATATGTTCTATTCTCTGATGTCTGAATTTCCTTTAAAAAGCTAATAGATTAGTTAAAAAAATTTTTTAATGAATGCAACGTTAGAAAATAAAACTAGCCAAGTAACACTGAGCTGAGAAGCATGAACTTCTTTCTTGTAAACAAGTTTTGAGAAGTTAAGATCAGAAAAAGAAATGCAGTTGACTCTTAGAACAACACAGAGGTTGAGGGCTCCAACTTTCTGCATGGTGGTGTCTTCATGTGACTTTACAGTCAGGCTTCTGTATCTGCAGCATCAATAAATCACAGGTTTTGTAGTACTGCTGTATGAATTTCATGGGGAAAAATCTGTGTATAAGTGTACCTGCACAGTTCAAGAGTCCACTATAGTCTTTGGGCTGGAAGGCCCTTTGTGCCCAAAAGAAGCAGGGCAAAAATATGCCAATAAAAAGTTAATTCACTTAAAAATGTGACCTAGAATTTGGTGCTTAGAATTTCTAATGTTGGCCTACTGTTACATTTGGCATGAATAACAGCAACAGCAAATAGGCCCCCTTAATATATATTATCTCATTTCGTCTTTACAAAATCTATGAGAATGGTAGAATTATTTCTGTTTGAAACTTGAAGAAACAGGTTTGGTGAAATGACTGAACCCAGTAACTTACCCAGCAGAGTGTTACTGAGTAGCAGAACTGCAGTTCAAACCCACATTCAGAGCCCACTTGCTATAACACATGCAGCAAAAATATGTCAAATCTTACTAGAAGTAATACTTTTTGTAATGATTACCTTTTTTGTTTAATAATGAAAAAAGAATAGTAAGAGGGTGAATGTAGTAGGCTTTTTTCATTAAAAATAACTGATGAAAAGTTTTGATAAAAGTGACACAAAACATTTCCCGATGTCTGGAAACATGTAGGTGCTTGCAGATTTTGCTGAATATATGTCCTTATCAGTGACAAAACAGAACTGAGAAAAGCAGTAAGGATGAGCTGAATTATATACTACTTCTTATAGAATTTATATAGGACCAGGTAGAATTTATTTATTATAACATCACATTTCTTTTGAAAGGTGCCTGATTATTACAAAATAATTAAAAATCCAATGGACTTGTCAACCATCAAGAAAAGACTACAAGAAGATTATTGCATGTATACAAAGCCTGAAGATTTTGTAGCTGATTTTAGATTGATCTTTCAAAACTGTGCTGAATTCAATGAGGTGAGAAGTGGGGGGGAATAGCAATGTGAAAGTAATGTTAAACCAAACACCTTACCAACAAAGGAGATGAAGATATCTATCTGTGGTAGCATAAATTTTCAAAAGTTCGAGTCTATGTCAAGGAATGAAAAGAAGTTATTAGGGAAACGTTATCCACATGTGGTGGCTCAGATGGTAAAGCGTCTTGCTTACAATGCGGGAGACCTGGGTTCAGTCCCTGGATCGGGAAGATCCTCTGGAGAAGGAAATGGCAACCCACTCCAGTACTCTTGCCTGGAAAATTCCATGGACAGAGGAGCATGGTAGGCAACAGTCCACGGGGTCACAGAGTCGGACACGACTAAGCAACTTCATTTCACTTATCCACATGTATAGTCAAAGGTTTATTATATGGTGAGCGGAAATGCAAATTACTGTTGACAAAAACAATTTAGAAAATATTTTTATCTAACCCAGAAGCATTCTTTGTCATTCTCACCTTTATTTCTTGAAATAGGACATTTCCAGACTTTAGTCTTTGTGATATTGAAATATTAAGAATGTAGTTTAAATAATTCTTAATTAAGAATTTTCTCAAAGACTTTATTGTCTAAACATCTATCAGACTTAAAGCTTTTTGATGATAGTTTGTCCTTTGTATGAGTTACTCATTCCAGAGGTAGATATTATGTTTGTTCTAAAAAACACCTGTTACTGGATTCTGATTACAGCATCTCTTTGATATCTTTTTGGTAATCTAGATGAGTCAAGGCCTTTATTTGCTTCTTATCTGCTCTTCTCTAGACTTTGTCTTGCCCCAGACTATTATTTACTTTACATCAAAGCTATAGGTAAACATTTCTTTTGAAACAATCCACTGATATTCATAATCTTGAGGTAAAAGGGAGTAAAATATAAGAAATCTACTAGTTTTATTGACTAAACATTTTTTTAATTCATATTTTTATTCAACAGCCTGATTCAGAAGTAGCCAATGCTGGTATAAAACTTGAAAGCTATTTTGAAGAACTTCTGAAGAATCTTTATCCAGAAAAAAGGTTTCCTAAACTAGAATTCAGGAATGACTCAGAAGATAATAAATTTAGTGATGACTCAGATGATGACTTTGTACAGCCCCGGAAGAAACGCCTCAAGAGCATAGAGGAACGCCAGTTGCTTAAATAAGCACATTGGCCTGTGCTGGTTTTTAGATTTTTGTTTGTTTTCAAAATACATTTTGCCACTAATTTAACATCATTACCAAGAAGAGTTTGTGACCATCTTAAGTTTTCAATGTTTACTAGACTCCGATTTCCTTAATAACCCATTTCTTTTAACCTTCTTATTAAGAAAGAAAGGAAAAGAGGGAGGAAGGAAGGAGAAAGGAAGAAAGAAGCATCAAAACAAAATAAAAAGACATTCTTCCCACTTCCTGGATTTGAAACTGCAGTCCTAAGTGACAGCTACTATAGAAAGGACTTTGTATGAACTCTAAGTTGAAAATTTAATGTGGTCTGGATGTGTGCATTAATCCATTTTTAGAAAATACCACTACTCAGTTATGGACCAACATGAGTTAGGTGTACTGCATGTAAGTACAGTACTCCATGAATGTCAGTGGTAATAAGAGTTCTATCCTAGAATGCCCACTGGTGCACCAAGAAAGTAGACTAGATGCTGTTTAAGAAGGTGCCTAATAGCATATCATGTAAGATGGCAACTGTATTAAAGAAAAAGGAAAACAAATGTTTGATTTTTTTTTTCCTTATCTATAGAGGTGTTTGATATAGCAGGTTTTCAAGGCCATTTTTCATAACATTTCTAAAACCTTTCCTTCTTCCACCAGGGACGGAAGGAAGTGTACTTGTTTGGTTTTGCTGTGTGTCTGTGTGTGGACTGGTGTTTGCATTTTAACTGTGCAGATGACCGTTTTATAACAAGACTCATTGTCTGCAGTATGGCTTTTAGTGGAGCCATCCAGAATATGAAATACAGCAGTGTGTGCCATATTTGATGTAAAGATTCTTCAACTTATACCCTGTGGGGCATTAAATACAAATTCCCCTGAAAGGGACCAGTTTTTGTGGTTTTCATCTGTCTTTATAAATTGGAATGAAAGTCTTTTGTGGAATTTAGAAGCAGGCAGTTAGAGGGAATTATAGTGAAATTTAAATTTTTTCTAAAGCATCTATTTTTCAGAATCAGAACCTCAAATTGATTCTTTCTGACTTAATCTGGGTGTCATTTTCATTCTCTTGATGGAGAGATATAGAAAACCTACGTTCTGAGGGCAAGCATATTCTTCCTGGGTCAGCCTTGGCTAGTTTAATTGACTTTCATGTATTCCTTTTACTTGTTGTTCAGTATCAAGGGAGGTAACTAGATTAAGATAGAAGAAAATTGTTGTGCCATTTCCTAATCTAACGTTTGACAGAATACATGAAATGTTTTAGTTTGCCAAAGTAAACCTTTATTTATAAAACATCAGTTGGCTGAGGATATTTTCCTCTTAGGCCAGAAGAATAAAAATATAGCTGACTTGACAGAATTTTATCCTTTGGATGGTGTCAGGTCCCATGAATTAAACCTAGAGGACTTACTTTTATCCACATGGCATTATTTCTTCAAATGGATAATTTGAAAATGCCTTGTGGCTAAGTCATTGGGTTTTCAGGTACTGCGGAAGATAAAATGAGAAAATACTGATTATTTATTAGCAAGAGCATCTCACTTTGTGTAGATTGCAGTTTAGTTCATATGTCAATTATGTATTAAAGGTTAAGAAACCGTAATTCACTTTTCCAAATACGTGTTTCAGGGAAGTTGTTGTTGTATGGTTTTGAGTATGTATTTGCCATTTATTCTCCAAAAATGAACGGATTTTGGGAATAGTGCATTTACCACTTGATTGTCTTCTTTTGCTCCAGCTTCTTTAGCACAGCAGCCGTGGAGCTTTTGCTAATCAGTTTATTGTTTTTATGTTAGAATACTTCCTTAGGACATTTTCTTCTTCCACATCTGTCTCCTTAGTTAAAGGAGGGCACTGCAGATAAATTTTGAGGATGATCACAAAGGGAAGTAGCACTTAAGAGTGAAAAATTATAATTTCCTAAATGCATCTGAGCCAGAATGTCTACTAACGTACCAGAACTTTCACTGTTATATTCAGTGCCATATGAATCGTTTAAAACAATATTTTTCTTTCACCTTTATATATATACACACACACACACACACACACATATATATATTGCTGAACAAAAGGCACTTGACAACCACATATATTAGAAGAGTTTCTCTCTCTAAACAGCATTTTCTTAAGAGTCTTTAAAGTCCTCTGACCTTATTAACAGGTGCCTGTGTGTCCAGGAAGATCCCAGCAAAGTAGTCCTTCAATTATAATAGAAATAAGCTATCGGAAGAGCCTGACTATACCTCATGCCCACTTGGAGAGCATTCCTTTCAAAAGGTCAGTGCAACTCAAGCAACCTTGACCTAAACTTTGAAAACTCCAGTTTTTACCTCTGATCAAAACCTCCTGGAGATTGCCTCATGTCATATCTGCAGGACTCCCAGTGCTGAAAGGGGATCACATGATGAACAGGCCATGTGGCACCTAGAACTGACTCAGTCCAGCTCATCAAAAGTTTTCCCAGGTGCCAAGCATCTGATCTTTCCCATCAATAAGAAAACCCAATACACAGTCAGTCACTTACAAGGATAATGTATACCATGACAGTGAAAGTGAAGTCGTGTCTGACTCTTTGCGACCCCGTGGATTGTAGCCCACTAGGCTCCTCAGTCCATGGGATTCTCCAGGCAAGAATACTGGAGTGGGCTGCCATTTCCTTCTCCAATATTAAATTCCAAATACTATCTGGCAATACAATTATCTTGCCCTTTGAATTAACAGGCCCTGCTTTTCTTTTCTGAATTGAAGGGTAGGAAATTGGAAGTTCCTAGAAGGAAAATGTCCTCTTTTGGTAGCTTTACTTTCTTTTCCAAGCTAAAGAATTGGCTCCACATTTTACTGCTACACAGTAGTGTAGACATAACACAATTTAGGACTGCTTCCAAAAAGATTCATTCCACAGTCAAAGATGAGTATATGAATTTGCATTTCAGTTTTCTCTTCCTGTTAACACTGCTTAAACTTTTAAATTTAGGTTACATGGAGAGACTAGTTAGACAGTGAAAGGAGGAACTAACTAACTCCTTTTGATCTACAGATGAACATGAATCCCAGCAGTAGGTTGCTTCACGGGAGCAAAAGGTTTTTAAATTTAAATTAAAAATGTTCTTATTTTCTTTTCATCTGTATCTGTTATGATTGAGAGAAACTGAGTGACCTGATTGGCCATTAAAATTATGGACATAACCATGAGTTCAACCATCTAATTGCTTGTTGAAATAGAAAGTGAAAGTCGCTCAGTCGTGTCCGACTCTGCAACCCCATGGATTATACAGTCCATAGAATTCTCCAGGCCAGAATACTGGAGTGGGTAGCCTTTCCCTTCTCCAGGGGATCTTTAGAAGCCCTCCTTTAAAATAACCATGCACATACGTATTTTTAAAAAGTTTTTATAAAATCATGTAAGTTAAGAATTCATGTCTTTTTATGTATATTATCCCTTCATCTTGGATGTGAATTATCTAAAATTCACATCTTGATGGCTCATGTTCTTGAAAGAGAATAATGCTAGCCAATCAGATCACAGTTTCTCTCCCCATGAAGGTTTTGCTTATTGTGAAGGATATCTGAGGCAGTAGTCTTTGTTGTTGTTTTTAATTTGGGAGAGTCAACTGATGCTTTGATTTTAATAAAAATCAGCTTTGATGAATTTTTACTGTGAATATTTTACCACAACAAGGAATTTTTAATGGAAAAATTACTGTTTGTCATTCAGTAGAACATTAACTAGTGTGGGTCCTTTGTGTCCTTTGTATATTCCTCTATAAAATCGGTCCATTTAAAGATGAGCTATGCATGCTAAGTCACTTCAGTCATACCCAACTCTTTGCAACCCTGTGGACCATAGCTGCTAGTCCATAAACAATAGGAAGACTTTAAAACAAAAACAAAACTCTATCACAGGGATTTCACCAACTTTAAAAGATAAGCAAAAAATTAATTTGGCAAATAGGAAGGAAGAAGAGGGTGTCAGTGAGCCATTAAGGGCATGCTTTGGCAATGATGCTGTTTCTCTAGTCGTTGAAAACATTTACTGATGAGGGTGTATGTTAAAGCTAAAGATATAATAAGTCCCAAATAAAGACATTAACATTCATATTACAGGAGGATTTTTTGGCCACTGTAAACTGTCCTTTGAAGAGATTTTTAAAAATCATTCTCTTCTATTCATAAAACTATAGATCCAGACATTCAGCCTCTGTCTCATTGCATAAAGCAAACTATGCTTGTACAGAGACCAGAGTTATGTTACCATTGTTAATACCTCAACTAGTATTGTCTTTTAGTGGACTGTGAAACCAATCCAAAAGTTTTTACAAATGGATGACTTGACGTTTGTTGACTTCCATTTCTACTAGTGCCTGAAATGCTTAAGGTAAGGAATATTTATGAGTTTATAAAAGATTTCTGAAATTCAGTGTTTGAATTGAAATTATGTTGACAGGGTTTGCTGTAGACTAATTTAGTGTCTTCTAGGAAGCTTGAGTACTAGACAGTTCTAGACAACATTGTATAGTATCTTAAGCTTGGATACCACTACATTCAAAGTTCCTGAAATCCTTGGGAAGGTGCTTAAGCATCAGTTTTGTCAGTGGTTTTCAGTCACTGCTATTCTTCGATTTTAAGTATTATTTACTGCTAAGGTCAGCATTCGGGTTTTGAGTTATGGTTTGTCATGGGTTGTTTTTCTTTTTTTTTTGGCTGCCTCAGGTCTTAGTCATGATGCACAGGCTCTCAAACTGTGGCATGCAGGCTTAATTGCCCTAGTTGTGGAATCTTCCCCAACCGGGGATCAAACCCACGTTCCTTGCATTGGCCGGTGGAGTCTTGACTGCTGAACCACTAAGGGTTATTTGGCTAACCCTACATGTGTAGCCAAGACACATTTGCATCAAAAATACTTTGGTCTAAAATTTTCTAATGACTAAGGTCTACAAACTATTTAAAAGTATTAAAGATGACAATTTAGGTAATCCAAACAAACTTTTATTCAACACTTCATGAAGAAGGCAGTGGTTCAAAGAACAACAAAATGGGATGGAAGGCAGGAAGTTTTATGGGGTAAAGAATAAAGAACCAGAAAGTTAGTACAGAGACCAGAAATTGCTTGGCATTTGGTGATTGGATGTATGGCATGTCTGGTCAAGTAGAGCATTTATTGGGAAATGAAAGTTAGCAAGTTTTAGTTTGTGTACATAGCACTCCCACCAGAAGTGGCTTCATGTTGGGCCTAGAATAGGCCTGGTACCACCTTTGGATCATTCGCTTGACCAGTTGAGAGTTTCAATTAAAAATATCAGTCCTAGTATGATTTTCAGTTACTATTTTCACTTTGGGTCTTAGTGTAATGTTTAGAAGAGATGTCAGGCTTGTATTCTTGGAACTGGTTATATTCTGTTCTCTTTGGTCAGAGAGTCGTTAGCTGGTCAGTGGCTACCCCACATGCATTTAAAACTTTGGTGAGTGCACAGCCTAGTAGGGAGGCAAAAATTATTAGCATCAAAATAATACCCATGGTTTGGAAAGTATTCCTGAACCAGGGTTTCCATGTCCAAAACTAACTAGAATCAAATAAGTCAAGAAATATGGATGTGGGGGATACTTCTCAAAGCCAGTTGGTCTAGTTATGTGTTTCATATAATTAATTTCATATAATAAGTGAACTTGTTCCAAAGACAGGCATTGGAAAACAGGGGGGAAGTTTATGATGGGCAAAAATAACTAACTACAGGATCACCAGCATCACCACAAATCTAACGGTTGGAAGTTGGATTATGTTCAATTTGAAATGGCCTGAGGTATATGAGTAATAGCATTCTGGGGAGAAAGCATTCTGCCTTGATGTGGGCTACTTCTCCTCCTCAGTTTTTGAGGTCTTCCATGTTTACACAGTTGTGAAATAAGGACAAAAGGTTTGACACTTTAACAGCAGTGTCTGTGGTCAAGAGTACTTAATAGGGTACTTTGCATGAATCTCATTTTGTAAAAGGATCAGAATAAAATAATAACTGTCTATTAATGACAAGACTTTAAAATACTAGTGGTTAGAGAGATGACAAGAGTTCAGTTATGGAATTGACAACAAAAATGTAGTTATTTCTATGAGCTACAAATAGATAGCTAACATTTTAAGATAATAACTGGAATGACTGAAACCACTGTACTAGAATGTCAGATTATCTGAAATTTAATATAATTTCTTGATAACTTATATTAATAACATATGCCTGCACAAATAACCTAACAGAATTAAATATCACTTCTTTTATGATAATGCTTTTGCAATAATTTCTGGAAGTATATTCTTCCTTGCAGGAAATTTTTGAGCATTACACAAAACATGTTCCAAATATATTTCAGTTTTTCTGTAAAAGTAAGTCTATGCTCAGTAATTAATATTTCAGAATTTTCTCTTACTTGGAAATGATTCAATAAATATCCATCATTTAATCTCAGTATGACTTTAAGGTTTCAAGTGCCAAAAATGTTTTGGAAACAGTTTTTAAGTAGACATACCATAAAACATGATTATTGTTGAAGAACTCCTTTATAAACTTATTTATGTTTGTTAACAATTATGTTTGGATTACTCATGAAAATTTCATGAGACTTTAAACCACTATTATCTTAATCTAATTTCTTGCTGACAAATTCTGTAAAAGAAATAACATGAACTTATTTGACTTTTAGTAAGCCTGGTAGTTTAGTCACTAAGTCATGTCTGACTCTTGCATACCCACAAACTATAGCCTGCCAGGCTCCTCTGACCATGGGAATCTACAGGCAAGAATACTGGAGTGGGTTGCCATTTCCTTCTCCAGGGGATCTTCCCAACCCAGGAAATCAAACCCCGGTCTTCTGCATTGCAGGCAGATTCTTTACCAAATGAGCTACGAAGGAAGCCATTTAGTAAGCCTAGATAGAATGAAAGTTGTATGTCCATATTACGTTAATATTTGATAACTTTAAAGATGTGTCTATTTTAGTTAAACAGATACAACTTAAACTACTTTTTTTAACCAAAGATTATCCTGGATCACATGAACTTGAAAAATATTTGGCTTAGTTTCTACATTTCTGAGAGTTTACTTGACTTATATAAACTTCTATTTGTCTTTAAGTCGTTTAATGGAGCTCTTCGCAAATTTTGGCCACACCATCCAGAAGAACAAAATCGCACATCTGTGACATACATGTAGACATAAGATCTGTATACTTGATCTTACAGCTTGTTTTACAATTTTAGCCACGAGATGGGTATGATAATTCAAAACTCACTAGTTTATAAAAACAGTTGGATCCAAATTGTGTTTCTGGCAGATGGAATGAATTAAGGTTACTTGCTCAGATAAACATTTTACTAGTATTTGTGGAGAAGACTTAAGATTTTTTTTTTCATTTACCTAGTTTCTAAATACTGCACATCCCAATTTTTTTTTTAATTTCCTCCCTGAAGTTTGCATTCCAAAGAGAGAAACCTCACTTCTAGCAAAGATACTTAAACATCTCACAGGCATCAACAAAGAATGCAGCTTCCTCCAAGAAAGATGTTACCTGAAGCCTGCATTTTTACAATACCTAAAAGCCTTGGGGCTTCCCTAGAGGCTCAGCTGGTAAAGAATCCATCTGCAATGCAGGAGACCTGGGTTCAGTCCTGGGTTGGAAAGATCCCCTGGAGAAGAGAAAGGCTACCCACTCCAGTATTCTGGCCTGGAGAATTCCATGAACTAAGGATCAGACATGACTGAGTGACTTTCACTTTTCACAAACCATGTGAGATAGGGAGAGGTTCTGATTAGTAAAAAGGATCAGTTCCGTTCAGACACTCAGTCGTGTCTGACTCTTTGCGACCCATTGAATCGCAACACACCAGGCCTCCCTGTCCATCGCCAACTCCCGGAGTTAACTCAGACTTGGGTCCATCGTCAGTGATGCCATCCAGCCATCTTGTCCTCTGTCGTCCCCTTCTCCGCTAACCCTCAATCCCTCCCAGCATCAAAGTCTTTTCCAATGAGTCAACTCTTCGCATGAGGTGGCCAAAGTACTGGAATTTCAGCTTTAGCATCAGTCCTTCCAGTGAACACCCAGGGTTGATCTCCTTCAGAATGGACTGGTTGGATCTCCTTGTAGTCCAAGGGACTCTCAAGAGTCTTCGCCAACACCACAGTTCAAGCACATCAATTCTTCAGTGCTCAGCCTTCTTCACAATCCAACTCTCACATCCATACATGACCACAGGAAAAACCATAGCCTTGACTAGACGGACGTTAGTCGGCAAAGTAATGTCTCTGCTTTTGAATATGCTATTTAGGTTGGTCATAACTTTTCTCCCAAGGAGTAAGCATCTTTTAATTTCATGGCTGCAGTCACCATCTGCAGTGATTTTGGAGCCCAAAAAATAAAGTCTGACACTGTTTCCCCATCTATTTCCCATGGAGTGATGGGACCAGATGCCATGATCTTCGTTTTCTGAATGTTGAGCTTTAAGCCAACTTTTTCCTCTCCTCCTTTACTTTCATCAAGAGGCTTTTTAGTTCCTCTTCCCTTTCTGCTAGTGGTGTCATCTGCATATCTGAGGTTATTGATATTTCTCCCGGCAATCTTGATTCCAGCTTGTGTTTCTTCCAGTCCAGCGTTTCTCATGATGTACTCTGCATGTAAGTTAAATAAGCAGGTGACAATATACAGCCTTGACATACTCCTTTTCCTATTTGGAACCAGTCTGTTGTTCCATGTCCAGTTCTAACTGTTGCTTCCTGGGCTGCATACAGATTTCTCAAGAGGCAGGTTAGGTGGTCTGGGATTCCCATCTCTTTCAGAAT
>SJYW01055813.1:1548801-1571298 GCA_006410735.1 Raphicerus campestris | reverse complement strand
TATTTCTTTGCATTGATCGCTAAAGAAGGGTTTCTTATCTCTTCTTGCTATTCTTTGGAACACTGCATTCAGATGCTTATATCTTTTCTTTTCTCCTTGGCTTTTCGCGTCTCTTCTTTTCACAGCTATTTGTAAGGCCTCCCCAGACAGCCATTTTGCTTTTTTGCATTTCTTTTCCATGGGGATGGTCTTGATCCCTGTCTCCTATACAATGTCACAAACCTCATTCCATAGTTCATCAGGCACTCTGTCTGTCAGATCTAGGCCCTTAAATCTATTTCTCATTTCCACTGTATAATCATAAGGGATGATTTAGGTCATACCTGAATGGTCTGGTTTTCCCTGCTTTCTTCAATTTAAGTCTGAATTTGGCAATAAGGAGTTCATGATCTGAGCCACAGTCAGCTTCTGGTCTTGTTGTTGTTGACTGTATACAGCTTCTCCATCTTTGGCTGCAGAGAATATAATCCTCTGATTTCAGTGTTGACCATCTGGTGATGTCCATGTATAGAGTCTTCTCTTGTGTTGTTGGAAGAGGGTGTTTGCTCTGACCAGTGCATTTTCTTGGCAAAACTCTATTAGTCTTTGCCCTGCTTCATTTCGCATTCCAAGGCCAAATTTGCTTGTTACTCCAGGTGTTTCTTGACTTCCTACTTTAGCATTCCAGTCCCCTATAATGAAAAGGACATCTTTTGGGGGTGTTTGTTCTAAAAGGTCTTATAGGTCTTCATAGAACCATTCAACTTCAGCTTCTTCAGCGTTACGGGTTGGGGCATAGACTTGGATTACTGTGATATTGAATGGTTTGCCTTGGAAACGAACAGAAATCATTCTGTCATTTTTGAGATTGCATCCAAGTACTGCATTTTGGACTCTTCTGTTGACCGTGATGGCTACTCCATTTCTTTCGAGGGATTCCTGCCCACAGTAGTAGATATAATGGTCATCTGAGTTAAGTTCATCCATTCCAGTCCATTTTAGTTTGCTGATTCCTAGAATGTCGACGTTCACTCTTGCCATCTCCTGTTTGACCACTTCCAATTTGCCTTGATTCATAGACCTGACTTTCCAGGTTCCTATGCAATATTGCTCTTAACAGCATCAGTCCTTGCTTCTATCACCAGTCACATCCACAGCTGGGTATTGTTTTTGCTTTGGCTCCATCCCTTCATTCTTTCTAGATTTATTTCTCCACTGACCACTGGCATTGGAGGCAAGGGGCGGTGCCTGAGAGGAGCCACCCTGAGTTAGAGGCCAGAGGCGGTGCCCAAGGCCAGGGGCAACCCCCAGAAGGAGTAAAAAGCATAGGTGAACTTTTTCTGCTCTTCAAAGACTCAATTTGTGAAACAGGAAATAGGATTGGATTACAGGATTACAACCTGAAAGACTAAGGGGACCACCTACCCAACACCAAAGTTCAGACTGGACAGTGACTGTTCCTGGCTATACTGAAGAAACACCAAGAGCTACTATCCTCCCTAGATCCAGAGCCATTCCCAAAGAGAGCCAAAAGAAGTACTTGGACAGTTTCCGGAGAAGCTGGCAACAGTTGGTAAGCTCCAAATGGGATGGAACCCACATTTCTGTCCAACCATATTATGCGACCTGATAGTTGAACTGCCTCCATACACAAGAACAAACAACCCCCATGTGTCAGCAGGCAGAAAGGCCAGCCAGTTCTCAAGGCACAAGAAGGCAATAGCTATTCCTGGGAGAGAAAGGTTCAATAACCAATGAGTTCCCCAAACCAGACTCCCAAAAGTCTTCATTTGGAAAAGGAAGGATATGAAATTTCTCTCTGGACCAGAAACTCCAGGGACCAGCAAGAGCTGACTTTGGTAAGAATTCTCACTTTTGGCTAGCTTCTGTGGGTTTTCCCAGAATCCTGATCTACAGATTCCAGTGAACAGAATTTACAGTAAAGAGTGTAAGTTCTCACCTACTAGGATTTTACAAGGTTTTCCATTTGTTTTAGTTTCCCCTTTGCTTTTTAAGGTAAAAACTGTTAAGAGTTTATCAGAAAATCCCTCCCGAGTCCCATTTACCTTGGAAGGGCAGGCCTTTGAGAGTAGATAAGGGGGTATTCAAGTTCAGGAGGGAGGAGGTTTTATTACCTTAGTTATCTGGCTTTGGAGCTGTTGCAGTTTTAAAACCAACTTGATGAATGTTTTTGGTGTTGGCTCTTCAAAGTGGAAAGGCAGTTCAGTTAGGATTAGGAGACAGTATTCAGGTAAAGAAAAATAGTTGTCGGAGCCACATTTGTCTTTTTTCCCTGATTTTTCAAATAGCCTTTAGAAATCTTTCAATGAAGCTATTTTGGAATTTTGCAGCATTTTGGAGTCTTCTGCATAGCAATTAAAATATATCCCATTCTGGTTGATTTGGGAATATTTTCACAGGTGGTTCTTAAATAAACAATGTGTCTAACTGGAATGTCCCTGTTAATGGCCATTGCAATGCTAGGTTGTCTTTGATTTTGCCATTTCTGTAGTTGCCTGCAATTTCCAGGACCACAATTATTATGACAGAATAAGCAGGTGTGCCGGAAAGTGGACTGCTCAGTTTTTTGAAACTCAAGGATCTCAAGGAGTCTTAGGTAAGCCTTGGGTCTCTGGGAACCAAATTACTACTTAAGAGGGATGTCTGTCTAGTCAAGGCTATGGTTTTTCCTGTGGTCATGTATGGATGTGAGAGTTGGACTGTGAAGAAGCCTGAGTGCCGAAGAATTAATGCTTTTGAACTGTGGTGTTGGAGAAGACTCTTGAGAGTCCCTTGGACTGCAAGGAGATCCAATGAGTCCATTCTGAAGGAGATCAACCCTGGGATTTCTTTGGAAGGAATGATGCTAAAGCTGAAACTCCAGTACTTTGGCCACCTCATGAGAAGAGTTGACTCACTGGAAAGACTGATGCTGGGAGGGATTGGGGGCAGGAGGAGAAGGGGACGACTGAGAATGAGATGGCTGGATGGCATCACGGACTCAATGGACATGAGTCTGAGTGAACTCTGGGAGATGGTAATGAACAGGGAGGCCTTGGCATGCTGTGATTCATGGGGTCACAAAGAGTCAGACACGGCTGAGCGACTGAACTGATTCTGCTAGGTTGGGGATCTAGTGCTATTTTACAGTGTACTTTGTTGCACAGAATTTTTCTTGAGGTTGTCAGGTGACCCAGTGTCAATCTAACCCAGTCCATGACCATCTTAGCACATGAGTCTTAGATTTAGGTGGGAAGCACTCTAAAATCTTTTAAGTGTTTGATCCATGCTTACCAGTTTTACATCTTTGGATTCAAGATTTCCCTTAGCAATTGATCTATTTAATCTTTAAATGAGAAGATATCTTTATAAAAGCAGCAGTCGCCCTAATGACTTTTAATAGTATGACTTGTGCTGCTTAGATGATGATGTGCCATTAGTTCAAACAGTTGTAATTTCTTATTTTCCAAGTCTCCCCACATTTTTGCTGTGGACTTCTCTTTATACATTCCCTGACTGCTGCTATTGTGGGTTCCCAATACAGCTGTCTTGGAACTTTTCTGAGAAATAAGTATACAGACACATATTTCTTTTTCCCCTTACATAAAGTTTATTTGTATCAGAACTGTGTACAAGGGGTCAGAGCTCAAATCCCTAAGTGGCTTGCCCTTGGTAATGATGAGAAATACAACGCAAAGGGTTCAGTGGGCTCTTTGCCTATGCATCTTGCCCCACAGGCCACTGGAAGTCAGCTTGGGATTCCATCCTCCCCCACCAAAGGCCATTACAGATGATCAAAAAAGACAATTTAGGCAATCCAAACAAACTTTGACACTTGAACCAGGCACGCTCCACTTGCAAGGGCCCAAAATACTGCAAAGGGGAGCTGAAGGCAGAAAGATAAAAATTAAGGAATAAGGAGGTAAGTAGAGAGCCACACTTGGCTTGATGTCTGGCCAACTGGCTGTTCCATGTTTCTGGTCAAGCAGACCATTTACAGGGACATGAAGGTTATTTGTTTTGATTTGCTGACATGGCACCTAGGCAGGAGTGGCTCCATCTTGAGCCTTCAAACTTACTTCAAAAAAACTACTATGGCCTGTTAGCCAAATTCAGCCTATGGCCTCCTTTTATACAGCCTGAGAGCTGATAATGTTGTTAACATTTTTAAAGGCTGGCAAGGGCTGTTGACAGAGACCATATGTAGCTCAGAGTCTGAAATGTTTATTCTCTGGCCCTTTATAGTCAGTTTCCTGACTTCAAGCCATTTGTGCCTGTCGTTCAAATAGGAATGATTTGCATACACATAGTTTGCTAGTCCAGGGACACTTCATCATTGTAGCAAGAAATTTTTTTTTTCCATTGCAAAATGGGGGTGGAAGGAGTAGGGGAGTCAAGTCATTGGGTACCGATTCCTCTTTTAAGAAGTCGACCATAAATCCAAAGAGCAACAAAAGACTAAATGTAAAAACATGGGTGTTTTTCTTCCCCAGCATACCTGTGTGCACAGGTATGATATGCATGCAAGTGATTGTTCTCCAAATGGCATAAAATTACATCATGTAGAAAAGCTTGCTATACTGTAATGAAATCAGAGTCAAAATAGAATGTCTGGGAAAAAGTTTATTCCCAGCTACTTTGGTTCTTGTATACACAAGACTGCAATGAATTAAAGCACATTCTTTTATGAATAAGTAATTTTCATTATAAAGTTTGGAGATCACAATTTAAGCATGCTAATTTTAATTGTGAATTTGATGACTTCTGTTTGTTTTGAAAGGCTTAATGATACTACCTAAAACTCATGTCTTCAGTTCAGTCGCTCAGTCATGTCCGACCCTTTGCAACCCCATGAATCGCAGCACGCCAGGCCTCCCTGTCCATCACCAACTCCCAGAGTTCACTCAGACTCACGTTCATCGAGTCAGTGATGCCATCCAGCCATCTCATCCTCGGTCGTCCCCTTTTCCTCCTGCCCCCAATCCCTCCCAGCAATAGAGTCTTTTCCAATGAGTCAACTCTTCACATGAGGTGGCCAAAGTACTGGAGTTTCAGCTTTAGCATCATCCTTCCAAAGAAATCCCAGGGTTGATCTCCTTCAGAATGAACTGGTTGGATCTCCTTGCAGTCCAAAGGACTCTCAAGAGTCTTCTCCAATACCACAGTTCAAACGCATCAATTCTTTGGGGCTCAGCCTTCTTCACAGTCCAACTCTCACATCCATACATGACCACAGGAAAAACCATAGCCTTGACTAGACGGACCTTAGTCGGCAAAGTAATGTCTCTGCTTTTGAATATGCTGTCTAGGTTGGTCACAACTTTTCTTCCAAGGAGTAAGCGTCTTTTAATTTCATGGCTGCAGTCACCACCTGCAGTGATTTTGGAGCCCAAAAAAATAAAGTCTGACACTGTTAGCTACAAAATTTTAATACAGCTTTTGCTGTATACCTCATGGGAGAATATCAAGTATAGGTTTTGTCTGATACTTATTACTTATTCATATAAACATGAACAGACTTGATTCCAAGCAGTGAAAGCCAGCTTCTCCCTCCCCTAGATATTCCTCGCCAACCTTAATTTTATGATACTTCTGTATTGATGTCTTCCCTAAGAGACTATATATACAGCTAACTTATTTCATCCTCTTGTTTTTCAAAAATACATGATCAATTTCTTAACTATCAAGTAGTATACCAAAATTAAACCAGGTGTTTTTAAATGTGCCACAATTCTTTGTGAAGATGAAAATACATTTTTCTTCTTTGGTAGACATAGATTTGCAGCTCTTCATTTAATTTGCTGGAGAAAGAATAGATAATACATTTTTTTTTAAGTCTTCACATTCAGCTATCTGGCAGTAAAAACTAGTAATAGGAGGTTCTTTAATAAGGAATTAAGGGTCTAACATTTTTACCTGTGTACCTAACAATGCAATAGTACTTTTATAATTCAATTACAGATATCATTTAGGGGAAAAAAAATCACATTATACTTACCTTTTTTTTTTTTTAATTGTTTACTAGGTTCATCAAAATAAGTTTTTAAAGTAATTCTAAAGTGGAATTACTACTCTTAACTATTGGCCAGGTTGGTTCATTCAAATTATTTGAGATGCTGTTGAAAGATAAAATTTGAGGCATGTTTTAAACATTTTTAGAAGTTTTACTGTATTGGTTACTAGATAGTTTCATATGTCAAGTGCTCACAACACTGAGATACAGACATAACACCTTTGAGTTTGGCCTGAAGACATACAGCCATTGAGCAGCAGAGCCATCAAAGGCTACATTCCCACACAAATATATTTATTGGATCTGCATATGAAAGTTGTAGGAACTGATATTAACATTAAGTCTTATAAACAGACATGTAAAATAATATTTCAGTCAATGAAAAGGGAATGGTTTTTGTCACTGGCTCATATGACTTGAATCGGAAATCCATAAAGCACGTGAGATGATGAGCCAGATTTCATTTTATATATATTATTACTACTTTAAAAAACCACCACCATAGAAAATTAGCATAAGATTTAGCACCACTTAATTTTGCAATCTAGTTTAAATTCCAGTCCCTTGGTATTTAGCATGTTCCTTTATACAGGTTTTGGACTTCCCTTGTGGCTTAGATGGTAAAGCATCTGTCTACGATGCGAAAGACCCAGGTTCAATCCCTGGATTGGGAAGATCCCTTGGAGAAGGAAATGGCAATCCACTCTGGTACTATTGCCTGGAAAATCCCATGGACGGAGGAGCCTGGTAGGCTACAGTCCATGAGGTCCCAAATAGTGGGACATGACTGAGCGACTTCACTTTCACTTTTATGCAAGTTATTTTAACTTTCCCTTGCCTTACTTTCCTCAACTGTGTGAAGAGTGTGATAATCCTATTATTTAAGATAAAAAGGAATCATCTGAATCACCTAATACAATCCCTGGTTTTAAGGATTCGGTGAATAGGTCACCTTTCCAAGTAAGGAACCTAAACAAAGCCCTAAATTTCTAATTACTTACCAAGTTATCTAATCTGTGATTAAAATGCATATTACCTTAAAGATTAAAAGTTAAAGGGAAAACAGAATAACACATCTTGAATCTAGGACAAGAAAAAATTGGCACTAGCGTGTTGTGCAACAAAACATCTGTACCAGGGCAAATAATTAACGTGCACATGATTCACTATAAATAGCATATGAGAGAGGGCAGGCTGCATTCAGCCAAACAAGCACGATGATTTCACAGTCCCATTTAGATGGGGCAGCTCAGATCGGCCAAACTACAGTTAACTCTCAAACAGCATGGGGTTGAATTGTGCAGGTCCACTTTTACATGGATTTTTTTTTCCAACTGTAAATATTCTAGTACTGTATGATCTGTAGTTCATGGTTGAATCTGCAGATGTGAGGAACTGTGGACACTGAAGACTAAGTTTTTAATACTGCAGGTTTTGACAGGCCAGAAGGTTGGTGTCCTAACCCCTGTTCAGTGGTCAACTGTATACACTAACTTCACTGTTCTCCCCCACTTCCCATGTGTGCGTGTACACACATACATGCCCTTGCCTGCCAGCAATAAGCTTTGTATTTAAGGCAGGGAAACAGAGCCAACTGTAAGGCCAGAGGGCTAGGAGAAGCTGTCTCTGATACAACTTTGCCCCCAGGAGCACACCTTATACTTCTGGGATGTCTTTTTATGTACTTTGTGTCTGACTGTCAGTATTGGGTGGCAGCTGGTGCAGTGTGGAAGTTTTTGCCTCCACTCTTAACCACGGGCAGTTGATAAAACTGGGGGGAAGATAGCAGGACCAACAGTAAAGACTCTCTGATCCTACAGGCAATGCAGACAGCTGTTTCTGACCCTATGTCCACATTTAGCTCTGCAGCACTGCTTCTATATGGAAGGAAAGTGGAAAGGGTAGAATGCTGAAGTATCAGTAATACTCATTTAGTCCCAGTTCAAGCTTCCCAGGAAGCAAAGTGAATAATCAGTATGCTGCTCAAAGTTACATGGAAGAACACTGGATACCCAATTTTTCTACTGGAACCTGCTAAACAAATGTACCCTTGTGTGAGCACAGGCTTGGGCATTATCACCTCTACTTAAAAGAATTTTCAATTGACCAATTCTCCTTTGGTCAAAAGGAGAATACTTAGATTCCCACATCACTTACCTGTAGGGCCCGACCTTTGGTCTCAATGGGGAGAGTAAATGCAGAAATGGCACATACCACACAGACAGACGAGAAGAGACACAGGGCCCCTAGGAACGATGCACTCATAAGAACCTGAAAAGCACAAGGAAGGACTCAATATACTGCACCCCAGTCACTTTTCAACTGATCTTCATGCCAAAGGGAAAATAAGGATTCATCGCACCAAATACGTAAATGAAAGGCTTCGCAGCCATTCTGTAAATTGTGCAATTCTGACATCTTAGATCTAGTATTTATTTGAGCCAAGCTTTTGTAGGCATTTTGTGTGGCTCTTCCAGAAGCTGGGAGTGATGTTAACATGCACCAGCCAGGTCAGACTTCTCCCTGCACCCACCCCTTGGGTATCACTGGAGCAAACCAATACCTGGGGAAGATGAGAGAGCTGCCTGTTTTCCTACCCCTTCTCATACCAATTCAGCTCGCTTAACCAGTAACCCTCTCCTTCCCTGCAATACCCCACCTCTGCTAAAAGTCAACTTGCCCTCTTCAGTTCTGACAGGATGAACCAGGAGGAAGTCTTTTGGGAATAGATGTAGTGTCTAGGTCCTGCCTTTACTGCCACTTCTATTTTGACACCAAAATTCCTACCACCTCGTGAATAATTCTAGACTAGCTCCCCTTCATATCCTTTGCACCAGATTCAAAGTCCAAGTTGTGAGACCCTGCTGGGTTCAGTTGAGGTCGCAGAACTATGCTCCACAGCTAGGATCAGGGAGAGCAATTCCCTAGAGGGTTTCGGGCTCTGCTTGCTAGTGGGACTCCAGCAATCCAGCCAGTGTTACTGGATATTCTTTCAATAAAGTCTTTATGCCTAAGTTAACCCAAGTCAATTTTTATTGTTAGCAAGCAAGAACTCTGATACCTAATTATAAAAATGGCCAAAGAGGAAATGCTGATGGCTAACAGGCACATGAGAAGATGCTCAGCATCACTAATTATCAGGGAAATGCAAATAAAATCACAGTGAGATATCTCCTCACACCTGTCAGAATGGCTAGCCTCAAAAAGCACACAAATAACAGATGTTGGCACAAATGTGGAGAAAGGGGAATTCTCATACACTGTTGGTGAGAATATAAGTTGGTGCCACCACTGTGGAAAACAGTATCGAGATTTCTCAGATAACTAAAACTAGGACTACCATATGATGCAGCAATGTATTTTTGATATATATCCAAAACAAAAAACACCAAGTGAAAAATACTAAAAATCTGGGAACTTTGTAGAAATGAGTCTTTTCAGGCTTCACTCCAGATTCACTGTATTAAAAACAAAGATCTGTAAATCCCTACTTCTAATAATCAGCACACACCAGGTACAAAGAGGGATATTACACAGTGATAAAAGATTCAGTCCAACAAGACAGCACTCCTAAAGGCTGATATACTGAAGAGCTTCAGATTACATTCTTTCAGTAAAAACTGAAAAAGCCACTGTGGTGATTTTTCAGTAAAAAACCACTCTCCACAGTCGACAGAACTGCTGGACAGAAGATCAGCAAGGATAAAAAATTTTACAATACCATCAACCAACAGGAGTTCACTGACACTTATGGAACACCCCACCTAACACACAGCAGAATACATATTCTTTTCTAACCATGGAACATTCACCAAGAAAGACCTCATTCTGGGACATAAAATTAACCTCAAAGGAATTAGAAGAACTGAAACCATAGAATGTGTTCTCTGACTAAAATGCTATCAAAGCTAGAAATAACAAAGATAACAGCAAAATTCCCAAACTCATAAACAATCTATGCATCAAAACATTAAGAAAAATAAAAAGTAACATTGAGGGGAATGAAAATCCAGCATATTGTTATTGGACACAGCTAACAGGAATACAAATAAAGTATTTAGAAATAAACTTCAGAAATATGTAAGACATAAAGACTAAAACTCTACTAAGGGACATGAAAACTAAATTTGTTCTTAAATAGAAAAACACTATTGTTTTAAAAAATAGTTCTCAAGGTAATCTGTAGTAACTCTAATGGATCTCAAGTAAAATCCCAATAGGATTTTTGAGTCAATCTGGAGGGGAAAAAAATTTAATCATTAACATGTTTTAAAAGTTCAAGAAACTTCTGAAACCATGTGTGGGTAAGGGAATCTTGAGGTGATTAACCCAAGAGCCACTAAACAAATTTCCAACCATTAGCAATATGATATTGATGCCAAAACAGATCAGTAAAGCAGTGAGTCACAAAATAGATCCAAGTATCTATGGAAATTGAACTGCTACATTAGAAGCACTTGAATCAATTGAACCAGACAAACGCTTAAGGGCCAGGAAAGCAGCTAAGCATTGTGTTGCTTTTTAAAGCTGGATCTTTAGCTCAGGGCTTAAGCATTAGTAAACTGTAAATAAAGAAATTAATGTTTTAGATGAAACACCGAAAGGCTTTGCTGTTTTAGAAATGTTTTTAGAAATATGGTTTACTGGGTACTAAAGGCCATTAAACATGACCCAAAACACTAACTCTCTAGGTGAAAATAACTGGTAAGTTGACAAAGTTTTAATTTTATATGTCAAAAACTTGACTAGTAACATCTTAAAGCAAACCATGAACAAAGAAAAAATATCTCTAGTATAATAAATAGTTCATGGACTGTAGAAATTCTGCAAATCACATAAATAAGAAACTTAACCCCCCCCCAAAAAAATACACATGGATAATAAACAGATGAGAGATGCTCAGCCTTACTAATAAAGTATACATTAAGACATGATATAATTTATTGTCCACCAATATCAAAAAAGGTTAAAAAGGGGATTTGGCAGTGGTCAATGACAACCTAGAGGGGTGGAATGGGGCAGGACATGGGGAGTTCAGGAGAGAAGGGAATATGTATACCTGTGGCTGATTTCACATTAATGTGTGGCAGAGACCAACACAATATTGTAAAGAAATTATCCTCCAATTAAAAAAATAGAAGCAAAAAAACACTCAACATGAAAAAAAAAGGGGGGAGGGGTTGGTGATGATGGAAAGAAACAGATGCTTTAAGAGTGTTACTTATCAAGAGCATATAAATTTTTTAAATGAAAATAATTTGACAAGATTCATTGCAATTAAAATATACACACCCTTTGACCTAAAAATTATTCAATACACTTTTTCTACACAAGAACACTCTTCCCTAGACATCTGTGGTCACTCCCACATGACTCTGCCCTATTATAAATGCCCTCCCTAACCACCCTACACCTTATCACATAAAATGAACCAATCTGATCACATGGTCAACATCTTGTATAACTCAATGAATCTATGCTGCATACCATGTAGGGCCAACCAAAATAGATGGGTCATGTTGGAGACTTCTGACAAAACATGGTCCACTGGAGAATGGAATGGCAAACCACTTCAATATTCTTGCTTTGAGAACCCCATGAACAGTATGAAAGGGAAGAAAGATAGGACACTGAAAGATGAACTCCCCAGGTCGGTAGGTGCCCAATATGCTACTGGAGATCAGTGGAGAAATAACTCCAGAAAGAATGAAAAGACCAAAGCAAAAATACCACCCAGTTGTGGATGTGACTAATGTTGGAAGTGAAGTCCAATGCTGTAAAGAGCAATATTGCATAGGAATCTGGAATGTTAGGTCCATGAATCAGGGCAAATTGGAAGTGGTCAAACAGGAGATGGCAAGAGTGAACATCGGCATGCAAGGAATCAGCGAACTAAAATGAACTGGAATGGGTGAATTTAACTCAGATGACCATTATATCTACTACTGTGGACAAGAATCCCTTAGAAGAAATGGAGTAGCCATCATAGTCAACAGAAAAGTCCGAAATGCAGTACTTGGATGAAGTCTCAAAAATGTTAGAATGATCTCTGTTTCCAAGGCAAACCATTCAATATTACAGTAATCCAAGTCTATGCCCCAACCTGTAATGCTGAAGAAGCTGAAGTTGAACTGTTCTATGAAGACCTACAAGACCTAGAACTAACACCCAAAAAAGATGTCCTTTTCATTATAGGAGACTGGAATGCAAAAGCAAGAAGTCAAGAAATACCTGGAGTAGCAGGCAAATTTGGCCTTAGAGTACAGAATGAAGCAGGGCNATGAACAAAGCTAGTGAAGGTCATGGAATTCTAGTTATTTCAAATCCTGAAAGATGCTGCTGTGAAAGTGCTGCATTCTATATGCCAGCAAATTTGGAAAACCCAGCAGTGGCCACAGGACTGGAAAAGGTCAGTTTTCATTCCAACCCCAAAGAAAGGCAATGCCAAAGAATGCTCAACCTACTGCACAATTGCACTCATCTCACACGCTAGCAAAGTGATGCTCAAAATTCTCCAAGCCAGGCTTCAACAGTACATGAACTCTGAATTTCCAGATGATCAAGCTGGTTTTAGAAAAGGCAGAGGAGCCAGAGATCAAACTGCCAACATCCACTGGATCATCGAAAAGGCAAGAACATATACACAATGGAGTATTACTCAGCCATTAAAAAGAATACATTTGAATCAGTTCTAATGAGGTTGGATGAAACTGGGGCCGATTATACAGAGTGAAGTAAGCCAGAAAGCAAAACACCAATACGGTATATTAATGCATATATATGGAATCTAGAAAGATGGTAACAATAACCCTGTATACAAGACAGCAAAAGAGACACAGATGTATAGAACAGTCTTTTGGACTCTGGGAAAGGGAGAGGGTGGGATGATTTGGAAGAATGGCATTGAAACATGTATAATATCATATAAGAAATGAATTGCCAGTCTAGGTTTGATGCAGGATACAGGATACTTGGGGCTGGTGCAGTGGGATGACCCAGAGGGGATGGTATGAGGAGGGAGGTGGGAAGGGGGTTCAGGATGGGGAACACGTGTACACCCATGGCAGATTCATGTTGATGTATGGCAAAACCAATACAATATTGTAAAGTAATTAGCCTCCAATTAAAATAAATTTTAAAAAATAAAAATAGATTTTAAAAAAAAAAAACATGTATTAAGCAATAGTCCTAAGGTGAACCTACTTGGAAAACCAAAATTCAGATATTAAGGAAATAATTTTATTGTACCAATTCTGAATCATTCTAAGCATGACAAATAGTTTTCTCTCGATTTATTTTTACAACATTTTATTGTCTCCAGCAATGTCATCATNAAAACATGTATTAAGCAATAGTCCTAAGGTGAACCTACTTGGAAAACCAAAATTCAGATATTAAGGAAATAATTTTATTGTACCAATTCTGAATCATTCTAAGCATGACAAATAGTTTTCTCTCGATTTATTTTTACAACATTTTATTGTCTCCAGCAATGTCATCATTTAAAAACCAAATTAAACATAACTATGGGACAGCCAAAAAAAAAGCAAGAGCATTCCAGAAAAACATCTGCTTTATTGAGTATGCCAAAGCCTTTGACTGTGTGGATCACAATAAACTGGAAAATTCTGAAAGAGATAGGAATGCCAGACTATCTTACCTGCCTCCTGAGATATCTGTACGCAGGTCAAGAAGCAACAGTTAGAACTGGACATGGAACAACAGACTGGTTCCAAAGAGGAAAGAGAGTACGTCAAGGCTGTATATTGTCACCCTGCTTATTTAAGTTATATGCAGAGTACATCATGAGAAACGCTGGGCTGGAGGAAGCACAAGCTGGAATCAAGATTGCTGGGAGAAATATCAATAACCTCAGACATGCAGATGACAACACCCTTATGCCAGAAAACAAAGGACTAAAGAGTCTCTTGATGAAAGTGAGAGAGGAGAGTGGAAAGTTGGCTTATAGTTCAACATTCAGAAAACTAAGATCATGGCATCTGGTCCCATCACTTCATCGTAAATAGGAGGAGAAGGAGACAACGGATAATAAGATGGTTGGATGGTATCACCGACTCAATGAGCATGAATTGAATAAACTCAGGAGTTGGTGATGGACAGGGAGGCCTGGTGTGCTGTAGTCCATGGGGTGGCAAAGAGTCGGACATAACTGAATGACTGAACTGAACAACCCTACACACCAGACCACCCCCACCACCAACTCTTTCCTCTGTTTTGTATGTGTTTATATACATATTTTATATANGGGAAAGGGAGAGGGTGGGATGATTTGGAAGAATGGCATTGAAACATGTATAATATCATATAAGAAATGAATTGCCAGTCTAGGTTTGATGCAGGATACAGGATACTTGGGGCTGGTGCAGTGGGATGACCCAGAGGGGATGGTATGAGGAGGGAGGTGGGAAGGGGGTTCAGGATGGGGAACACGTGTACACCCATGGCAGATTCATGTTGATGTATGGCAAAACCAATACAATATTGTAAAGTAATTAGCCTCCAATTAAAATAAATTTTAAAAAATAAAAATAGATTTTAAAAAAAAAAAACATGTATTAAGCAATAGTCCTAAGGTGAACCTACTTGGAAAACCAAAATTCAGATATTAAGGAAATAATTTTATTGTACCAATTCTGAATCATTCTAAGCATGACAAATAGTTTTCTCTCGATTTATTTTTACAACATTTTATTGTCTCCAGCAATGTCATCATTTAAAAACCAAATTAAACATAACTATGGGACAGCCAAAAAAAAAGCAAGAGCATTCCAGAAAAACATCTGCTTTATTGAGTATGCCAAAGCCTTTGACTGTGTGGATCACAATAAACTGGAAAATTCTGAAAGAGATAGGAATGCCAGACTATCTTACCTGCCTCCTGAGATATCTGTACGCAGGTCAAGAAGCAACAGTTAGAACTGGACATGGAACAACAGACTGGTTCCAAAGAGGAAAGAGAGTACGTCAAGGCTGTATATTGTCACCCTGCTTATTTAACTTCTGTGCAGAGTACATCATGAGAAACGCTGGGCTGGAGGAAGCACAAGCTGGAATCAAGATTGCTGGGAGAAATATCAATAACCTCAGACATGCAGATGACAACACCCTTATGCCAGAAAACAAAGAACTAAAGAGTCTCTTGATGAAAGTGAGAGAGGAGAGTGGAAAGTTGGCTTATAGTTCAACATTCAGAAAACTAAGATCATGGCATCTGGTCCCATCACTTCATCGTAAATAGGAGGAGAAGGAGACAACGGATAATAAGATGGTTGGATGGTATCACCGACTCAATGAGCATGAATTGAATAAACTCAGGAGTTGGTGATGGACAGGGAGGCCTGGTGTGCTGTAGTCCATGGGGTGGCAAAGAGTCGGACATAACTGAATGACTGAACTGAACAACCCTACACACCAGACCACCCCCACCACCAACTCTTTCCTCTGTTTTGTATGTGTTTATATACATATTTTATATATTAGCAAACTGTCTCTTGCCTCTAGAATATCACTTCAAAGAATCTGAGGCACAGTTTTTATGATATTTGGAACATAAACGAGCTCAGTGACTAACATGGTTGCACAGGAACAAAGGTTTACATGATGTTCAGGGGCCCCATTGTTTGTAAAAGCAGAAAGAAAGAACATTAGAGAAACTTCACCACCAAGGTAATGGCCATCTAATTATGCACATCTCTGCAATGGAAGTCTACACATCTACATAAAAGAATGAAGTTGATCTACACATACTAACATAATTATTAACCAGGAAAGACAGTTGCAATATGGAGATCTGTATATGGATGTGTGTGGATAGACTG
This sequence comes from Raphicerus campestris, assembly GCA_006410735.1. Lineage (NCBI taxonomy): Eukaryota > Metazoa > Chordata > Mammalia > Artiodactyla > Bovidae > Raphicerus > Raphicerus campestris. The sequence goes on along the minus strand of SJYW01055813.1, from coordinate 1,555,467 downwards.
ATGGATGGACAGCTGTGTATGTATGAACATGAACCTGTCTACATGTGCACTCACAGATGAGAATACATAGTGTAAAGAAGAGTCTGACTCCACTTCATGACAGCTGACAGCCATTAAGCCTCACCCTTCTCACTTCCCTTGTACTCTAGCTTCTGAACAAACTGAAAAGAAAGACTGGGTGCTTCATCTTTGGTGCTGACAGGAGACACAAGCCCCTGACCTCACATGGGAACCCTCAAATCTGGCTGCAAAAGAAAAAAAAAAAAACTCCAACCAATTGCCTTGCCTGCTCTCTCAAAGACCTCAACTATGTAACTAAGCAATAAACCCTCTTGGTATATGTATGTGTCATCAGCCTTGATATGGGGGGCAGAGTTGGAGGGGGGGTGGAGTTCCATCTGTGTCTGCAGGTGGCCATAACATGTAGATATGTATGACATACTTCTATCTACATATATACAAGTACCTATGTATAATACGTATGTACTAAGTTTATAGATGCATACATACAAACTGATATAATAACACATAAGAGAGATAATATATCCATTAAAAAGGCATCTGGAAGAATACACCCCAAACTGTTAAAGAGACACAGCAGTTATCTCTACTGACAGAATTACAGGGAATTTTTCTTTTCTCAGTTACACATTTCTGCATTTGAAATTTTACAAGCAGCAAAGAGTACAGATAGGGGTCTCACCACTAGAGCCCTGTAGTCCATGGTTGAGGATTTTGGTCTTTATCACCAAGGAATGGCAAGGGCAAAATGATAAAGGGTTTAAAGCATCAGAACAACATAAGATCTGCACAAATGCAGGGACGAAAATGAAGGCGAGTAAGAGTATGGAGAGAGCAGGCAGGCCCAGTGAGAGGCGATGGTAGTCCAGACCAGCATGGCGCTGCAAAAGGATAAAAGTAAGAATTTCACATGTTAGGATGTAAAATCCAGTGGCCTGGGGACTGGCTATGACAATGGGAGAGAACGGAACGGAGGGCAGCTTTCAGGGTAGATACAGATGGCATGCACCAATGGAAACTGAAGAGGAGTGGATCTGGGGAGAAGCGTTATGATTTTAATATTGGCCGTGGTGAATTTAAGATGAGCTTGAGATATTCAAGCAGAAGTGTTGAGGGGCAAATGGATGTGTGAATGTGCATCTCAGAGGAAAGCCTTGATCCTGAGATATAATAAAGTCGGGAGTCATGTGCATATAGTTGGTAATTAAAACCACAAAAATGGGTGAAATCACCTAAGCAGAGAGTAAAAATATGAAAAGACAAGGGTCTAATGTTGAGCAATAAGAATTCTCAATAATAAATTACAGAGGCGAGGGTACCATGGATTCAGAAAGAGCAGCAGAGATGCAGGAGAAAGACTGCAGGTGATTGGTGCCACGGGAAGGGGAGGGCATGGTCATCAGAATCCATGAGAGGGAGTCATCCCACGAGATGGAGGGTTAAAATGACAATTGTATTTGCAGATGTGGAACCAGAGAGACCATAGCAAGAAGCATTTTGGTGGAGTCAGGATGGTTGCAGCCAGGTTGGGACAGGAGGAGTGAGTAGCAGGAAAGAAATGAATACAGTGAAGAGAAAGAACTCTTAAGTAGTGTGGCTGGAGAGAAGAGGAAATGAAGTTTTACAGTCTGCAAGCTATGGAATCTTAACATGCTGACCAAAAGATTCAATATGGAGGGGTAGATTGGAATCACATGACATGTATAATGATAAACCTGAAAAACTCATGAGAATTAAATGAAAATCCATTGGAATGAGTTCAGTCAACTGTTTGAAAATCCATAGACAAAAAACTTAATTGCCTCTCTAACTACAAATAACTAATTAAAATGTTAGACTGGAGGTTATAATGAAAAAAAAAATCATCTATTTGCAATAATAATGAAAAGCCTTAAAATACCTAAGAATAAACACAACAAGATATACAAGATCTATTTGAAGAAAACAATAAAATCCCAGCAAGGAACATGGAATAAATGGAGAGAAAAACCTTGTTTTTACATGGGAAGACAACTTTAAGAGAAAAAAGTCAAATTTTCCTAAATTAACTGATACATTTAATGAATTAACAATTAGAATCTTAATAGGATTTGGGCAGACAAGGGAAGCACATTGGAAATAAATGGTTCTAAAAGCTATCTGAGAAAGAATAGCAGTGAGGTGGGGCTTACACAGCCAGATTTGAAAACATACTATAAACCCCATCTGACTAATGAAAAGAATATGACAGTGATGAAACCAGACAGATCAATGGACTAAAATAGCAAAGCTAGAAATAGACCAAGTAATTGTAGGAATATAAGCAGACAGTTCTAATCCATGAATAAAAAAGAGGGTATTCAATAAATAGTGTAGGGACAACTAGGCTGCCATGCAGGAAATCATAAAGTTGTTTCCTGCATTTGACCTCACACTTTGATACTATAATAGCCTGAAAGAGGGCACATCAGATCAGGGATTTGGGGGTTAGAATCTGGGATGCATACACTTTGTGAAAATTAAGTCGTAGACTTAATGATTTGAACACTTTTAATTTTATGTTGTGGGGGCTTCAAAGGTGGCTCAGTGGTAAAGAATCTGCCTGCCAATGCAGAAGACATGGGTTCAGTCCCTGGATCAGGAAGATCCCCTGGAGGAGGACATGGCAACCCACTGCAGTATTCTTGCCTGGAGAATCCCATGGACAGAGGAGCCAGGTGAGTTACAGTCCATGGGGTCACAGAGAGTCAGACACAACTGAGCACACATAAGTATGTTCAGATCAGTCGCTCAGTGTCCGACTCTTTGTGACCCCATGGANGATTTTGGAGCCTAAAAAATAAAGTCTGACACTGTTTCCACTGTTTCCCCATCTATTTCCCATGAAGTGATGGGACCGGATGCCATGATCTTCATTTTCTGAATGTTGAGCTTTAAGCCAACTTTTTCACTCTCCTCTCTCACTTTCATCAAGAAGCTCTTTAGTTCTTCTTCACTTTCCGCCATAAGGGTGGTGTCATCTGTATATCTGAGGTTATTGATATTTCTCCCGGCAATCTTGATTCCAGGTTGTGCTTCTTCCAGCCCAGCATTTCTCATGATGCACTCTTCATGTAAGTTAAATAAGCAGGGTGACAATATACAGCCTTGACGTACAGCTTTTCCTATTTGGAACCAGTCTGTTGTTCCATGTCCAGTTCTAACTGTTGCTTCCTGACCTGCATATAGGTTTCTCAAGAGACATGTACCATGTCCCAGTTTTGTGGCTACTGCCCAGGGGACACCTCTTGATTGCCTGGCTCTCGTGCCCAGCAGTTTGTTTCTATGTCCCACAAGATTATAACAAGGAGAGAAAGAATTCTTAACTACCTACACCACAGGGCATGGAGCAGAGACTCAGCGACTGAAACATCTTTCTTGAAAGAGGCCCGATAGCTTATCTTCATAGCTGCAACCTGAGCGGCAGACTTCCAGTTAAACACATATGTAGGGACCAACTATAATCCTCTCCAGAGACTTAGAGGCTGGCTGGCACATCTTCCTGCTCTCCCTCTGCCCACNGCAGAGAAAGAATTCTTAACTACCTACACCATAGGGCACGGAGCAGAGACTCAGCAGACTGAAACATCTTTCTTGAAAGAGGCCCATTAGCTTATCTTCATAGCTGCAACCTGAGCGGCAGGCTTCCAATTAAACACACATCTAGGGACCAACTATAATCCTCTCCAGAGACTTAGAGGCTGGCTGGCACATCTTCCTGCTCTCCCTCTGCCCACTCCAAAAGTAATAAAAAGTAACTACAATAATGTGCTAATGGATACACAAGGCAGAAATACATACACTGTCATATCAAACCAAAGCATGGTGGGAGTAAAAAATGTAGTGCTTTGGAAAGCATCTGACCTGAAATCATGATCAAACAAAGATAAAATGTTGCATCTCTCAGACGTCTTATGTAAGCCTTATCATAGCATAAAGCAAAAAAGGTATTCCATGCTAATTGAAAAGCCAAAGCTAAGACAGCTAAATTCTTATCAGACAAAAAAGAAGTCACAAAGAAGGTCATTACATAATAATAAAGGTGTCAGTCCTATGAGAGGATATAACATCTTAAATACTTATGTACCTGATACAGGAATACCTAAATATACAAAGCAAATGCTAACAGATCTAAAGGGAGAAATAGATGGCAATACAGAAATAGTAGGGGACTTTAATACCCCATATCCAATGAATGAAGAAGGATATCCAAAATATAAAAAGAACTCATACAACTCAATAACAAGAAAAAATTCAATTTTAAAATGGGCAGAGGATCTGATAGACATTTTTCCAAAGATGATATACAGATAGCCAACAAGTATATGAAAATATACCCAACATTACTAATCACCAAAGAAATGCAAATTAAAACCCCAGTGAGATATCACCCCATACATGTTAGAATGGCTAGTATCAAAAAGGCAAGAGATCACAGGAGTTGGTAAGGATGTGGAGAATAGTGAATACTTTTGAACTTTAACACCCTATATTCACCAATTGTGGGGCTACAAAGTGATATAGCCACTATGGAAAACAGTATAGTAATTCCTCAAAAAGAATTAAAAATAGAACTACCATATGATCCCGCAATTCCGGTTCTATTTATCGAAAAGAAGCAAAAACACTAACTCAAAGAAATATCTACACTCCCGTGTTCACTGCAGCATTATTTGCAATAGCTAAAATACAGAAATAACCTAAGTATCCACTGGTGGATGAGCATATAGAATAAATGTAGTATGTATATATACAGTGGGATATTATTAAGCCATAAAAAGCAAGGAACCTGGGCCTTCCTTGGTGATTCAGTGGTTAGGAATCCACCTGCAAATGTAGGGGACACAAGTTCAATCCCCAGTCCAGGAATATCCCACATGTTTCAGGGCAACTAAGCCCGTGCATCAAAGCTACTGAGCCCACACGCTGCATCTCCCAGTGTCCACACACCTAGAGCCAGTGCTCTGCAGCAAGAGAAGCCTCCACACCACAACAAAGAGAAGCCCACCACTTGCTGCAGCTAGACAAAGCCTGTGTGCAGCAACAAAGAGCCAGCATGGCCAAATACATAAATAAAGGCAGGAAGGAAGGGATTCCTGGGACTTGGAACAGCATGTATGGGCACAATGCTCAGTGAAATCAACCAAATAAAGACAAACACTGTATGATCTCCCTTATGTGAAATCAAAAACAAACACTCTCACAGATACTGAGAACACACTGGTAGTTGCCCGTGGTAGGAGGTAAAACTGAAATGGGTTGTTGTTCAGTCGCTCAGTCATGACTCTCTGTGACCCCTTGGACTGCAGCACGCCAGGCTTCCCTGCCCTTCACTATCCCCTGGAGTTTGTTCAAACTCATGTTCATTGAGTCGGTGATACCATCCAACTATCTCGTCCTCTGCTGTCCCCTTCTCCTGCCTTCAATCTTTCCCAGCATCAGGCTCTTTTCCAATGAACTGGCTCTTCACATCAGTTGGCCAAAGCATGGGAGCTTCAGCATCAATCCATCTAAGAATATTCAGGGTTGATTTCCTATAGGATTGACTGGTTTGAATCCCTGCCATTCAAGGGACTCTCAAGAGACTTCTCCAGCATCACAGTTCAAACGCATCAGTTTTTCAGTGCTGAACTTTATGTTCCAAATGCACACTCCCTACATGACTACTGAAAAAATTATAGCTTTGACCATATGGACCTTTGTCGGTAAAGTGATATCTCTGCTTTTAACGTCTAGATTTGTCATAGCTTTTCTTCCAGGGAGCAAGTGTCTTTTAATTTCATGGCTGCAGTCACCATCCACAGTGATTTTGGAGCCCAAGGAAATAAAGTCTCTCACTGTTTCCATTTTTTCCCCACCTATTTGCTATGAAGTGATAGGGCTAGATGCCATGATCTTAGTTTTCTGAATGCTGAGCTTTAAGCCAACTTTTTCACTCTCCTTTCTCACTTACATCAAGAAGTTCTTTAGTTCTTCTTCACTTTCTGCCATAAGGGTGGTGTCATCTGCATATCTGAGGTTATTGATATTTCTCCCAGCAATCTTGATTCCAGCTTGTGCTTCTTCCAGCCCAGCATTTCTCATGATGTACTCTGCATAGACGTTAAATAAGCATGGTGACAATATATAGCCTTGACGTACAGCTTTTCCTATTTGGAACCAGTCTGTTGTTTCATGTCCAGTTCTAACTGTTGCTTCCTGATCTGCATACAGATTTCTCAAGAGGCAGGTCAGGTGGTCTGGGATTCCCATCTCTCTCAGAATTTTCCACAGTTGAATGTGATCCACACAGTCAAAGGCTTTGGCATAGTCTATAAAGCAGAAATAGATGTGTTTCTGGAACTCTCTTGCTTCTTCCATGATCCAGCGGATGTTGGCAATTTGGTCTCTGGTTCCTCTGCCTTTTCTAAAACCAGCTTGAACATCTGGAAGTTCACAGTTCACGTATTGCTGAAGCCTGGCTTGGAGAGAATTTTGAGCATTACTTTACTAGTGTGTGAGATGAGTGCAATTGTGCGGTAGTTTGAGCATTCTTTGGCATTGCCTTTCTTTGGGATTGGAATGAAAACTGACCTTTTCCAGTCCTGTGGCCACTGCTGAGTTTTCCAAATTTCCTGGCATATTGAG
>SJYW01055813.1:1520635-1541631 GCA_006410735.1 Raphicerus campestris | reverse complement strand
TGTTAGGTCCATATCATTTCTGTCCTTCATTGAGCCCAACTTTGCATGAAATGTTCCCTTGGAATCTCTAATTTTCTTGAAGAGAGCTCTAGTCTTTCCCATTCTATTGTTTTCCTCTATTTCTTTGCACTGACCACTGAGGAAGGCTTTTTTATGTCTCCTTGCTATTCTTTGGAACTCTTTAAGTCAAAGGCTTTAGAATAGTCAATGAAGCAGAAGTTGTTTTGCTGGAATTCCCTTGCTTTCTCTATGATCAAACAGGTGTTGGCAATCTGATCTCTGGTTCCTCTGTGTTTTGTAAATCCAGCTTGTACATCTGGAATTTCTAAATTCACAGACTGTTGAAGTCTAGCTTGAAGCATTTTGAGCATTACCTTGCTAGCATGTGAGATGGGCATAATTATACAGTAGTTTGAACATTCTTTGACACTTCCCTTCTTTAGAATTGGAATGGGTGAAGGGGATCAAAAGGTACAAACCTCCAGTTGAGGAATAAATAAGTATATTTCAGCATGGCAACTATAGTTAATACTGTATTACATACTTGAAAGTTACTAGGAGAAGAAATCTAAACAGTTCTCATTATAAGAAGAGAAAAATGTATATGTATATTGATGGTGATGGATTTTAAACTGATTGTGATCATTCTGTAATACATATATGGAATCACTATGTTTGTGCACCTTAAATTAATATAACATTATATGTCAATTATACCTCAATTAAAAAGTACATGAGGATGGGATCAAGATGGTGGAGGAGTAAGACATAGAGCTCACCTTATCCCACCAAAACATTAAAAATACATCTACAAGTGAAAGGATTCAGCAAGAACATCTGCTGAATTCCAGCAGAAGACCTCAGACTTCCAAAAGGGCAAGAAACCTCCATTAACCAGGTAGGACAAAAGGAAAAAGATAAAGAAAGGAATTGGGATGGGGCTTGCACCTTATGGAAGGAGTTGTGAAGGACAAATGGTTCCTACTCCCTGGGAAGCACCCTCCATGGTGGGGGAGATCAGCCTGGACCAAGGAGGAGCTTCAGAGTCTTGGAGGATAGCTCAGAAACTGGTCATGGAAGGCAAAGCTGAGAGCAACCTGCATAGAAGGTTAGTATTGCTGCCCTATGCTTCCCAGGATGAGATGCTCATCTGTCAGTGAAAGTGACAGCTAGATGCTGAAGCTCAGGCTTCAGGAAGAGGACTGGGGATGGATGAGCAGAGATGGCCTTAAGAGGCTGGACTGTTGCAACTGAGGGTGTACCCTTAAAGAAGACTGGGCCTGCCATAGAGGCAAAGTGCCATTACTGGGAGACACAAGAAGTGAGGGGCAGAACCACAATAAGAGCTTCTTCCCCTGTGAGCATTCTCAGGCAATAGGCTACTACCTACAGGAGCTCCAGGGCTGCGCATGAATCTTTGCTATCATCATGGGCTCCAGAGGTGGGCATGGAACTGCTACAACTGGATTTCCACTACAAAACCCAAGAGCAGGAACCAAGGACTGCCCCCACTAACCCAGGAGTGTGTGAACCACAGTCACCCTTAGGAGATCCATGAGCAGAGGAACCACCAGGGAATTTGGTTTTGAAGGCCAGTGGTGCTTGAGTGCAGGAGCTCCACAGGACTGGGGAAAACAGACTCTACCCTCGGAAGGCACACACAAGGTTTCACATACACTGGGACCCAGCACAAAGCAGTAACTCCATAGGAGCCAGGGCTGGACCCACAGGTCTTGGAGGNCCCTCGGAAGGCACACACAAGGTTTCACATACACTGGGACCCAGCACAAAGCAGTAACTCCATAGGAGCCAGGGCTGGACCCACAGGTCTTGGAGGGTCTCCTGGGGAGGTGGGAGTAGGCTAGGACAGTTGTGGCAGAGGCCCCACAGAATACTAATTGGTGTGAGCCCTCCTAGAGGTCACCATTTTGGCATCAAGACCTGGCCCTATCCAGTAGCTTACAGGTTCCAGAGCTAGAACACCTCAGCCCAAACAACCAGCAAGTTAGGAACACACCTATCAGCAGACAGATGACCTACAGCCATACTGAACACGCAGCCACTTCTAAACACACTCCTTGACATATCCCTGCCCAACAGAAGGACAAGATCCAGCTCCACACATCAGTGGGAAGGCACCAGTCCATCCCACCAAGGAAGCCTGTAGAAACCCCNAACCCAGGTCTTCTACATTGTAAGCAGATTCTTTACCATCTGAGCCACCTAGGAACCCCAGTTATAAAGACCCTCTTGAAATTATGCCTCTTGAGATCAAGAATCTTGTGGTGGCATGCTGCCAAATGTTTAACAGGCTTTCCAAAAACAGACCTAATATAGTATTTGCCTGTGTCCATGGGATAAATACCACCACCATGCTAATTTTAAACTGCAATGTAACATCAACTAGATTGCAAAATTACTCCCTAAAAATTTAACAGTTTTCACAAGCCAGGGTAGGCCAGTTCTGGCACACCACTGGAACCTGGTCTGGATTATTTACTGCTGTAAATAAAGAGAACAATGCCAGGCATAGAGTAAGCATGCAACAAATGTTGGTTGAATATTAAATTAGAATAAATTATTATTTTTTTTTTTTGGCTGAGCCTCATGGCATTCAGGATCTTAGTACCCAGTCTAGGGATCAAACCTATGCTCCCTGAAGTAGAAGTACAGAAGTCCCTTATAAATCCTTGCTTCTATTCTATCATTTATAAATTGTAGCTTATGGAGTCCTTTTTGCATTCTAACTGCCAAACTGTGAAGTGAGTACCTAGAGTTTGTATAGAATTACTCTGAAAACAACTTGTCAAATGAGTCACCAAAGTAAATGAAAGACAAAAGACAGAGGAGAGAGGGAAGGGGATTTNAGCTTATGGAGTCCTTTTTGCATTCTAACTGCCAAACTGTGAAGTGAGTACCTAGAGTTTGTATAGAATTACTCTGAAAACAACTTGTCAAATGAGTCACCAAAGTAAATGAAAGACAAAAGACAGAGGAGAGAGGGAAGGGGATTTGGAAGGGAAGGAAGAGGAGAAAGGAATAGAAAGAAAAGTGAAAGTAGCCAAACTCCTCGTTGATTGCCACACCTCTCACCGGTCCACAGGCCAATGACACTGGATTCCCTCTGTTAAAACTATAGGTGATGACTCTTATATTAAGAACCAGAATTTCTGGGTGAAGTCCAGGAATCTTCACATTATCAAGTTACCCTAGTGATTCTGATATGCACCAAAGTCTGACAAACACATCCAAGGGTACACTGACTAAGGAACTCATGAGAGTGACACCAAGCTCTGTTGTCTCCTTGGAACAGTCTACCCCACCCCAAACTCAAGGCAAATATTCTACAAGCAATCAAATCGTCCTAGATTCTAACTTCCCATTCTAAACCTGGTAAGGAAAGAAAAACATTCCAATTTCATTGTGATCAAAATAATTCAACTAGACCTAGAAAGTATTTTTGTTGTTGAGAAACACTTGTTTGAATATTTAGTACCTTACATTGTCAGGGAACATTCATTTTTAAGGGATCCAATATGTTATTTTCTTCTTTTGTGTGCCATTTCTCAAGGACTCTCTATTCCTTATCAGTTCCTGGAAAACAGGAAGGGGCAGAGCTGCATGCGGTTCTCAGGACTGAGATCATGAGAAAGGGCACCTGCTTGGATTCCCTTCAGTGACTCCCTTCAGCAGCTCTCTTCAGTGACCTTTTTCTTAAAGGTAATCTATTCAGTTATGCCCCTCTTACTGAGGATATGGAATGCTTTCTGGCCCTTTGAAGATTGTTATTTGCTTGGCTTTGTTTTTGTTCAGTTTGTTTTTTTTTAACTGCCTAAAGCGGCCTTATCTGAAGATATATGAACATGAGTGTCTGCAAATAAAGCACCCTTGTTTCACTCGCGACTTGGGTCCTCGGCATCCTTCTCGTCGACTCCAGTTCCCAGGTCCTGGTCTACAGACCGTGACAAGTGGCGCCCAAACAGGGACCTGGTGAACACCCTTGGTAAGTGGGCAGAGTGACTGTTAGGACCTACGGAGGTCGGTAAGGATAGGGATATAATACAAACGGCTGGAAAACCTCACCACTTTTCTACTTTACTTCATCATTTTTTTCAGGTTCAAAGACTTTTGGTTTTGCATCAATGGATAGAGGCTTGTCTCCAAACAGTGGTTAAATATAATCCCTGGTTCCCTGATGAAGGCAGTTTTGATTTAGAAATTTGAAACCAGATTAAAGAAAATGATGAACAAGTCGCAAGATAGAGAGAAAATATTCCAATAAATTTCTGGCCCTTTTTGGCCCTCATTAAAGCCACAGTCGTTCCATTTCAAGGCAATTCTAGCCCCCCTGATATTCATCAACAAGCAGAACACTCATTATATGAATATAAATTAGATGATGACTTTACAGAAGGCCCAATTAGAGCAACATAAAATGTTTCAAAACTTTCCCACCATCCCTGCTCTGGCTGTCCCAAGTGCTCCTCCTCTTTTAATGGTCACAAAACCAAAGGTCCCCTCAATTAGAGGACAAAATCAATCTGATGATGATTCTTCTGATTCTTTCTTTGACACTAAACCCAACAATAGTTTTTTTGATGACAATGATAAGCCCCTAACACACACTCATATTTATGAAAACAGACGATCCACTCATTTTCCTTCATAATGAAGGCTTTGCAGTCTCGAGTCTCTGAGGCCAATTATCTTTTTGCCTTTCCTGTGTTAGGAAATGTTTATGCTCAAGGGCAACTAATACCTCAATATGAAGGCACTGATTTTTCTCACATGCAACAGATGAAAAAGGCTGTAACTATATACAGCCCTCATTCACCTTTTACTAAAGAACTTCTAAACACTATGGCATCTTCTATTGAAAATTTTATTCCTTATGATTGGCAAATTTTGATAAAAGCTCTTCTTAAACCAGAAAAATATCTTCAGTGGATAATGTGGTTTCATGATGTGACCCAAGATCATGCCAATTCTAATGCTCAAGCTGGCACTCCCCAAAACCAAACTACTTTTTAAATGTTAACCGGTATGGGGCAACTTGATTCAGATACAGTGCCCTCCTTTGTTGCATGAACAATTGAAAGAAGGTGTCCTTGAAGTTTGGGATCAAATTACTCCTCAAGGGGAACCTAAAAGTAACTACACAAAGATATTACAAGGGCCTAATGAAGCCCATGCTGATATTTTAACTAGACTGGGAGTTTCTATCTCCCATAATGTTGTCAGAGAAGAGACAAGAGTACAGTTAGAAAAACTGCTTGCATATGAGAATGAGAATCAGGAGTGTCAAAGACCCATTACTCCAATTCATGAGACTGGGAATGTTATTGATTATTTGAAGGCTTGTCGCAACTTAGGATCAGAAACTCAGAAAATGCAAATGTTAGCTGAAGCAATGGCTGCTGCCTTTAAAAAGGGGAATGAAGGATGTTTTGTTTGTGGAGATAAAAGCCATTTTTAAAAGGATTACCCTAAAACACACACAGAAAAAATTAAAACTACTAAAAAACCTCCAGGAGTCTACCCTCAATGTCATAAAGGGGTACTTTGGGCTAAAAAATGTCTAAGTATGATGTTGAAGGGAACCCTATTTTGGGAAATTCAAAGATGGGGACTCCCCGGGTCCCCATCAACAAAAACCAGGGGCAAACTCCATCTTTTCCCTCAAACCTTCAACATCCAGCAATGCTGCCATCGATATACCAGCCCTAAATGATTTTCTTCTTTTTCCTCAAGCAATCTTTTCTAGAATACCTACCGGACTTTATGGACCCCTACCCCCACAAACCTTTGGCCTTATACTTGGCCAATCTAGTCTGACTTCTAAAGAAATTACTATTCACCCTGAAATAATTGATTCAGATTATAAGAAAAAAATTCAAATTGTTATGTCATCTCAGATACTATGACAGTTTTAAAAGGGGGACAAAATTGCCCAATTACTTCTTTTACCTTACATTTCTATTAACTCCTTTAATGGTATATGGACAGGTGGATTTGGTAATACATTCAAAAGCAATCCTTATGGACATCAATAGTATCTGAATATGCATGACCAAATATAAATATCAAAATTAATGGCAAAAGATTTTCTGGTCTTGATACTGGATCTGACATTACCATTATTTCCAAACATTTATGGCCCAAACCTTGGCCTATATAGATGATTTCTTGCCAAATTGCAGGAATTTTTCAAACCAAAATAAAAGAGGTTTATAAAAATGTCCAAATATATCCATATGAGGGACCAGAAGGCCAGCCTGCAACCTTACAACCTTATGTAATAGATGCACCCCTTAATTTAATAGGAAGAGATTTACTTATGCAATGGCAAACTCAAATATATATTCCACATTTTTCCTAGGGGCCACTGCTCATTTAACAAAAAATTATTAAAATAACTTGGAAAAATGATGAGCCTATTTGGACAGAGCAATGGCCCCTTACAAAAGAGAAATTAGAGGCTGCTAAGGAACTTATAGATACACAATTGAAATTAAAACATATTGAGGAATCTTGTTCCCCTTGGAATTCTCTCATTTTTGTAATAAAAAAAGAAATCTGGCAAATGGCATCTTTTAACAGATCTTCAAAAAGTTAATACATCTATGAAACCTATGGGTGCATTGCAACCAGGAATTCCATCACCTACCGCTATTCCTCAAAACTGGCATATTATTACTATAGATATACAGGAATCCTTTTTTACTATACCTTTACACCCTCTAGACCAAGAGAGATTTGCTTTCTCTTTTCCTTATCATAATCATATCGNATCTGGCAAATGGCATCTTTTAACAGATCTTCAAAAAGTTAATACACCTATGAAACCTATGGGTGCATTGCAACCAGGAATTCCATCACCTACCGCTATTCCTCAAAACTGGCATATTATTATTATGGATATACAGGATTCCTTTTTTACTATACCTTTACACCCTCTAGACCAAGAGAGATTTGCTTTCTCTTTTCCTTATCGTAATCATATCAGGCCACATAAACAGTATCAATGGACTATGTTGCCTCAAGGAATTATGAATTCTCCCACCATGTGTCAATATTATGTAGCCAAAGCACTTGAGCCTGTGAGAAAACAATTTCCTGACTTTCTTTTCATTCATTGTATGGATGATATATTGTTTTCAGTTCCATCTATTTTAGAAACTCAACAGATGTTTTACATAGCTCAACAATGTTTAAAATCTTCTAAATTAATCATTGCCCTTGAAAAGATTCAAACATCTACACCTTACTATTACTTAAGATTTGTTGTTAATAGACAACATATTACTCCCCAACTAACACAGATTCATGTTAATAAATTATCAACCTTGAATGAGTTTCAAAAACTTTTACGTGATATAAATTGGATTAGACCCTCTTTAGACATTACAAATTATCAACTACTTTATTTAACACTTTAAAAAGAGATCCCAATTTAAATAACCCTCATTCACTTTCACAATAGGCACGAGAAAAACTCTAATACAAAATAAATTGCAAAAACAATTTCTTACTCATATTAGACTTGATTTACCTCTAGAATTATTTATACTCCCCTCTCTCCATTCTCCCACAAGACTTCTTACCCAACAAGAATACTCAGTAGAATGGCTCTATACCCATTTTAGAGGGACAGTCACTTACACCCTATCTTGATTTGATCACTCTAATCATTATCAATGAAGAAACAGAGCTAAGATTCTAATTGGCTCTGATCCTCATAAAATTGTAGTCAGTCAGTTCAGTCACCCAGTCATGTCAGACTCTTTGCGACCCCATGAATCGCAGCACACCAGGCCTCCCTGTCCATCACCAACTCCCAGAGTTCACTCAAACTCATGTCCATCGGGTCAGTGATGCCATCCAGCTTCCTCATCCTCTGTCATCCCCTTCTCCTGCTCCCAATCCCTCCCAACATCAGAGTCTTTTCCAACGAGTCAGCTCTTCATATGAGGTAGCCAAAGTACTGCAGTTTCAGCTTTAGCATCATTCCTTCCAAAGAACACCCAGGGCTGATCTCCTTTAGGATGGACTGGGTGGATCTCCTTGCAGTGCAAGGGACTCTCAAGAATCTTCTTCAACACCACAGTTCAAAAGCATCAATTCTTCATATTAATAAATCTCAACTCAAGAACGCATTACAAACTTCTACCAATTTCCAAATAGCCTTTCTGGAATATTTTGGAGAATTTTCATTTCATTATCCTTCTAACAAACTCTGGAATTTCTTCAAAAATACTGAATTTATTATCTCTCACATTGTCACATCACAACCTATACCTCAAACTGATGTTTTCTATATAGATGGGACTAAAAATGCCAAAGCCTCATTCTGGTCTCTCAAAGAATATAAAGCCTTTTAGACTAAATTTCACTCTGCTCAACAAAACAAATTATATGCTCTCATTCAGGTTATTCACCTACATTCTTATCCTATTAATATAGTTTCTGACTCCTTATACTCAGTTTTTGTATTAAGAAATATGGAAACTTCTATCATAAATTCAAATCACTCTATTATCCAACAACTTTTTCTTGAACTACAATCTATTGTTAAGAACCGCACTTCCCCCATTTATATTACCCATATTCAAACACATTCTTTCTTCCTGGCCCTATGGCTCACGGCAATGAACAAGCTGATAAACTGGTCTCTTTTGCTACTCCTGAAAAGCAACATGCTCTATTACACAATAATCCTGGCTCATTACATCAAATTTGGAAAATTCCATACCAACATGCTCTACTTGTAGGCCCCTACATCTTTGATCCATTGCACAAAGTATCAATCCTCGAGGACTACAACACAATGAACTATGGCAAATGGATGTAACTCATTGCCCTGAATTTTCTCCCTCTTCCTTCTTCCATGTCTCAATCAATACAAATTCTTTTATGTGGGCCACACCTCCTTGAGGTGAAACTACAGAACATGTTATAACTCACCTGTTAACTTGCTTTACAATAATGGGGACACTTAGTTCTATAAAAACAGACAATGGCTCTACCTATATTTCTAGGCAATTCAAACAATTTTTGCAATCATTTTCTATTAAACATATTACAAGTATCCCTTATAATCCACAAGCACAGGGCATATTTGAATGAGCACATCACACACTGAAACTACAAATAAATTTTTAAGAGGGAATACACAGGAACACTTCTATCTTCCTTATCCAGAGCAGACTTTACTAGATTCCAATGCAATATAGTCTTTAATCCTATAACTATTGTTAATACAGCTTTATTTGTTTTAAATTTTAACTTACTGCAAGGAGATGGTTTAACAAAAGCAGAAAAACATTTCGAGGCATTGAAGGATAACTCCCTTCCTCTGCCCATTTGGTATCAAGACGGGTTGACTAAACAATGGAAATCTGGAGAATTAATATTACAGGGAAAGGGGTATGCTTATATTTCTCCAGATGGAGCCAATGAAATCAGTTGGCTCCCTCTTCGGAAGATCCACACCAGGGGAGCCACCTGCATTCAAGATAGAGAAGAAATGGCAAAATCCCCAGGAGGAGAAGTTTCCAGTACAAGCCACGGCAGCTTTAAAAATTTCCAAGAAATGCCGCACTTGACATCATTGACTTTATGATCTCCCTACTTGGGGACAGATAAAAACCCTTACTAATCAAGCTGAAAATCTGGTTTCTCAATAGGGAATGCCTCGGAATCCTGAAAATATTTTTGTTGCTATGCTTGCTTGGCTTGCTTTTGCTTCCTCCACTCAGGCTGACTTGACTAATCACACTTATTGGGATTATATACCTAACTCCCCTTTATTGCAGGTTATAGAATGGACAGATGTAGGACCAATCGTATCCACTAATGACTCAGTACATATGCCTCCTCCTTGGAGCTTGGAGGGACCCTCTCATCCTGAGGAAGAAGACTAACATTTCTCTGGGCTGTGAAATCCTTCCTTTACGCATGGGCCCAGCAAAATTATGTATTAATGTTAGTCGACAAACATGGGCTTTCATCCTGCCTCCAAAAAAGAACTTCTGCACATTGTTTAGACTGTTTACTGCCCTTTTTATGAGAACCATGTCAATACTACCAAAACTCTAGGGAAAGGACAAAAGTTGGAATGTAAGGGGTTTACTTTTAAGGATTTTAAATATACTCCTGTTTGAGATACATGTCAGCTAAATGTTTGTGGCCAATTACCCCACTGTTGATTGGGGACCCTATGGTATGTGGTTATCTAAGTGCTCAGATGATATTAATAGTACTATGTGTGATTATGTTACTCAAGTAACATGGAAAATTACCAACAGTTCAATGGAACACTTCCATGACAAAGGACTCCTTGGCTGGCTTGACGCCAGAATGGCACCTCCTCACCCTCAATCATCTTCAGTAAACGAATTGGGCCTGAACAATGGGACATCTGGAAGCTTGCTACAAGTACTGAAAAGCTTGGAACTTGGACTGGATATTTCACAGGGACCAGTCATAGTCATAGTAACTATTCTTTCCATTATAATCATTCGTATTTTATACAAGTTGTGTTCCCCTTCCTTTTGTTATAGCCATAGGAAACTTAAAATTTAATAAGACTTTACGTTCTGTGACTTGTATAGATTGCAAATTGTATACTTGTCTTAATTCCTCTATTTCTCTAAAAAACAAATCCCTTTTGATTCTTCAATCTTGATGTAGTCTGTTGTTGCCAGTAAATCTCCACTGACCCTGGAAAAAGGGTCCATGGCAAGACTTGCCTCCCAGTTACCAGATTACTCCGACGATCTAAGCAATTCATTGGATGGTTAATTCTTGTTTTTTGACGGTTAATAGCCATTTGCACCACTGCTGCTGTTGCAGATGTTGCTTTACAAACTTCAATTCAAACACAAAACTTTATTCAAAATTGGACTAAAGATGCTCATACTATATGGGTTACTCAGGTTCAAACAGATGAAAAAGTTCAAGATAAAATTCAGGAATTAAAAACAGCCATCCAATGGGTTTGAGATCAATGAATAGATGTACAAAAACAAGTATTACTAAATTGTGATTGGAATTCTACTCAATTTTGTATCACTCCTTTTCGGTTCAACCATAGTGCTTACAACTGGAAACAAATCAAATTTCATTTGCAAGATACACATAATAATGCTTACTTAAATGTGCAATTCTTGCAAAAGGAAATCCTTGAAATCTTCTCTAAGAGTCTACCCTTTTCCAACAACTTGGAAACCTTAGCTGAACAGCTAGCTGATCAATTATCTGGGCTAGACCTTCGAAGATGGTTTCAAAGCATTACACATAGTATTGGATCTGGAACTATAACACCGATAATTATCCTGGTGATTTGTAATATACCAATGCCTTTCAACTAAAATTGTTCAAACTAAACAAATTCAATTGGTCAGAGCCTTTTTCACAAAGTNTTAAGGGATCCAATATGTTATTTTCTTCTTTTGTGTGCCATTTCTCAAGGACTCTCTTTTACTTATTAGTTCCTGAAAAACAGGAATGAGCAGTGCTGCATGCAGTTCTCAGGTCTGAGATCATGAGAAAGGGCACCTGCTTGGATTCCCTTCAGTGACTCCCTTCAGTGACCTTTTTGTTAAAGGTAACTATTCAGTTATGCCCCCTCTTACTCAGGATATGGAATGCTTTCTGGGCCTTTGAAGATTGTTATTTGCCTGGCTTTGTGTTTTGCTCAGTTTTTTAACTGCCTAAAGCTGCCTTGTATGAAGATATATGAACATGCGTTTCTTCAAATAAAGCACCCTTGTTTCACTCGAGACTTGGGTCTCCTGCATCCTTCTTGTCGACTCCAGTCCCTAGGTCCTGGTCTACAAAGACCATGATATTGCATTGATTGTTATTGATCATTGTTACTGTTATTAGCTAACACTTACTGTTAGCAAGTGTTAGTTGCTCAGCTGTGTCTGATTGTTTGCGACCCAGTGGACTGTAGCCTGCCAGACTATTCTATCCATGGAATTCTCCAGGCAAGAATACTAGAGTAGATAGTCATTCCCTTCTCCAGGAGATCTTCCCAACCCAGGGATCGAACCCAGGTCTCCCTCATTACAGGCGGATTCTTCACCCTCTGAGCCACCAGGGAAGCCCAAGAGACTATTTCTAAAGTCTGGAAAAACAACTATACCTCAGTCTAATCAATAGGATCAATATTTTACTGCTGCCATTCACCATTTTGTTCTTTTCTGAAATGGTAAAAATAATAAGTACAAAAGAACTCTGAAAAGCAAAATTCCAAGACAAAACCTGCCCTCATTTTAAATTAAGACAAGGGTGGGGGGGACTTCCCTGAGTGTCCAACAACTAAAACTCCACCTTCCAAAACAGGGGACTTGAGCTCAGCTCCTGGTCAGGGAACTAAGATCTCATATGCCGAGGGGCTAGTGAGCCTGTGCTTCAAAGCTAGAGAAGCCCTCACGCCATGATGAAAGATTCCAAGTGCTGCAACTAAGACCCGACACAGCCAAAAATAAAAAAAGACTTTTAAATAAATAAAGATGAGAGGGCAAAACATGCCCAAGATCGTCTTAAGAAAAATGGTAGCAAAATCCTCTGTTAAATTACAGGAAATACACATGACAGTCTGCTCAGCCCATGCCAATCCAAAACTTTCTCCAAAAACTGCCCCCAGCTGCCTCTGTGCATAAGCCTGACTCTTGGCTGCAACTGATGTAGCTCAAGTATGAACACTTGACCAGGCCTGGCCAGTGGGATGCAGGGAGAGCATCTTTCTGGGATGTAGAGAGCACACTGGTATCTTCTGGTAGCTGGATCTAAGGAGAGATGTCTAGGATAAGACAGCAAGGTCCATGAGCAAGCACAACAAACTGGTCTTGAGGGCTCACAGTCTGAATGCTCAGTGACCACAGGCCCTAGACAAATGTGAGGAGGCAGAGCCTGGGTCCCCGACAATGTTCACAGCCTGGATCAGACCCACCCAGCGCTCAACCTCCCTCTTGTTTTTGGCTGCAGCCAGGGCAGGCGGATTTTCATTTCTTGTGGCCAAAACAGAATGACCAGTGCAGAGGGGCAAGCCGTTTGGTCCCTCTGAGGAACCATGACCATGTGGGTTACCATATCTGCCTCTGATTCCCTCCTGAAACAAGGTCCCCCTACCATGGTCCCGATCACCTCTGGAATTTCTCCCAGCCTGCAACTGGTTTGCCTGAGTGCTAGACTTGCCCTTCCCAGGGCCACCTCCCTGCACCCTGGTTCAGCCTCCCTGCATGTTTGTGTTCTGCTTTTCAACTGCANATCACCTCTGGAATTTCTCCCAGCCTGCAACTGGTTTGCCTGAGTGCTAGACTTGCCCTTCCCAGGGCCACCTCCCTGCACCCTGGTTCAGCCTCCCTGCATGTTTGTGTTCTGCTTTTCAACTGCACCCTTGACAACAGAGTTGGAGCCCACTGTCACTCAACAGCTCCAACTCCCCGTGTCATCTGTGTCCTTTGCACCTTTCGCCAACAATGTCCAGCAAAATCCAAACCCTTCACATGACACAATGCATGCTCTTGACTGGAAGCATTGATTTAGCCTCTTTTCCCACCAAATTCACCAGACAATGAGAAAACAGCACCTCAAGGAAACTCAAGTAGACAAATCTTTGGTTAAACCCTTAACCTGAAGGGACCCAGGCTGCTCTTTCCCCACCTCCCTTAGACATATCCTCCCTACCGAGACTGCTGGGCTGTACCTGGGATATAAATGGCGCCACCATTGCTCCAATGCGACACAGGGAGCCACTGGTCCCCAGCCCCAAAGCACGCATCGCCGTGGGGTAGACCTGGATGGGGGTAGTGTAGAAAGCATCAGTTAGTTTAGACTCCTTCTTTCCCAAGTCCTCTGTTCTTCCCTCTCCGGGTCAGGCTTTGATAATATATAAAAGGCCAAATAGTCTATATAGATAGGATAAGAATAGGAGATGTTCATTTTCTCAGGTACATAACTTTGAATTTTAACAGTATCAGATAATGAACATTTAGAAATTATCCTTTCAGTGAGCAAATTCCAAAATATATGTTTAATATTCCAAATGTGATTTTAGAAAGCTAAACTTTGGAATCAGAGTTCCACCTTAGAGCTATAAACATATAAGGTGGTTCTACTGAATGGAAAGAAAATACACCCCAAATAATAACAATCCAAGCAAATCTTTAATATAGATATAGGGAACTGACTGAAGTGTCAGATACATACCACACCATCCTCCATGTTTGCATTTTAAAACCATATGGCACAGTCCACTTTCTTTCATTTATAGCAAGACCTCATTAATCTGCAATTCAGGAGACCTAAGTTTGATCCCTGGGTAAGAAAGATCCCCTGGAGAAGGAAATGGCAACTCACTCCAGTGTTCTTGCCTGGAAAATTCCATTGACAGAGAAGCCTGGCAGGCTATAGTCCATGAGGTCGCAACCCTCAGACATGACTTATTGATTAAACCACCACCAAAAATCTGTACTTCATTGATTCAGAATTCTTGATAGGCAAATATTTAATAAAGAAGATTATAGGAAGAATATATAAGGAGAATATATGAAAGAATGCTTAATTTTGGAAATTTTTCTCTGAATACTATGTAATACTGATCAGTTTTTATCAGTTCACCAAAGTAAAGCATGTGACCTCTCTACACATNGGAAAATTCCATTGACAGAGAAGCCTGGCAGGCTATAGTCCATGGGGTAGCAACCCTCAGACATGACTTATTGATTAAACCACCACCAAAAATCTATACTTCATTGATTCAGAATTCTTGATAGGCAAATATTTAATAAAGAAGATTATAGGAAGAATATATAGGGAGAATATATGAAAGAATGCTTAATTTTGGAAATTTTTCTCTGAATACTATGTAATACTGATCAGTTTTTATCAATTCACCAAAGTAAAGCATGTGACCTCTCTACACACCATCTGTCAGATGCAACGAGATGCTATCCTGCCCCAGGGGAAACCACTGTATTTATAAAAGATGACCTGGGGGCTGAGTGCCTTTTCATGGAGTTCTTTTCTTTTTGTGGAAAATGAGGTTACTGCTATTGAGAACAATGGATTCAGATACACAGAGACGATCTTTGCTCTAATATCAATATTTTTGTTTTTTGACAATTCTAGGAGATGAAATAATTAAGACAATCATCTTTTGGTACACATCTTTGATTTTTTTTTTAAGCCATAAGTATCAGGGGAAAAAATACTTAGAAGCAACCCTTTAAATGAACATGTTCCAAAATATGTTAAATTGAATATTCCAAATATAACCTTAGAGATACACCAAAATACATATAGACCTTTAAGTTCACAAATTCACAATAATTTTAGATTTTGTCAATGGAACTAAATGAAGAATTACGTATGGATATATGTCAAATATGTTATAATATCCTATTTTTAATCTGTATGAGAGGAAAAGAATTTTTCCTGTGGCTTTAATGATTTTGATATGTAATATCTGTATTCTGAACAGACTTTTACCTTTCCTGATATGAAAATGAATGCAGCCTTAGCAGTCCCTACAGCACCACTTTCTTTAACTCAATGAAAGACAAAGCCAGTTAGTTAAAATACTATTTCCTATTCAGACATTACTTATTTCTAGGAATGTTTGCTCTTTAAACTGGGGCTTTCTGAGGAGCCCCCTCAGAGGCAGATGTATTAAGTATATGGAATAATTCAATAAATTAAAGATAAACTACTCTATTTGAATTTAAGCCACACACAACAAACAGCAAAGTGGGATGTGATCTTTCAAAAGAAAAAAGTTGAAAAATACATTCTAATTTCAAAGAGAGAAATAGGGTGCTTTTACATTTTATAAACAACATGAAGGTATCAGCCCTATGTCTTCAGGAAGCAGGGTAAGCGGGCAATGAGGGTTTTTTTGTTGTCGTTGTTAACGTGAATGTGATTTACTGAGAAAGGGAGAAGGTCCTATCTTTCTTCTCAGAGACTGGCTTTCACTAAACCCCACAGGGCAGGAGAAAGACCACATCAAATATACCTTCTGGTGTCATTTTAATAGGCTATTTTTAGAAACTCATCAAAAGTCAGCAGAAGCCAGGGATGCGTTATCTACAGATGAACACCTTGATGTAAGCAACCCCTTCCCCAAAACTAACCTCAGCAGTGTAAATGTAGATGGTGTTGAAGTTGGCTGCCACCAGAGCCCTCAGCATGAAGAGGAAGCCGATGAGGCCGGCACTAGGGAACCAGAAGGGAGATATCACAGAGGCAGTATGGGAGGACCTTCCGGGGCCCCCGTCCCGGTGCATTATAGTGGCCAACACACACACACCCGTGGAGACCAGGTCCCCGGGTGTGGCTCATCAGCTGGCCAGACCGTGGGGTCCAAAAGCAAAAGCCTGACTCAGACCTTCAATCCCGTTCCCCCAAAGGGTGCCGTTCCAGCCTGTCCTCCCCCTAGTATGAGCACACCTCTGTGACCACTCCTGGAAAATGGTAGTGTGCAGAATAAGCCACACATAGTATGAACGAAGCCACCCGAGTCACACATTGAGAGCAATGAATTTTCCCACCACAAGTATGCTATCTACATCACTGTCTTGACAATGGTGCAGCTCATTTGGTCAGCAACTAGAGTCCCCATTCTCAAGGAAGCTTTGTATAAAGATCCTACATATCTTGGTGAGTATACTCAATACCCCCAGGCTAGTCCTGTTTCAGGGGCAAAAAAGGGGTAGGACGGGCAGAGGTAGCTTGTACTCTACTTTCCTAGGGAAAGGGACTTNCCCATTCTCAAGGAAACTTTGTGTAAAGATCCTACATATCTTGGTGAGCATACTCAATACCCCCAGGCTAGTCCTGTTTCAGGGGCAAAAAAGGAGTAGGACGGGCAGAGGTAGCTTGTACTCTACTTTCCTAGGGAAAGGGACTTGTTCCTGATGTGTACTGAAGGCCATGGGTCAGGAGACCTCATGTTATTTATTTTACTTTTTTTTTTCTGGCTATGGGGCATGTGCGATCTTAGTTCCCCAACCAAGGATCGAACCTGCACCCTCTGCAGTGGAGGCATGGAGTCTTAACCACTGGACTGCCAGAGAAGTCCCCAGGAGACCTCATTTTAAAACCACCACTCAAAACTAGATTGTTCCAAAGCAAATACCTTGAGGTGCAAATATTAAGGAGCAGGAAGAATAAAGCCGTACATCCCATGGTAATAGAAAGGCTCAGCCGTCTCCCAAGGAAATTAATGCCCAGGATGTTTAAAGGATTCACTGGGGNGTTTCATTAAATCACCAGGTGTTGGAAATCTTGGGAGTCATCTTTAGAATTCTGGCTTTCAGAGGTCAGGAAGCCATGCAAGGTTTTATGCTTTTGCTTTATATTTCCTTCATCTCTCTCTCTCTCTCTTTTTTTTTATCTAGTCTTAAATATTTTTATATATTTAAAATAAATATAAATTTTTAAATATTTAAAATAAAATTTATTTTATTTAAATATAAACATAGCATACAGAAAAGTTCATATATCAAACTGAAAAAAAAGAATAAAGTCAGCCTCCTAGAAGCCCCCCTCATGCCTATTTTATGAAAATAGTTATTAAAGCCACAGGTAAAAGACATATGGGGACAATTAGGGGAAATCACGTATATTCTGCACACTGCATGATACTAGTGATGACTGTTAATATTTTTTCATATTTTATTTATTTGGCTGCACCAGATCTTAGTTGTGGCAAATGATATCTTTAGTTGTGGCTCTTTAATTGCGACACGTGGATCTAGTTCCCTGACCAGGGATCAAACCCAGGCCTCCTGCATTAGGAGGGCAGAGTCTTAGCCAATGAACCACCAGCCAGTCCCACAGTTGTTAACCTTGTTGGTGTGATTATAGGGTTGCAATCAGCTAAGAAAATGTCCTCAAGTAGTTGAGACTCCTAATGAAGTACCTGGGGATGAAATGGCATGAAGTGTTGGGCCTACTTGGAAATACTTCAGAACAGGAAAAACAGCCAGACCAAGTGGGTGAATATCTGTGATTGTCAGATCTAAGTGGCAAGTAAGTCAGACTTCATCATGGTATCCTCTCTGCTCTCTTGTGAGCTTGGAAACTCTCATCATGAAATATTGAAATATTTAAAAAGAAGACAATAATCACCTTGTTATTAAGATAGCTTTAAATTTTGTTTAATTTCCAAATACTGAAAGTATTTTTAAAATTAAAAAGTCTCAAAAGGAGACACATCAACATACTCTTAGTGATTATATCTGGGAAAGGCAGACAACCAAATTCAAACACTATCATTAAGTTTCAACTGTTCTAAATCTTTCTATAAGTGGAAGCATTTATGCATTCTGTGTCTGACTCACTTTGCTCACTTGTAAGATTCAGCCATGTTGAGGGCAGAGCATGAGTTTTCTCATTTTTATTATTGTATGGTATTCTATTTTACAAATATAACACAATTTATCCATTATACTGTTGATGGGCATATGGGTTGTTTTTAGTTTGGGGCTGTTACAAATAAAATAATGCTATTTTATTTTACTTGGCATTTCTGTTGAATATAAATCTAGGTGTGAAACTGCTGAGCTATAGGTTATGCATACCTTCAATTGCAGTAGAAATTGTTAAACAGTTTTTCAAAGTGGTCATTCTAACTTGAAACCCAATCATCAGTGTATAAAAATTCTATTTACTTTACATTCTCTCCAACGCTTGATTGGGAAGATCTCCTGGAGAAGGAAATGGCAACCCACTCCAGCACTCTTGCCTGGAAAATCCCATGGACAAAGGAGCCTGGTAGGCTACAGTCTGCTGCTGCTACTGCTAAGTAGCTTCAGTCATGTCCGATTCTGTGTGACCCCATAGACGGAAGCCCACCAGGCTCCCTCGTCCCTGGGATTCTCCAGGCAAGAACACTGGAGTGGGTTGCCTTTTCCTTCTCCAGTGCATGAAAGTGAAAAGTGAAAGTGAAGTCGCTCAGTCGTTTCTGACTCTTCGTGACCCCATGGACCGCAGTCTACCAGGCTCCTCTGTCCACAGGATTTTCCAGGCAAGAGTACTGGAGTGGGGTGCCATCGCCTTCTCTGGCTACAGACTATGGGGTTGCAAAGAGTTGGACATGACTGAGCGACTTCACTTTCTTTCTTTCAACGCTTAATACAGTTTTTTTTAACTTAGCCATTCAGGTGGATTTGTAATGGTTTCTCATTTGGTTTTAATTTGTATTTCCCTGGAGACTTTAAGGTTGAACATGCTTTCATGTATTTATTTGATACACATTTCTGGTAAAGTGGCTGTTCAAGTCTCTGGCCTATTTCTCTACCAGGTCAGGTATGATTTTCTTGTTGAAATAAGTTATAGAACAGTAACATATAAATAACACATAACATGTATATATAATTTGTTGGACATAATATACTATACATTTCTTTCTCAGTTGGTGGCATACTTTCCAGGCTCTTAATTTAATGTAGACAAACTCATCACTCTTTTCTTTTAGCGTTAGTACTTTTTGTGTCCTATTTGGAAAATCTTTGCACAGACAGAACCGCTGAATCTACTCCTTTGAATATGACTCTCAGTGACCTCAGAGGATCAGTTCCTGGAAAGTGATGAGGGAAGAGACCAGGCTGCAAAAGGTTAGTATAGAACTCAAATGAAACAAATTTAAAAACTGGTTATAGATCATTTGGAATTTTTCTCTCTTTTTATATTGTTATTTTATATCTATTTTTTTTTTGGTCTGTGGTGTTAAGCAAAAAGATAAGGCATTCCTGGTGTCTGCCTTGTATTTTCTCCCCAGAGCACTCAGGAAGAGTTTACTTCAGTGGACTTTCTCCCAGGGAAAATGTTTGTTTATTTGAACCTAGTTTTTTTTTTTTAATTAGAATATAATTGCTTTACAATGTTGTATCAGTTTCTGCTGTACAACAATGTGAATCAGCTATAAGTATACATATATCCCATCCCTCTTGAACCTCCCTAAACCTAATTTTGAAATAATACCATTCTTACCATATGACCCAGATCTGTAACGTGGTCCGTAAATATTTAGCATCCAATAAGTCTGCAAATCTTCCTCTCTTTTCCTGGGGTAGGGAAAAGGGGGAGACAGGACAGATTAAGTGGATTAAGAGTGGGCAAAGGGGACTCTAATATTTTAGATCAGAGAAAGCAAGAACAATGTGGGAATGTCGTGCAGAGAGACGGCCACTCCACACCCTGAATACCCTTCACCCAAACCCATAAATACTGGCTTTAACACATGTCTCAGTCAATCAGTCTCTGCATACTTTTTACTATCACTGGAAAGTACCAAGACCCACTGAATTCAAGATTCTAACCCTTTCACTCTGCTCCTTCTCACCAGTATTGGTGAGAGGTAGACTAGANCGTTTGTCTCAGTCAATCAGTCTCTGCATACTTTTTACTATCACTGGAAAGGACCAAGACCCACTGAATTCAAGATTCTAACCCTTTCACTCTTTTCCTTCTTACCAGTATTGGTGAGAGGTAGACTAGAGTACAGAAAGTAGGAGGATACAAAAGCAAACATGAAACTGATCGAGATTCTTTTAACATTAAGATGAAAAAGCCCTAATATTAAAAAAGTGTGAGACTCATGTAAAAAACAAGTGGCCTAAATTTGGAAACAGGATACAGTGTCCTATTTCTTTGTGTGTCTTTAGTAAGTTTTGTCCATAGCCAGTGCCTATAAAGTATACTGCCAAGTCACTTCAGTCGTGTCCAACTCTGTGTGACCCCATAGACGGAAGCCCACCAGGCTCCCCCGTCCCGTTCCTGGGATTCTCCAGGCAAGAACACTGGAGTGGGTTGCCATTTCCTTCTCCAATGCATGAAAGTGAAAAGTGAAAGTGAAGTCGCTCAGTCATGTCCGACTAGTAGCAACCCCATGGACTACAGCCTACCAGGCTCCTCTGTCCATGGGATTTTCCAGGCAAGAGTACTGGAGTGGGGTGCCATTGCCTTCTCTGGCCTATATA